>CAUZXS010002925.1:0-362487 GCA_963585895.1 Sepioteuthis lessoniana | reverse complement strand
AGTAATCGATTTTAAGAAGTGTAATTTTGCTTTCTTTTGTTTAATTTTAATTAAGGTTCCCTTAATATGAAAACTATGATAATGGAATAATATTTTACCACCGTGTTTCTTAACTAATCTTTTAATTTGGGAGAGTGTCAATTGGCTAATATACTGGTCTGTAACATCTTAATTAATGAGTCATTGCTTCACTTTCTGACGAATGCCTTTGGAAAAATATGAACCCCCTTTTTCTATTTGCTCTTTGTTATATAGTACCACTTCTGTTCTTCTACACTGGAATTTTTTCATTAATTAACCCCATCATGCGTTGATACGCCATTAAAAAAAATCAGTCGTTAAGCTTGTAATTTATACTCCCTGCTGGCAGCAGTGCCTCAAATACACTGCCTTTATCAGCTGACAATCCTTCCTAATTTATATGCCCATGTACAAAAAAACAACTGTATGAATGTACTATGAACATGATTCCCTAACTATGATTCCCTTACTATGAATGATTCCCTAACTATGAATGTACTATGAACATGATTCCCTAACTATGAATGTACTATGAACATGATTCCCTAACTATGAATGATTCCCTAACTATGAATGTTCTATGAATGTACTATGAACATGATTCCCTAACCTCTAAATAAATAACCCTAGATGAATTCACATGCACTTGAAATAAATCAATTTATTTTCCCATAAAAGATAAAGTTTTTATTGTTTTTTGAAAGTGTCTTGATAATATGCTTTAATATCACTGTTTCTATTGCAGTTCCACCAAAAAAAGTAAAAATCACTGGCCACAGGTTAGCAAAGGCTGGTGAAACAGTAACCCTGAAATGTGAATCTAGCAACAGTAATCCTGCTGCTTCCATCACTTGGTTTGCCAGGGGACGTCAATTACCAGAAGACAACACTCAAGTGAAAACAGCACCTAATGGTGGTTTTATTTCAACATCCATCACCAAAGTGAACTTGACTGGTAATGAAAATAATGTCATGTACACTTGTCAAGCTAAAAATGAATACATTAACCAAGCAGTTACAGATTCTGTAACCCTTAGTGTATTGTGTAAGTATAATTTCAATTCTCTTTATAAACTCCTCAGTTTTTTCTCTTTTTTTTTTTCTTTTTTTTTCTTTTTTTTTTTTTACTTTTATTTAGTCTTAAGTACTTTTCTTTTATAGACCCACCAGCAAACCCTGCTATCACAGGTTACAAAGAAGGTTTAGCAATC
Source organism: Sepioteuthis lessoniana (assembly GCA_963585895.1). NCBI lineage: Eukaryota > Metazoa > Mollusca > Cephalopoda > Myopsida > Loliginidae > Sepioteuthis > Sepioteuthis lessoniana. The sequence goes on along the minus strand of CAUZXS010002925.1, from coordinate 361,255 downwards.
AATTCTGGTGATCTAAAGAGATTGACTTGCACTGCAGTTGGAGGAAACCCATTGGCTTCCCTTAAGTGGTACAAAAGTAAGACCTTTCTCTTAATTTTTTCTTATATTGACTACAAGCTATAAATTCATGAATATATTTCTCTTGGAATATGTCCTGTACCTTGCCCTGTTGGCAGGACTTTGAATATGCTGTATCCCTAACAGAGGCTTAAAACTTACCTGGTAAGTGTGATGAGTACCTCTCCATTGTTATTATTCACAGGTCCTCTGACCTGGAGTAGTAGTACCTGGTAGGAAAGGTTGATATGCCATAAAACCCAAACAACCAACCAACCAACGTACCTGGTTGGGTCCCATCCATAGATCAAATAGATTGTTTAAAAATTAATATTCAATAGGACCATGTTAAAAAAAAATGAAAAATAACTCTTAAACTACTATACAAAGTAAATACAAATGTACAAGTATTGCGATTCCTTAACTTCTGGATATAAAATAAACCTAGATGGGTTTGATATGCTATCAAAATCAATCAATTAGTTATCCTGTACTACCCTTTCTAATTTTGTGTCTGAAAAATTGTGAAATCCAGCATTGTGTAAGATAAATTTGAATATATCACTTTACAATCTTGGGTCATATTTTCTCATACTAAATCAGACATTTCTTAGAATTATCTTCTAAGATGTCATCTAAAAGTTCAGTTCATAATTGTTTAAGCTTGACTTCCTATTCTATTCTTTCCAATGCTAAACTCTGTTAGCCTCTTGATATTAATGAATAACTTTCTGAATGTGCTTATAAATGCCAAGAAATAATTGACATAATTAATTTATTCATTATTTATTTGCATATTTAGTAGATTTATCTAAAACTTTGATCGCTCTTCATCTCTTTCATGTACTGATGTTTCTTTTGCAGGCGGCCAACGATTAGATTCTGACTACAAAATTATTGGCAACATTGCCTCAGCAGACCTGGCAGTTATAATTAAGCCAGAAGACAACAACGCTGTCTATGTGTGTAAAGCCACTAACAATGCTACAGTAAAACCACTTGTGACAAAAGTTAGACTTAAGGTTTATTGTAAGTAATTGTTGAATAACATTTTTTTTTTCTTTTTAGATTTTTCAAGTCTTTCTCTTTGTATTTCTATTTTCCAACTTTGATCTGTGCAACCTGACATGTCAATTGAAAGATATGGTTTAATTTCAGTTCCTCCTCTCTCGGTGAACATTACAACAAATCCAAAGGTGGCCAAAGCTGGCCAAAAATTTAGTCTCCGCTGTGAATCATCATCCAGTAACCCTGAAGCTGAAATCATTTGGTTAAGGGATGGACAGCAGATCATGGATGCAAACGGAGCTGATGGAGCAGTTAAAAATGGTACAAATGGAGGAAAGATAACCATAAATGTGTTGGATATAATACCGACTGCCGAGGACCATTTAGCTGTTTATGGCTGTCGGGCAACGAACATAGCTTGGGATCAATCAGTTAATGATGGAATGACTCTCAATGTCTTATGTAAGTTTTGATTTTCTTCAAGTGCTTGCCTAAAAGAAGCATGACTGCACAAAAATATAATCCTAACATCACAAATATCATAACTATATACCCTTATACTCTTGCACTCTGTAAAATACAATGCCCAAATTCCAAGGTTTAGATGCTGATTGTATTCATGCATAGGGGTAAACCCTCCCTCCTACCTCTGCCAAAAAATATGCTTGGTATGATAATAAAATGCTGATGATCCCATTCTGGAGATCTAGTGAGTACCTCTTTGTTGCCATTATTCCCATGTCTATTCTGACCAGTTGTGGTAGTGGTACCTATTAAGGTCTTACCTATGAGTCAAATTAATCTGTTTAAAGATTGTTCACATTGTATAGGAATACTTGATATCATATAGCTGTAAATTTGCATTAAGAATATTTCCTTGGAGCTATAATTGTTTACTTAGGATTATTATCATTAAGGGTTTTCGGACTATTGTCTTCATCTTCATTGTTATTTCCACAACGTTTCAGCCGATATGTCCTCCGGCCTTCTTCAGGTGTTTGTCGAACTCAGGAACCTTCACGGAACTTCAAACTACGTCCTTTATTGAATCCATGGGGGTTGCTTGTTCTGATTCCGTCATACATGGAAAGAAAAGGGAAATCATCTGCCCTTATGGGATAAAGTTGCAATAATTGATAGGGCTGAACATTGGAGGATTAGACACCTTAAGGAATCAGCACATATGTTGGGCTGCAATGACCTGCTAAGTAGACCAAGTATAGAGTTGAATACAATATGGGAACCGATAATTAAGAAGGCTAGATGAGGAAAAAAAAATCTGAATATGAGCACAGGTAAAAAATCATACATAATAGTAGTAATTCTAGTCAAGTAAGAACATTAAGTTTATAAGTCCAAAAAATTCACTCTGAATTGTCCTGCAGGACACATGGCATAACAGTTATAGGCATTGGTTCCCTAAGCTTCTAAGGAGACGATCACCTGGAGGTTGCTGGTTCAATCCTCACTACAGGCGAGTAACAATACAGGAATACTTAACACTTGTACCTGGTTATTTGAAACCATATAGTGTGCAAACAAATAACTATTATTGAATTGAAATAATTTCTTGAAACCATATAATTATTTGTATTAGGTAAGAGTACTTGAAACCATGCAATTGTGTGCAAATTATCTGTATTAGATAGGAATATTTAATATATTACTTAATATAAAAAACACTTAAACAATTCCTACAAAACTTTCACATTTTTTTTTTCTCTTAACAATTGTTGATCCAAATGATTTTCACCATTCAAGATGACTTGATGCCTTAGGAGGTGCACTTAGCTTGGTGGTTATTGTTGGAAATGGAATTGGCAAACTGAGCTCAAATCCTGGACAAGGTTTTTTTATTTCACTTTGCACTAATGCCCTTGAGAACGGTATGAATCTTCTTCCCTCTGCTATTGGTAAATAATTGGCATACTGTTTAGCCTCAGTAAAGTAACCAGTCTGAGAGAAGGAAAATTCTCAACTTAAAGCAGCTGTACTCTACCTAGAAATTGACTTTGTGTCACATTCTGCTCTCGGCAGAGAATTTAGGTTGATACATACCTGTTACATCTTAAATTAGTTTTAGAATTTTATGTTTGTATTTTGATCATTCTTAGGGATTTTTACAACTTAATTTTATTAACTTTTATAATTGCTCAAAAATTAATATTTTATATTTTTGTTCTCTGCACAGTCAAGCCTACTTTCAGTACTCTAATACCACGCAAAATTAGTATTCTTGAGGAAAACTGGAAATTAGTAAATTTCAGTAGCCGAGCAAATCCACCCAAAGTGACATACAGTTTGTTTCGAGATGGTCAGGAGCTTGATCTGCATAATACTTACCCTCACTTTCATCTTGACGAAGATGGTGTTCTCAACATTACAAAAGCACAACAAAAAGACAGTGGGAATTACCAAATGAAAGCTGTTAATGCTGAAGGAACTGCATTTTTCAATTTCACCCTTGATATTCAATGTAAGTATAAAATTTTTTTAGTTTTAAGTTTTATTTACCACCCTACAATTTCTATTCTTTGACTATTGCTATTTAAAAAAAAACAATGATTTAATCTAATCTATAATATTCAAACATTACTCTATAGGCATACCATGAAATTTTTGTTGAAGCCCAGTTGGCTGTAGAATACACAGACTGCATCTCTGCAAAAGGGTAAAAAGAAACACCAATAAACAATCATGGTGACCCTCCAATAATGCTGGAGCTCTGGGGAATGTGGAGTACCATCATTACCATCACTCCCAGGTCCACTCTGATACAGTTGGTAGCATCTGATAGGGTCCTATCTATGGGTAAAACAGAACTGTTTGATATTTAGAATTAATGCAAACAAATGATTTATGCTAAATTGTTTGAAATAGAACTACTTTATCATTTAATTATGTGTCAATAAATGATTGATGTTTAAGTGAATTGTTAGTGATATATAGCAATATTTGGAATGATTTAACTTTGATAACTTGTGTTTACAAATCATATATTTGGGTGGGGGGTCCTCATGGTATAATGGTTACAGTCGCACTGTTACATTCACTTTTGGTCAAATACTCTTGGATAGGTATGAACCCCCTTATCCTCCCAGCTATGGGTTAATTAGCATCACTGCCCTTTTTCTAGAAGGATGCCTTTGGCATTAAATAACCCACAAAGGTTGATATGCCATTAAAAACAAAGAAACCAAACCATATATATCTGTATAAAGATTTGGTATTAAATAACCTACAATGGTTTATATGCCATAAAACAAAACCAAATTTTTGTTGAAACAGCTCCATATTTTCAACTTTCTTTAATTTTTATTGGACATTTTTCTTTAAAATTGACCACCATACCTAGCAGATATTAAAATTTTGCATAATCAAAATTATTTTAGTTCTATTGGCAGAGCTTAGGATAGGTTGGCTGTATTTCCTGTACAGAAGTAAGATCCCCTCCCTCAAAGGGTGTCCCAGATATGATGCTAAACTACGTCTGATGGTGATGCTTAATTTCTGGAGCTTTCTCGACTGTTAAGTACTTCTTCATTGCCATTACTCCCTGATACATTCTAACCTGGAATGGTAGTATCTGTTAGGGTCCCATCTATGGGTTAAATAGATCTGTTATTTGTATTTGATAGAAACATATGAAACAATGTGTCTAAACAATTATCAAATTGAAGTAATTACTTGAATGCAAATAAGTACTAGCAAAAATATGCACCCTTTGGGCACAATTATTTTGATTTTAATGTGATAAAATATTTGGAAAGTCTAAAAAAAACTAAAAAGTGCATATATCAAGATTAAACTTGTTTTAATCTTAATTGATTTATATATAAAATTATACATAGGATTGCTTTTTACATTTGAGAATAAAACCATAATTTTAGAAATCAATGACACTAAGTAATTATTTATTGAATCCATTTTTTGTCAAAACCAATATGCAAATTATCCACACCATATACTCTGAAAACTTTTATTTCTTAATGATGTTAAATGCATTGATAACGCAGTCTTTTTTTTTTCTAGGCAAATCTAATTCAACTAGACTTTAATCATTAATAAATAAGATGCTAATTAAAATCAAATACTTATTATTTGAGAATATAATGTAAATAACTATGGTAATTGTAACATGAGTGATTGCATAGTTTGGTTTACAGGCACATGCATAATCTCCATTATAATATTTGATAGGAAAAGTTGAAACCATGCAAATTATTTGTATTACATAAGAATACTTGATATATAACTACAAAAAGAAAACCCTTAAACTAAAATATAAATGTACTCTGAATGCAATTTGCTAATCTCTAGATACAATATAACTCTAGATGTGTTGATATGCTATTAAAATCAACCAAAATGATTTTATATTACATCTGTTAATGAATGCTTCAAAAAAGTATTTTCAATTTAAAATATGACTTAGTATTTTTTAGATTTACTTGTTTCATTGTGATGGTTTTTCCCCTCTAATGAACAACTTTATTTTTCCTTCTAATAAATATGTTTATATTATAGATCCAGCCAGTATCACAACTATAACAACACCAATTATGAAAGATGAAGGTGGTATGGCCTATTTGGTGTGTAATGCAAAAGCAAACCCCAAGATTGACAACATGGTGCGATGGAGCCGAGATAATTATGATATGTCAAAGACCAGGCAAATGTATGACAATGGAACTTCTTATTTGACTGTTTATGAGCTGTCTCGAACTGATACAGGAACATTTACTTGTTCAGCGTACAATGGTTTTGGGAAAGTGGTCACTAGAGTTGCACAGCTCATAGTAAAATGTAAGTTGTCTTTATTTTCTGCTATGTTCTATCTTTCTTTGATCTTCATTCTTTTTTCTTTTCTTTTTTTTTTAATCCATTGTTACTTTTATTGCTTATTAAGAGATTTTAGCTTACTGCATTTTTATATCTTCTGTTTCAATTGGTTATTTGATTGCTCAAATTGAATTGTTATACTTTTTATTGTTTTTTAAGTTTTCTAAAAAAACAGTTCTCATTGTGTTTGCCTCATTAATTTAGAGTAGAAATCAACTGTTTGGCTCTGCCCCTCAGCTCCACCCCCATTAATAATGAAGGTGGCTCTTCACTCACTTTGATTTTCTTTTGTCCACTTTTTTAGCTGTTTAACTCTTTGTCATTAGCAATCTGTCTTTTTTAGCCAAAATGACTTGACACTAAATCCCATTGTTTCTATAACAATACATGATAGTCCTGCATTCTAATTTAATCAAATTGAGCACACTAATACTTTCAGTTCAGTGCCATGATTGATGAGGAGTATTAGCTCAATTTCCTAAAGTTTCAGAATTCAGTTCAGTGTTGAAAACTTAACATAATGTACTGAACTATTGATGAGCAAACATGTTTCTTATTTAAGTAAGTTTCAACCAACACAAGCTGTTGTTGCCTCTTTGGCCACAGACAGAATCAATATTTAATATAGATTAACTCTCTGGAAAAATGATATTGCCATTGAGAAGTGGAAAAATATTCAATTCATATCAACTTTATGTAAATATGAAATGTCCAAGTTTTTCTATTTTTGGTGGTGGGGGGTTCTCTTTGTACCCACTGTGGTTGGTAGTATCATAGTAGTTGGTGTGTTGACACATTGTGTATTGTTTAAATCTGTGTGTGATTTGAAAGTCACACAGATGAACATGCAATGTTGTCTATTTCAGTAGCTTGTGCTTTACATACAAACTGGGCCAAAACACCAGGGAGGCAACCAAAAATATATATTGTGCATAAGGTGAAAGTTCAGTCAATCACATAACTTGATGGTTGAAGAAATTTTTCTGGGGTACAAGAACTGTGACAATGAGGTAAGGTCAGGTAGGTCTAGAATTGTGGATTCTGAAGCTGTACTCCAAGCAATAGTGGCAAATCTGACAGGAAGCACTCACAGAGTATTAGGTAAGCTCCACATCTCACCCTCCAGAGCTGTCGAATTGTGCCTCACATCAAAATATTGCAGAACTTTTGACTCGCTATCTATTGAAGTATAAGCTCTTGTCAGTTTTCTAACTTTTGATTTTGATGTTATCATTTTTCATATCCTTGTACTTTTCAACTCATTATTTTTCATTAACTTAATATTCAATTTAATGCTATCTTTTTGTTATATCCTTGGTCTTTTCTGTCAGTTTTGTTTGATTACTTATCTAAATGATTTTTTTAATTGCTACAGATCCTCCACAAATTGACAAGGCCCCAAAATATGCCAAAGCAGCAAGTGATAAAGGAGGAACTGCTACGCTGCTTTGTAAGGCTGATGGAGCACCTATTGTCACTTTTACGTGGTCTAAGGTGAGTTCTAAGCAAATATTTTTCTACATTCACCTCCCAATCTTCATTTGGAAGCTTCAAAAGAATCTGCATCTTACTTGTCTTAAGCAAACTTCGGCTTATTTTGTTGGATACAATAATGAATTATAGTGAGAAAAAGATGCTGAGATAGATACCGACCCTCTAACAAAACACCCATTGTAGCTTTCATGGTTGTTAATTGGTATTTATTTCTGCAGCATTGATGCTGCAATGTTCAGCTTGTGACAGGAAGTTGGTTTAGCTGCTTACTAACTTCTAATGATTTTGTAGTTCCTCTGAATTTGTACTTGACTGCCATCTTTTAAAGATGTCCACCTGCTATTGCTGCCAACCATTTTCTTGAATTGTGCTGTAGTTGGCTGGCCTTCCAGCCACCTTCCAACAGCAGCAGCTGTCTTCCTTTCAGCAACAGAGATGGGAGTGGATCAACTATACACTATCTTTTCGTACAACTTATAACTACCTACTGCCACTCTCTTCATAGATAATGTTTCTATTATATTGCAAGATGTAGCAGTCTCTTTAACTTTTGCTTGTTGTTGAAGAATTGCTAATTTACTTTATTTTTCATGATGCTGGGAGTGTCCACATTACTATCATTAATGAACAGCAATTGGAGAAGCAGACATAACTTTACAAAACAAACTTTTCCTAACTTAGTATGCAAGAGTAAATTACTGCACTTATCATTGCTCTATTCTCTTAGCAACTTTATTACTAAGATTCTAGTACATTCTATATAATCTCTTAAGTCTTCACCCTATCGGCTGGGGCTGTAGAATATGTCAACTGCTCCTCTGCAGAGGGGTAACTCCACCTCCAATGAGGCTACCTGTTAGCCATGGTTGGCGACCCATAATGCTTGAGGACAGGATCCTGGTGGCTGAGTAATCAATGACTTGGCAACTAAAGAGGTCATGTGACCTACAACACTCCTCTTTGGCCCTTGCTGGGCTAGACTGGCAGTCAGAGAAACCCAATCTGATAAATCGGCTGGTCATGTCAGCCCACTTCAAGATATTTTTAAAATCTGAATTAGAGGGCGATGGCTGTAGGGTCAATCATGCTGAGGAAAGACCTATACTCCTTTCTGTCCCTGGGTAAGTAATTATCGTGGGAATGAAAACCCAGGGACAAAATTAAAGCTGTCTACCATCAGCATGAGTATACTGGCTATGTAGCCTTGTTGTTACTTGGTGAATGGGTTTCCCCTCTAGGTACATCCCCGTGTGGGGCTCCGTGGTAGGTGGAGAACATAGCCAATAAAACTCATAAACTTTCTTTATGGCTCTCTAAAATATAACCCAAGCAAAAACAAAAAAAAATCTCGGGTGACATTATATAGTCGGACAACTCTGACATAGAAAAAATACAGCCTGAACCTCCATTCCCAAAATTTATATTAGAATTGATTGAAGATACCTCATTAACAAAATTAAACCCATTTCTTATCTACAAATGTCAATCCAAAAACAGTTAAAAATTTAAGAAATGGCACAATAATGATTGAATCTGAAAATAAAAAACAAACTTTTCACAATCTAAAAATAAAAACACACCCCCATAAAACCCTAAACTCCTCTAAATGAGTTTTAAGAAACAAAGAACTCTCCCACTGTTCAAGAGAAGAAATATTAGCTGAACTAAAAAAAACAAGGCATAATTGATATAAAAAGAATTACCATCAAACAATACAAACAAACACTTATATATCAACCTTCAACTCACTTATAATTCCAAAAGAAATAAAAATCAGCTATATTAATGAACAAATAGAACAATACATTCCAAACCCACTCAGATGCTTTAAATGCCAAAAATTTGGCTACAATGGAAGTGTATGTAATGGACACACTATATGGGGTAAATGGAGAGAGAGAGAACCAAACCATACCACCATTGACTGCAAAAGCAACAACAGATATGGAAATTTACTAAGCTTTTTGCTTAGATGTGGCACAAGGCCATATGAAAGGGGCACCCAATGAGACTCGAACTCACTCGTGCTAGTCGAGATTGCTAACCATTACACCACCAGAGACACCTCCCCCTCAACAACAGATATGCCAACTGTGGTGAAGACCACGCATCCTATACCAGAACATGCCCAGTTCTGAAAAAGAAAAAAAAATCGTAACTATAAAACACACCAGAAATATTCCCTATCCAGAACCCCAAAAAATAGTTGAAGGCTACATAAAAAAACAAAACCTACTCCCAAATCAACACAAAATCAGAGTAAAAAAGGGAGAAAACTACCACTAACTAATCTCTAAACTACTCCAATTAGGACCTCAAGACTGGCCAAAATTCTTGCAAGAAATAAAACCTATATTGCTAAAACTCTCCACCAACTGTGGAAATCCTAAACCTTTGAACATAACCTGGAAAAAATATCACAATACATTGAAACAAATTTGTCTCAGTAACCTCCAAGAGAAGGAATAAGAACCATCTCTCCACACAAAAAACCCTAATAAAGACCAACCAAACCTCAAAAACCTGTGTAAAGAATTTACTTTAAGTAGTCCAAATGCACAAAATAGAACTATGCCCCTCACTGAAACAGAACAAAATCAAATGGAAAACAAGACCATAACCAAACCTTTAAATAAAACATACCATGTAGAAAATACAAACCAAAAAGAACCATCAAACCAAAAAAGGAGCAAATCAAGCCAATGATCTACCTCCAAAAACAGAACTAAAAGCAAAATAAAATCTTCCCCGGGGAAAAATGAATCTATCTGAAAATTACCAGAATATAGCTGAAAGTACTGCCCCAGCCTTAGACAGGATGGAGACCCAAGACACTATACCCACCAAGTACAACTGGTCCACAAACCAAACATGACTCACAAAACATCTCCCTTACACAAAACAATCAGCATATGCTTACTATACATACCCTCCAATAGCAATATAATTGAATTAGAACTTGAAGATTTAATACAACAACTCCCAAAACCTCTCATACTCATGGGACTTTAATCGCTATAACCAAATATGGGGCAGTAGAGATACAAATGAAAGAGGCCGTACAATAGAAAACTTCATAAACAAAAACAATCTATGCCTTCTAAATAATAAATCCCCCCACCTATCTTCATCCTGCAACAGGTACACACTCAGTAATAGATCTGACCTTTAGCGATCCTACAATTTATTTAGACATAATTGAAAAACCAACAAGGATAACTGCAGAAGTGACCTCTATCAGATCATACTAGAAAGACTTGAACCTGAACTAGAAGTAAAAACACCATGTTGGAACCTTCTCAAGGCCAAATGGGAACATTTTAAAAGACTGCCATGTCAATTTAACTCCAAAAGCCAAAATAAACTAAGACCACAACACCTATTTCACAAAAACACTCCTAACTATTGCAGAGAAATGTATACCAAAATCATCCACTCAACCGAAATTCAATAAACCTTGGTACAATAATGAGTGCAAAAAAGCAGTAAGAGCATGCCATGCCGCACTCAGAAAATACAAGACAAACCCAACAAAAAAGAATCTTGAATTCTTTAAAAATTGCAGAGCCAGAGCCTGAAGAACAATTAAAGAATCAAAACGAGAAACTTGGAAAAATTTTGCATGGAAAATAAACACCAACGCAAAGACCAAAACATTATGGAATATGATTAAAAAAATATCTGGTAAGAATAACAGCACCCCACCCACCCCCCTGAAACACCGTGTAAAAAAAGACCCAACAAAAGCAACAAACAAAAAAGACAGCAAACCTCCTAGCAGAAACCTTTATCCAAAACTCTTCATCCAGAAACCTCAATCAAAAATTTCAAAGTAACAAATTAAAAGAAGAAAAATAAACTTTCTCTCCAATAATATAGAAAGCTATAACCAACCGTTTACCATGATAGAACTAAAAACCACTTTAAGAAAATCCCATAATACAACTCCTGTACCACATGAGATTCCATATGAATTCTTAAAACTACTACCAAAAATGTCACTCCAATATTTACTCCAAATCTTCAACATTTGGCACAGTGGAAACATCCCTAATTCCTGGAAACGAGTCACTATAATAAAAATACCAAAATCTGCAAAAGATACTGCAAATCCAACAAGTTACTGACCAATAGCTCTAACTAGTTGTATCTGTAAAACACTTAAATGAATGATTAACAACCGACTGATATAGTTTCTTGAAAAAAAATAAGTTAATCACAAACCTTCAGATAGGCTTTAGAAAAACAAGAAGTACAATTGATCACCTTATCTGCTTGGAAACCCTCATAAGAGAAGCTTTTGCCAAAAAAGAACACATGACAGCCATATTTTTTGATATAGAAAAAGCCTATGACACCACGTGGAAATATGGCATTATCAAAGACTTGAAAAATATGGGATTGAAGGGTAGACTGCAAATTTTTTAAAAAAAAACTTCTTAAATGATCAAAATTTCCAAGTACTGATTGGCACAACACTCTCAGAACTACAGGAACAAGAAATGGGAGTGCCACAAAGTAGCATCCCATCTGTGACCTTATTCAATGTAAAAATAAATAACATTGTAAAATGCTTAAACTTGGGAATCGAAGGCTCACTATACATAGATGACTTCCTAATCTGTTGCAAATCAAAACTTATTAGAACAATTGAATGTCAACTCTAACAATGTCTAAATAAGATAAATAACTGGGCCATTAAAATGGTTTCAGATTCTCCAAAAGCAAAACAATGTATACATTTCGTCCATCTCTACAAAATGCATAACAACCCTGTACTTAAACTAGATTCAACTGAAATCCCTGTTGTTGAAAAACACAAATTTCTAGGAATTATCTTTGACAAAAAAATTGTCAAACCTCACATCAAATACTTAAGATCAAAGTGTAACAAAACAACCCAACTCCTTAGAGTGATAGTACACACGGACTTGGGTACAGATAAAAAAAACACCCTACTAAAATTCTAACAAACATTAATACAATCCAAACTTGACTATGGCACATTCATCTATGAATCAGCCAGAAAATCCTATTTAAAACAATTAAATACTGTACACCATCAAGGACTGAGACTGGCACTAGAAGCCTGCAAAACCTCTCCTATAGAAAGCTTGTACACCAAGGCGAATGAACGTCCACTATCAATCAGAAGACAAAAACTAGCCTTACAATACTATATCAAACTGGCCTCTTGTCCTTCAAACCCTGCCCACAATGTCCTCTACTGCCCAGAATGCAAAACTTTCTTTGAAACAAAAACAAACCCCATCAAACCTTTTAGTCTCCAAATAGAAAATCTTGTCTCTGAAATACAAATAGATAAAACACGAATACTTAAATCCACCACCTCAAAAAAACCATTAAAAAACACACACCCTACTATCTTCCATGAAGAATTCCTTCACCTTAAAAATAACTGCCCCAACCATATCCATATTTATACAGAGAGTTCCAAAAACAGAAACAAAGTATCATGCACTACCATCTAACATAATACCTAGATAACAAAATGACTTCCTAACAACACTTCTATCTACAGTGCAGAAGCTAAGCCATAGCACTCAACATTATAACATATCAGTCCTAACATCCCTAAAAAACCAAAACCTGGATAATCCCTTGACCATGCAAATATTGAATAGACTAGAATTCCTATCAAAAACCAAAGAGATAGAGCTATGCTCTATGATTAGAATCAAAGAGAATGACCAAGCTGACTCAGCAGCCAAGACAGCCTGGAAGATGCCCATAGACAAAAGCTTTAAGATTCCATATACTGACTTAAAAATAGAAATAAAAAAAACTTTACCCAAAACAAATGGCAATTAAGATGGAACAATACCCCACACAAACTCCAGACTATAAAAGCCGAAATAGGAGAATGGAAAGAAGACTACAGAAAATCCTGCTGGGAAGAGATTATCCTATCTTGCCTACATATTGGACACACTGACATCACCCACTCATATCTACTCAAACAAGAACAACCACCATGGTGTGTAAGATGTCACACTCCATATTCAGTAAAACACCTATTGATAGTTTGCATCGACCTAACACCAAAAAGACAATATTTCTACACTGTAAACATTATGAAAGAACTATTTCAATATGTCAAAGTAGACAAAATACTAGCATTTCTTAAAGTTGATCTGTACAAAAGAATTTAAACCTTCAATATTCCATTTATGTACATGATGCAAACACTAGAAAACCAAATCAACAGAAATTGGCATTAAATAACCTGAAAAGGGGTTGATATGCCATAAAACAATCTTTCAAGTCTTTTTTGAACAATAATAATGAGAATAGTCATTTTAAAATATTCTATTTTAATGATAATTGTGGCAAAGAAAGTAAATACGAATTGTAAATAATTGCTATTAATTCAATCAGATTTCAGTTATTGTGTTTGGTATTTTGTTGCATTATTAGATGAACATGGCTATAAATTTTGTTTGTCAAGTTAAAAGTACTGAGCTTGGTTTTTTATTTTCCTGATTTGACATTAACTTGAAGGCGGTAACTGTTTATAAGGATAGTTACTCTTAAGATCAGTCTGCCCTGCTGGCGGGGCTTAGAATACACCATCCCCTGCCAAGAGGTAAGACCTCTCACCAAAAAAATGTCTGGGATATGAAGCTAAACTGGGTCTGATGGTGAGGCTCCAGTTCTGAGCAGTGTGGAGTACCACTTCATTGCCATTACTCCCAGGTTCATTCTGACCCAAAATGGTAGTACTTGTTGGAGTCCTATCTATGGATCAAATAGATCTGTTTGAAAATCATTCATATTAGATTGGGCTATGGGCAAAAAGAAAAAAAAAATCTTTTAAAACATTACACGATAAATAGCTATCAACATAATTTTTTTTATTAAGTTTTTAAGCCTTTTTTTGTTTTGTTTTTTTAACAGCTGCTGAGATGATGTGAATTCTCTTTTAGTGGAACATGTGACTGAGACCTCTCTCTCTCTATCATATATATATATATATATATATATACACACACACATACTCACAGGGAGATGCTAATCTTGTTCTGATTGAGTGGGTAAACACCAAGATGAGCACCCACTTACATCTAGGGGAACAATAAAACAAATCCCACTTAAAATCCAATCTGATTGGTATCTCCTTATATAGTTTTAAAAAGTTACCAGCAAACTGGTCAACAGTTCTTTCTTAAAGACTCTCCTAATTTCATGAGGGAAACGTTTGAAATTTTGTATCTTATTTCATTCTCTTTTTGACTTGCACATTCACTTGCATGCATTCACTCTGACTCAAAAATGTTTGGGAAAGCTGGTCTCAAAGGGGAATAACTATTACATCTTTTAATTGATTTCTTATATTTAGCAATGCCTAATTAATTTAATATATTTAGCAATGCAGATACTAACACTTGTAGCCTTCTGTTGTGAAAATAGTTGAGGTACTGTCAATAAAAAATTACTTCATTGATTAGCCATGTCCCATGTGGCCCACTTCTCACAAAAGGGCTACCCATGCCCGGTTTAAAACTTTTCCAGTCAAGAATTTCTGAAAGTTTGGTTGAAATTGAGTCAAAAATGGCAGAGCCTTTGTTGTATGAACAAATGGGCTTTTGATGAATTATAAGATGTCATTTTTGTAAAGACCTCTTTAAAACTTAAAAAATTATCTTTTCATAAGTTTTTCTCTTCTATTTTGGTTATTAAAATAAAAATCTTGAAATTCATTCTACATTTCCATCTGTATCTTAAACACTTTTACCTGATTAGTTAACTGACTGATTTATAAACATTTTTCATTTGTATTACAGGGGAGTACAGAATTAACTGATACAGCCAAATATAAAATCAAAACCACTAAACAGGAAGATGTTAATTATATCAGCACCTTGGAAGTGACCAATGTTACTAAAGAAGACTATGGCAGATATGTTTGCAAGGCTTCCAATGAGAAAGGCACAGCAGCATTTAGCATCCTGCTCGATGTCACAAGTCAGTTTTTCCAAGAAATGTTTTTATTCATCAAAACAATATTCTCCTATTGAGATAATTACTCATGTTGATTTCAGTTTTTTGGTTTTTTTATTTTTATTTTTTGCTTTTTGGATTTTTTTTAATCTGGATGTTTGCCTTATTTGTTTTTTGTCATAATTTATTTGCTTTTCCTTTCATTCACTTTCACAAAATTTTCTATTGACTCATGTTAATTTTCTCCTTTTCCTATTTCTTTCTTTTTAAAGAACTCCACACAGCAAAGAAATAGAAAAATGAAAAATTAGAAAGATTGCTGTATTGCTAGCATTTAATGAAATAAGACTTCATGTTTCTATGAAGTTACTAATGAAAATTTCCTATATTGTTTTATAATAGATGGCTAAGTCACTTTATATGCGCCTCTCTCTCCCTCAGTAAAGAAAGCATAACTCTTTAGAAACCTTTACTTATTTTTCTCTCTCTGCAGATGAGTTTTTTCTCTTTCCTCATTTTTTAGCTTCCTTTCTTCTTTGATATTTTATAAATCACTTGTGAATTCTCATTTTAAAAAAATACACATCTAAACCCATCCGCCCAACAGATGTGAACAAAAGCTGAGACTGAAATGTTCATTTTTTTTCTCTCTTATTAGGTAAACCTGATCCACCATATGACATAAAATTTGTCAATTCCACCCATGATAGTATAACACTCACTTGGCAACCAGGTTTTGATGGGGGTATGGAACAGGCTTTCAGAATTCGATACAGACCCACTGGTGCTCCTAACTATAAATATATAGACATTGGTACAGGTATTAATGTCTATGTTCTCACAGGTGAGAAAATAGTAAACTTGATCATCCTCCTGATATTTTTAACCCTATTAAGCCACAATGTCTATCAATTTTCATTAATAACTGTCAAAACATTTTGAAAGTTTTCATTGCTAAAAAAACCTTTTTATAATCATTGAATATAATGTCAGAATGAACCTATAAATGATTATTTGCAATCAACTATTTTAATTGTGCTTTACCTATTCCTTATTTACTCTTGGGATTTTATGCTTGTCAAAACAACTTATTCTTGCTGTACTCATATATCCTTACAGCTGAATGTTTCTTTCTCTTGGCTATGGATGATAGTGGCCCCAACTCATTTTTTACAGGAAGCAAAAACGGCAAAGCCTTAACTGTATGAAGTATTTTCAAGAAGTTATGTCAATCACTGTGGCTGGAAACTAGTGCCACAAGCTGGGGATGCATTTTTATTTCACATTTGAAGCTGGCATGTTAATCCTCTAGGTACACTCAAGAGAAATAAGATTAAAATTTTGTTCATGTCATATCATTAGGTTGTCGAATTTTTTTATATTGTAAGCAAGTGCATTGAAATACTGGCCACGAAAAGGAAGTGGTTGCTGTGTACAAATTGATCGGTAATATATTAAGGAAGCAGCCAAATAAGATGACAAAGATAACTGGAAGGCTAAATGCAATAAAATTCATAACCTATATGCCACATTTGACAGCATAGTGCCAAAAACAGATTTAATGTTGGGTTGCCAAAAACTCCATCAGTCATTTAAGTGGTCACAAGTATGGGCCAAGCATACTGTTTACACAGGCAAAGTTATATGCTGATTTAAGAATTCTCATACAAGAAACTTGATTTTCTAAGTCAGAGATTTTGGGGTTGAGTGCAAGAAACTATAATGAGGACTAAGAATGATGAACCCACAAAGGTAAGAGATGAGTCAGCACCCCCTGTTACAAAGAAAGACCTGCTTGAATGCAAAAGATACACAAATTTCTACCAGAAAGGTTAATAACTGGTACCTGTTTCCTTAGGTTCATTAATTAAACAGATATTCTAAGTGAATTTTGTTTGTTTTCCTTCAACCAATAAGACGGTCATCATAACATAACAGCAGCTATTCTTATAGGTGTGAGTTACCTAACCATACAAATAGCAGTCATCAGTGACATCACACATTTATAGGTCAATAAATGTGATCTTAAATACCTGGTGTGCCTTTGTTGGGTGTGTGATAACATGTTCTGGCACATTCCAAATTTAACTTAGCCAATTTAATACCTATGACTATTTCAATAAAGGAAAAAAAACAGTATTTCATTACTTTTCTAAGAGCAGTACTTCCAAGAAATTTTTCCAACTCTTAAATTTATATAGATTCTTGCCTTTCTGAATGTAAATCTTTTATTCTTCACAGGCCTTCAGCTGGGAACTGAATATATGCTCACAATGTTGGCTTTCAATAAACTTGGAGACAGCGAATATCAGAAAAAAGAATTTAAAGCAAGAACATCAAGTATGTATATGATATTCAAAGCTCTTAACCAACTAGAATTATACTGGTCAACACAGTTTTTAGTACCAAGAAACAAAACATGTTTTTTAGCTAATTTGATGGTGCTGATTCCAAAAAGGACCTAAGTTTTTCATTGTTAGCTACCATTTTTGTTGTTCTGTAATAGCTCATTTTTGGAAAAAGATCACTTAACAATCTTGGCCAATCTCAAAATTTAATTGATAAAGATCATAGAAACCCATCAATTTTCAGATAGGCCAAGCAATTTTTATGTCAGTCATTATAAGAAAGTGTTTTTGAGTCAAAAATATTTTAAATAGAAGTTACAAATTTTTCCACTTTATCGCCATAATTCAAATTAACTAATAAACTTTATCAGTAGTACACTTTAGTCAACCTGATTATTAAGGGGACATTTTAAAAAATAACTCAAAAGTTTTCTGTTTGTTATTCATAAATTTATCCCATCACTTTTGTTCCTTACTACAAAACGAAAGGAACCCAATCATATTGAAAGCTTGTTTTCACAATTGGAAAGAAACTCCAACTGAAGACATCCCAATTGAATGCACCTATTCCATTGTACATGAAAATCATTTCACCATAATATCAGGAAACTCATTAACGATGATGAATTTGTTAATTCAATAAATGACTTGGAATTACGTACCTGGACATCATTTGTTGATGTGGTGAAAAAATTCTTAGGCAATGGTCAGGCTGAAAACTATGAGAAGTTAGTAGAAAAGCTGTTGAAAAGTCATACATAGGTACTAATGAAATTATCTAGATGGTTTTTTTTTTTTTTTTACTTAGCCATATGGATAAATTTCCAGATAATTGTAGTGATGTGCAAGGAAACTATTGTCAGGATATCAAAATGATGGAAGAGCGCTACCAGGGGTGGTGGACAAACTAATGATGGCTGGCTACTGCTTGAGCATCAAAAGGGACTTAGGTAATATTGAACATGACAATCAAGAAAGAACATTTTTACCATAGTTCTTATATTCACAAAGGTTTTATTTCTGTTGCTAGTTTATTGATTTCATGAAAATACTTGTTGGTATCTTCAATCATATTATTTTTCAACACTTAGTGTCTGATTGTTATTGCAAAATTGTATTTCTCAATAAGCAGATCAATATTTCTTGGTTTAAATACGAATTGAGAGGTTTCTACAATTTTATTTTGAGAAATATTGCCATATGTCAATGTCATATAGAAAACAAATGAAAAAAAAATGATTTTTTTTAATTCGCAAAAATCTTCATTTTTGTGGAAAAAAAAGGGGGGGAAAAATCCTTTATTTACAGCAAAAAAGGTAGCAAACCAAGATAAAGTAAGGTCATTTTCAGATTCATCACCCTCAAATTAGGTAAAAAAAATTTTAGGGCCTTGACACCATTTCAAAAATTTTTTTGTTTGTTTGAGAGGAAAAGTTAGAAATTTAATTAGCATTAAAAAATGTATGCACAATTTAAAATTAGCACAAATGTTTATTATATGTAAAATATTCCATCCCATTTATGGAACATTGGCATGATCTAAAATATTAAATATGACAATTTGTAAACTTCCCATAAATGGAATAATGCAGCCAATTAGGTTAATTTGATCTTTTTGTTTTAAAAAAACTTCAAATACATATTTGCAGTCTACCCCTATTTTTATCAGTTTTTTTTTATAAAAGCAGCAAAAGAAAGTCTTATTGTTCCTTTTACTTTTTAGATTCACAAGAAAAATAATGAAATGGCATATTTTATTGATTCTATCAAGTATTAAGTTGGTTATAGTTTTATAATATTTAGGTTGTTTGTGGGGGGATATATATATATATATATATATATATATATATATATATATATATATATATATATATATATATATAAAAAGAGCAAAGTAGTTAAAGCTATGGAAGATTTCTGCAGTGATTGGTAGTATCATTGTAGTTGGTCTGTACTGCTTCACTGTGTGAGTGATTTGTGAGTCACACTGATGAATGTGCAACATAGTCTAATTCAGGAAATTATGCTTTACAATTTCAAACTGAGCCATAATGCTGTGGAAACAACAGTAACCAGATGGTTCAAGAAATTATACTTGGGTTGCAAGAACCTTGATTATAAGGTGAGGTAGGCCTAAAAGCATGGATTCCAAGCCTGTGCTCTAAGTCATAGAGGCAAATACCAGTGAGTTGCACAGGTGAGCTTGGCATCTTACATGCAAGTATGGTTCATTACTTTCTCAACCTTGGCAAAAGCATCCAGATCTGCCAAATTGTGCCTCACATTACCAACATATTGCAAATTTTCTTTATTCACCTTAGTGTTTCAGGCAAAGGAATCTTTTAAAAGTTAAAACTTTTGATAATATTTGGTTAATTATATCCATGGTGTTTAAGTCCTAATTATTGAATTTTGATTGAGTGAACTTTAATTATACTCAGGTGTGGCTCCTCCTGGGGAAAATGATCCATCAGCTCTGCAGGGCTCTGATGACATGCCAGTCATAATCATCCTTGTCGTCTGTATTGTGGGTATCTTTCTCTTGGCTCTCAACATTGGCCTCATCATGTTCTTTATTCGAAGGAAAAGGAAGCGTTTGGAAAGTAAGTGCGTCTTTGCATGTTCTGCTTTTAACTTATTAGTAACTGAGTTGTTTTCAAATTAATAATTTATTTGACTGTCTCTCTTTTTTTTTTTTTCTCTCCCGATATTCTATTATGCATATTAATATCTGCATGATAAATGCAAATATATTCAAAGCTTTTACTCTCTAATTTTATACTAATACCAAACTTTGCCTATGCAAGAGTTTCTCTGAGTATTCTAATTTTTGGCGGGTAGAAACATTTAATCAAGCACTGCTTTAAGATAACCGCATCTAATTCTAATGTACTAACATTATCTGTTAACTTTGAAAAGTTATTGGCTTTTTCTATTAAATAATAAGCTCTTATGGAAACTTTTTTCTAAAACAAGTTTAATATATTAGTCTTCCTGGTAGAATTTACTACTTTGTGGGCTCTAGGTCAAACTTATGGTTCTTTATAATTTAGCACACTGTGACAAATGAGTTTCAGTGGGCTCCCAGGCTCCCATGGAAGCAAAGCCAATGGCCTACAATACCTATTGGTAAATCTGGCTGTGAGTGTCCTCTGTTTTGAAACCCTCACTATTACACAGCTTCTCATGAATTTGTTACTATACTATATCAACTGATATCGAATCTTTCTTTTAAAGGAAGAAAACAGTTGCAGTTTTTCTATTCTTTCGTTATTTCCAGACATATTGCTTTCTAATCGAAACTGATACCTTGATATTACAAAGAAAGATGAATAAGAAATGACTTTTCTATTTTTATCCAATAGCATTGTTTCCTGACATTAATAGAATGCAATCAAATTTTATAGGTATACACAAATACTTTAAATGAAGTTCTATAGTCCAGATTTTGTGTTGTAAGGTTAACCCAAAGCCAAACTTTTTTTTTTTTTCTTTAACCTTATTTTTCCAATGCAGATATCATTGGGAAATGAGAAAAGCTTTGGCCCATTTACCAAAACTTACTGCAATTTTAATCTGTACTAGTAATCCTATTAGTTTTTTCTTTAAGCGTCTTTAAGTATCAATGCATTATAATGTTAGTGGACTGTTACTGAATTCATCAAAAGTTCTAGTCATATTGTCATAGTATTTTTATGATTTTTAGTGATTGTTGAAATTCAAATTTGTTAGAAATACAAACTCCCTAGATATTTAAAACTCAAATTAAACTTCAAGTGACTAATTTTTTGATAATTTGAATGATAACTTTTAATTTTATGTCTTACATTATCAGATACAACACTGCTCCTTTATAAAAGTATATTCTTTACTGTAGTAAAGTCTTTTTTTTTTTTTTTTTTTTCAAAACTTATCACATTGATATTTTGATTACTAAAATCTCATTCTTTGTGCCAAACTTCTAAGCATTTGCTAATTTCATATCAGATTTTAATGTTTTACCTTGAATCCTGCATTTATTGGAGGTTAAAGTAGTGTGACTCCTCAACTTGGATTGTAATTATAGCTACAAGTGGCCTTTAAGTGCATATCCACTCTATTAGTTTAATATAAACTGTTATCTGATTTTGTTACTTAATGTACTATTCAATTTCAATTCTGTTGGCTGACTGTAATAGCATTTTGTAGATTATTTACTCTGCATACATATTTGGATATGCAATCTATATGCTTTGGTGAATTTGGTTTTCTATGTAAACATGATGATCTGATGATCAGTGACAATATTCTTTTTTAATTAGAGAAATATGTTTGTTATAATAACAGCTAAATCACCTATTAGAAGTAATCAATTTGTGTTGGTAGGTAATCTAGTATTATAACTTTATAGGTTATTTGAATGAGCCCAGTCGTCTGAAGCGGTAAAATTTGCCAACTGTCTCTCTGCAGAGGGATAAAACTACCCCACTTAACGAGTGTCCTGTCATATATGAATTAAATAGAAATATCCAGTCATTTTCTGTACTTGAAATCGCTTAACTGTGCAAACAAATGAGTGATGTTTGATTGAATTATTAGTATTACATCGCAATACTTGAAAGCATTTAACCCTGTACAAATAAAACTATTGGTGTTGAAAAGCTGTACTTGAAATTGTTTGACTTTGTGCAAGCAAATGAACTCTGGCTCGTTTAAAAATTGTTACCTACAGACTATTCATTTAGTTTGATATGTAAATGGACAGGATTTGGCATTGAATGGTCTACAAGGGTTGATCAAAGCATTACTAGTTTCTAAATTGCAATAAATAATCGAAAAAATTATAAACTTTTATATTATGAGATTTGTTAATTTAACAAGCACGAAAATAGACGTACAATTTGTATAACTACTGTACGGATTTGTGCAATGACTTTTTGTTTTTAACAATACTAGATTGTTTCTAAGGGACATAACTATAATAATAATTTTATGAGTTATTTCCCTTTGTTTGGATGTATATCTATATGCTTCTGGAAAATTATCTATTATTACAACTTGAGATGGTGATTATTTTGCGATGCATTATATCTTTGTCTTTTTTTAAATGATTGTCAGTCATAAAAAGAAGAAAATATTGGAATTCCTAAAACTGTATTTTTCGGTCATACCTTTAAAATTTTATTTGGCTTATTTTATCAATTTTTTTCCCTTACTGCTCTCATCCATAAATTGTGATGGTAACATTATGACTGCATGTAAATAATTCAGATTACAATGTCGTGTAACTCTCTTTTTTAGATTACAATTAACAAAATTCCTTGAGAATCTATAACTTTCCTTATTAACTTGAATATGGCATGCCAAATAATTATGTTGGTTTGTGTGTTTACCAAAAAAATGCTGTCAACTTAATTTTATTTTCAATAACATTTTGTATGATTGAGTATAAGTGAGAATGGCTGGAAAGACTTGTTTTCTATGGAAAAGTGTTTATTCTCTCTTCTGGCAGATGTTTTTTCTTTTCCTACTAATGTTTCCTGTTGCCAAATAAGCTCCTCCATATGGAGGATCTCAATAGCACGGGAATTAGTTTCTCAGTGAATGTGGGTGTGTCACTAGTGCAGTTGTACTGTACCATTGTAGGATATCTCGAATCAATAGCACTGCAGAGCTCCAATCATAGTGGGACAAATGAGATGATACCTAGACAACGAGGTAACTATGGCTGTCTGTCTGTCTTTCCACATCAGCTGGAATATTGGTTGAAAGAAACAATCCCCTTATGACTTTGGCATATTACCAATACTTTTGTCAATTTTCACTAACCTTTTTCCCCTTACACTTCCATTTACTTTTCAGCCCAAAATTTTTTTATTAAATTCATTCATGCTAAAAATAAATCTCTTCATTGGTTGCATTTTAAAAACGATTCCTCAGTCTTCTGTCTATATTTCAACTTTTTTGAATTTCTAAATTTCACTGTATTTCGAAATTATTTTTTTTTTTTTTTTTTTTTTTTTTTTTAATCAAGCTATCTTTTTTCTTTTTATGTTAAATATTTTTAGGCTTGGTTATTTTAGTTACATCCATATTTTATTTAACATAATATAGAATTAAAAAATGCTTGCAATTTTTAAATTCATTTACAATATTGCAGTTTTTTTTGGGGGGGGGTATCAGTCACGGTTTTTGGACTATTGTCTTCATCATTGTTATATTTAGAATGTTTTGGCCAATGCATCCTTCGGTCTTCTTCAGGTGTTTCTTGTCAAACTCAGGAGCCTACACGAAGTTCAAACCACACTTTTTATTCAATCTACAGGGGTTGCTTGCTTCGATTCTGTTAACCATAAGTTAAAGTAAAGTTGGCAACCATAGTCGAGGGCAACCAGAAGGCTCCCTTTTCAATAGCTACTACACCGAGGTGTAGGGGAGGCTGCTACTCCTTTCCCTGGATTGCTCCACTTTACTCTTGATACGTACCTTATATTGATGAGTGTTAAGCAAGGAGGTATCAAGTACCATTTTTAAAGTCTTTGGTATGATTTGACCTGGGATTGAACCTGTCTCTCCCAGACCATTGGCGAACACTCTACCCACTAGACCAATGAGCCTGTTAACCATAACCAGGTACAAATGTATTCCTGTATTATTATTTGCTTGCAGTCAGGATTGAACCTGCAACCTCTAGATGATTGTTACGTAGAAGCTGAGGGAACCAAAGCTCATAACTGTTATGCCCTGTGTCCTACTAAAGGAGGCCAGAGGACATATCAACTGAAACGTTATGAATATAACAAAGATGAAGACAATAGTCCAAAAACCCTGAATGATAAAAATCATCAAGTTTTGTCACAGAAATTCAGACAACTAATATATTGCAGTTTGTTTACAAATAGAAATTACAATGGCCAAAAATATTGAGTTTCAAAATTTTTGGGGATTCTATATATGATCATGCATTTGCTTTGTTCAACTTTCAATCAAGAAGTCATGGATCATTGCTTACAAAATATTCTATTTTACTGTTATTCATCAACTTAGAGCATTATCATACCTACTCCGAAAACAAAATAGCATCACTTGAAAGTCACAGTACGGGAAGAATAAAATGAAGGCAAGCTGCAAATTTCGTTGGGGGGAACACATTGATTAATATCATTTGGGTCTTAATAGGTAAAGTAACTGAAATATTGATTTCAATGCTTTGGTGCTGAGCACATTAAATGCTGCTAAAGTTGCTGACCTTTTAATTCTCAAAATGATTCCTGCCTTTGATGTTACTATGTCAGCAACATTCTTAAAGACTCATCTCAACTGTTTCTTTCAACCAGCCAGACATGTAGTGGCTGAACCACAACTGCTTTGCTCACTTGGCTCGTTTGTATGTTTTTGGTTTTCTTAACTTCTCTCCTTTTTTTTTTTTTTTTTTTTTTTTTTTAATTACTCTTGAATACTTGGAAATAGGCAAATTAAGCTTTGACTGATTGGTAATGAATGTTGGTAGACATAGCCAGGTGTGTGTGTGTCTCTCTCTCTCTCTCTCTCTCCTCTCCTTTTACTGTTTCTCTATATCTACCACATTCAATAGCAAAGTGCAACTCAGAATTCCTCTGAGTTCACAACTGAGCTTTGTTTGTCACTGCCTATTTCCAAATTCTATTCTAATTTCAAATAGTTTTATTTAGGTAGTATTCATTGTCATTAAGGTGACCTTATTTCACTTTGCATAGATCTGTCTGGTTTGTTTTGTTTTTTGTTTGTTTGTTTGGTTTTTTTTTGTTTGTTTTTTTTTTCCCCAAAGATGTGCATAGCTGCTAAACTTGATACTTCTGGCAATTAGTGCATGTCTCTTACTGTTGTCATTTGAAAATTTATTGAGGGCCTTTTTATTCTAGTTTTTGCTTTAATCGTGTCATGCAATACTTGTGGTTCAATTATGTTTTGTTTCCTTTTCTTTTTCTCCTTTGAAATATTTATTATTTTATTAGTTATCTTTTATCTTTAAGAATAACTTTAATTGCTCATTTAAAACTGAATTAACTGAATTATACTCTTATTAATTGAAGCCTATGACATCAATTACTTTATTCAATGAAAAAATAAGTAGCATGTATTGATGGTTTTTGTCATAGCTTTTTTTATTCAAGAAAGGCTTTCTTAATATGATCATTGAATGTAAGCATTATGAGTGTCTGGAATATTCTAATAAATTTTCTAAAAAAATATTATTCAAGAATTATACCCTGGAAAGAAACTAATTTCTTAAATACATTAATTAACTTTGATTTTGTCTCCTATATTAATAGGAAACATTGATGTGTACTGACTTGATCTCATTTTATTACAGATGGTAGTGACACAACAAGTCATACAAATACTTTTGAACTGTTTGGATCAACCAAGGAGAGCCATCTTTATCCCATGTCGCCCTCAGAAGATGCTAGGAGTTATGACACTTACGACAAAAGTCTTGATGAATTTTCAGATGAATGTAGCAAAAATTATGAGGTTAGCTCTTCATTAATGCTGATGTTGTTGCCTTAAAATTTTCAATGTTTTCTTTAATAGTGGTTCCACTTATCAAAGTTGCTTTTTTAAAGTAAACTTTGTTGACCTTTAACATTTTTCCACAATCCATTAAGAGATAAACAAAAATTCTGGATTTCCATCAATCATATCAAAAGAAAATTTTGTACAAAATTTCATGAACTTGAGTGGGTTAAAAGTTTTGCAATATCTTGAAATGTGCTAGTTTGTGGTTCAAGCCATGAAAGGTCCCTGTTGTGGTTGACAGTATCATGATAGTTGGTGTGTTGAGATATTATGTATTGCTTCCCTTCATGTGTGATTTGAAAGCTGCACGGATGAATATGCAACATTGTCTACTTCAGGAACTTATGCTTTTTGAACTGGAACATAATGCCAAAGAAGCAACCAAAATCATTTGTTGTGCAAAACATAAAACTGCAATTGATCATAGTACAATAACTAGATGATTCAGGAAATTTTTCTCTGGTTGCAAAAATCTTGACAATCAAGTAAGGTCTGATAGGACTAAGAAGCATGGGTTCTGAGGCCATGCTCCAAGCCATAGACATATCTAGTGAGTAGCATTCAGAGTATCAGGCAAGTTTGGTATCTTATAGTCTAGTGTTTTGTTACTAACCTCAGCAAAAGCATCCAGACTTGCCAAATTGTACCTTACATTACCAAAATAATGGAAAAACTTTTTTTACCCACTCTTGTATATATGTGCATAAGTTGAAAAATTGAATGCCCAACACTTGATTCTCAAAGCACCTTTATACTTCTTCTTGAGCTGCTGTTTGGACAATTTTTCCCCATGCATCATCTTTTAAAGCTGAAGTTTTTTTGATGGGGAAATTGCTCTTCTGAGCAATGTTGGTCATCCTTTAATGGTTCTTGAATATCTCTGACTTTTAACAGGCAGGGCTTAGAATAAACTGACTCTTTCCCCTTGCAGAGAAATAAGGACCCCTCACACCAAATACAAATAGTATCTAAGTATAACACTAAACTGCTTCTGATGAAGCTCCATTTCTAGAGTTCTGGAGTGTGTGGTAGTACCTGTTTGTTTCTCAATTATTGGTCAAATAGACCAGATTAAAAATCATTCATATTCAATTGGTCCAAAAAAATTTTTAAAACTACTACACAAAAAATGTAAACATCAAGGCATAATGAACATGATTCCCTGACAACTAAACATAGAATAATCCTAGACAAGTTTACATGTTAAAATCAATCTAAGACCTTTTAAGAGTCTTATGCTTCTTGATTTTTGGCAGATAAAGCAGTAATTCATTCTCTTGTATGTCTATAGATACCAAATGGGGGCAAGGCATTTTTTAGCTCAGCATTAAAAATTTTAGTCAAAGATTTTTCCAGAATGATTAGGCCATTTGGGTGTCAACAATGAAAAAAAGTACTTAGATGGGGAGCCACTATTGAAATAGTTTTTAATTTCTTTAATTATATACTTTTATTAAATCTAAAACTTAAATTCAAATCCTCCTAAAAAGTTTTGAAGTTACATAATTATTTTTACCATTATCAATCATATCATGAAGATTTTTACTGTCAAAATATTGAAATATTTTATACTACTATTCTTGATAGAATTTTTTAAGTTTTTTTATAAGATGAAGAATTCCTTTTAGTTTTTTTTTTTTTTTTTAATTAATTTCTATTTTTCAACCAACAAACTTCTAATCATTTTTTTAATTTGCTCATGTAATAACATTTGTCTCTCTCTAAAATCTTAGATAGCAAAGTCAGCTGGTGCTGTAGAATACACTGACTGCATCTCTGCTGAGGAGTAAGACCTCTCCCTCGCTCAATGAGTGTACTGGATATGACACTAAACAATCTGATGATAAGGCTCTAGTATTGCTGAAGCTCTGGAGAATGCAGACTACCTTTTCATTGCCTTTGCTCCCAGGTCCACTCTGACCTAGAGTAGTTGTACCTCTTTATGGGTCAAATAAACCTAGATCTAATCTCTGTGCAAACAAATGACCTAATCTATATTGAATTTCACCCTGTCAGCTGGGACTGTAGAATATACCAACAGTATCTCTGCAGAGGGGTAAAACCTCTCTAATAAGGCTACTTGTTGGCCATGGATGGTGACTCATAATGCTTGAGGACTTGATGTTGGTGGCTGAGCAGTCCATGACCTGGTAGCCAAATAGGTCACATGACTTGAAACACTCCACTTTGACCCTTGCTGGGCTAGATGGGTGGTCAGAGAGGCTCAATCCACTGGTCATGTCAGCCCCTTTTCAGATTTTTGCAAAAATCTAACTTAGAGTGCAATGACTGTAGGGTCAGTCATGCTGAGGAAAGACCTATACTCCTTCCTATCCCTGGGTGAGTAATTATCTTGGTAATGAAAACTCTGGGACAAAATTAAACTGTCTACCATTTGCATGAGTATACTTTGTAGCCCTGATGTTACAAGGCAAATGGGTTTCCCCTTGGCACTTCTCTGGGTGGGGCTCCATGGTGAGTAGGGGGCATAGTCAATGAAACTCATAGACTGACTTTATGGCTCTTGAAATATAACCCGAACAAAAAAATAAAAAGACCCTTCTGTATCCTTGTCAGAATGTGAACATGAAACTAATGAAAACTTCTATCGATTCATTGTACTTGAATCAATAGAAGAAACCCCAATCACCAAACTAATCCCATTCCTGATTCAAAAGACAATAAAAACACACTGCAAACCAATCAATATCAAAAAGAGCTACCACAGCATCATTATTATGCAAACAACAAATCAAAAACTATCAGAAAGAATACTAAAATGGAAACAATTTGGAAAACTAAACATAAAAACATACTCTCACAAAACCCTAAACTTCTCAAAAGGAGTAATAAAATCCTCAAACCTTGCATCATGTTCCCTAGAAGAAATAAGACTACATCTTAAACAAAGTGTAACAGAATGACATGAGAATTTCCATATTCAAAGAAAGAAGAATCATAGATACAAGCACATACATACTAACATTTAACAAACCCACAACTCTAACCAGCATTAAAATAGGTTACATAAATGCAAAAAGAGAAACTTACATTCCAAACCCTCAAAAATGCAGACATCATAGAGATAAATGAACTAGACCATCATTATGTGGAAAATCAAATCACACATAATTTGAATGTCCTAATCCTGTCAACTGCATCAACTGCACTGGAGAACACCCTACAAACTCACCCAAATGTGAAATGTGGAAAAAAAATAACAAATAAAATACTCAAGAAACATCTCTTCTAAGGCCAGAAAAATAGAATCAACACAAGAAAAAGAACTCAGTTATGCATATGTAACAAAAAAAGGAAGCAAGGAAAAAGAAGATACCAAATAAAAACAGGAAGAACTGAACAAACTGATCAATGAAGTAAAAAAAATCTAATAGAAATATTAAAAACAATTACAAAAGAGACAATCAAGGAACAGATTTCAACAGTCCCAGATGAATGTGAGACACCTGACCAAAATCAAGAAAAGTCCAAACTAAACCAAAAACACTAATGAGTGCACCAATCCCATTATCCAACAGTTTCAACCCAATGGACATAATAGATTCTGATGAAACAACCACCCACATTAAAACAGACACCATAAAACTCCAAAAGAGTCAATAAAAAAAATATGCACCAAAGACAATCCGAGAAAAAATGAAACAACAAATCCTACCAAAAAAATGAATCACAAGTTACAAAAAACACAGATCAACTTCAAGAACAAAGGAAAAAGAAAAATATCAAAGACCAACTCCAAACCCTTCTATAGAAACTAAAAACAAATTTAAAAAAATAGAGCAAATGGGAACTGAAATAGAATCAACACCCACAACCAAAAAGCTGGGGCAACTTAAACAGAAAGCACTGGCTCCCATTAGCCAGGCTTGAAGAATAAATGCAAAGTGAACAGTGAAAGACTAGAAGGTGCATTCAAACTACCCCAGCCAAATTTGATGCAGTCTCCTCAGTATCAATAACAGTCACCTATGGAAAGGAATAAACAGTGCAATGCTCAAGGATAAACAAAATCCCTACAAAGATCCTACAGTGTAGAAAGCATAGATAGTGACACAAACAGCATAGTTGCCAGCCTCAGTCTGGAAGGTATAACAAATAACTACAATACTTGAAACCATTTAGTTATGCACACACAGATGCGTTCAATCTCTTTTTTTTAAATGTCACTTACAAACTATCCATTGAAAAATGAAACTACCAACTAACTAATCTCCTACATATCATGTATATTTGTTTAAATGTGTGCAAACAAATGACTGATGTTAAATTGTTGCTGGTACATAGCAGTGCACAAGATCGTTTGACTGTGTACAAACAAATGATTAAAAGTGAAAGAATGATTCATATACGTATAATCACTTAGCTGTGAAGAAAAATAAGCTCAGGCTGGTTGAAAAAAAATGTCATTAGCAAAATGTTTACAAATCACATGCATTAGCTTACAAATCATATATATATATATATATATATATATATATATATATAACCATTTAACTAAATGCAAACAAATTGCTGATGTTGTTAGTGTTGTGTAGCAGTGCTTTGAGCCATTTGATTGTGTGGAAGCAGGTGGACTCTGGCTTGTTTGGAATATCATCTACTAAGTATTCATTTAACTGACTCATTGGCCTGGGAGACCAGGGTTCAGTTCCAGGTCGCGTGATACCAAAGACTTAAAAAATGATACTTGATACCTCCTTGCTTAATACTCAGCATTATAAGGTACATATCAAGGATAAAGTGGAGCAATTGAGGGGGTAGCGCCCTCCCCTACACCTTTGTAGTAGCTATTGAAAATGGAGCCCTCGGGCGGCCCTCGACTACGGTCGCCAACTTTACTTATACATTTGGAAATCTTAGGTTTAATATGTGTATAAATGAAATTTAACATTGTGTTACCTGCAGGGGTTGATATGCCATGAAGCCAAACAAACAAACCAGCCAAAAGAACTTCTTGAGTCTTTAAAAAAAAAAAGCTACCTTTTCACCAAAATCTGACCAAATCAACCTTTTCACCAATATCTGGCCTAATATAATTAGATACAATTGTAAAAACCAATACCCTAAAATCCACATAGAAGACAAAACCAACCTAACATTTCTTGGCATTAGATGATCCACAGCGGTTGATATGCTTTTAAACAAAACTCAAACTAAATTGAATTATTTGAAATGGAACGGTTTAATCATTTAACTGTGTGCAAACAAATGACTGATGTCATATTGAATTAGTGTTAAATAGCAACACTTGTAACCACTTTACCAAGTGCAAACCAATGTTTAATCAACTCTGTCAGCTGGGGCTTTACAATATGTCAACTGCACCTCTATAGTCTGGTAAAGCCCTCACAATGAGGGCACCTGTTGGCTGTGGGTGACAACTTGTGATGCTTTAGAACAGGATCCTGGTAGCTAAACAGTATGTGACCCTCCTTGCTCAAGTAGCTACATGGTTAGCAACTCTCAACTTTAGCCCTTACTGGGCTAGACAGGCGGTCGGATAGGCCTATCCAATCAACTGACTGGTCACATCAAGCCCTCTTTTGGAGGCCTGCAAAAGAATTTTAAAGTTTCTGAATCAGAAAGCAGTGACAATTTGATCAATCATGCTGAAGGAAAGACCTATGTTTCCCCTTCTATCTCTAGGTGAGTAGTAATCTCAGGAATGAAAACCTAGAGATCTCAAATTGTTGGTTCCTTTACTCAATATGTATAGTCCTGATTTGGCAAGGTTTCACTCTTGACACTTGCTTTTATACAGTTCCATGGTGGATGTGGAGCACTGTCAGCAAACTTATCTAAATCCCCATGGATACAACCCCCCCCCAAAAAAAAAACAAGTAAAAAATCTCAAACCTTAAAGCATTCACATCCAGAGTCTGACTCAGATAATGACTGATCACTTTTTTGCCCAAATTTAGAGTGCTGGAGTCGACAGAGGATACCCCAATGTCGTTTCTCTTTATTATTGAAAAAGCTCAACTCTCTAATAAAACCTAAACCTGCAAAAAAAAAAAAACCTAATAAACAATACCTTACTGGTAGAAGTACCAAAAAAAAAAAAACTCCTTAGATCTTCTACTTGAACAAAAATACTTCTATAACCTCAAAATAAAGGCCTACCCCCACAACTCTCTGAACTCGTTAAAGGGTTTGGTGAGAAGTCCTGATTTCTCCCTCTGCATTTTAGATGAAATAAAAACTAACCTCAGCAAACAAGGTGTCACTGATGTCCAAAAACTATCCATTAAGAAAAATAATCAGACAATCTTAAAAACGTATATACTAAGTTTTAACATCTCGAAAACCTCCTCCTGAAATAAAAATAGGGTATACCATAACCAAAGTTAATATATATATATATATATATATATATATATATACACACACACCAAACCCACTAAGATACCACAACAGCTAAAAATCTGGTACCACAAAGAAAAATGTACCAGGCCCTCCAGTTTGTAAAAACTGGAGAAACCAGAATAAACCACAAAGACTGTAAACAACCACAAAAGTGTGTAAACTTCCAGCAAAATCATGCAGCAGGCTCAAAAGAATACAAAATATGGAAAAAGAATATTAAAAGTCAAATATTAAAAAAATATATCATACTCAAAAGCAAAGAAGTTAGTTGAAAATTCTGTAGTCACAACAACTTATGCAAATGTAGCCAAACTGACAAACAACTCAACCCAAAATCAAGGAATGATCCACTACAAGATGATAACTCTAATAAAAGAACTGAAAGCACTAAAAACTCAACCCAAACAACAAGAAATTCCTAGTATACCTCCTATCACTACCAAATCTAATAATCCATTACCAAAAAAATGGATAACAATGAAACCCACCACTAGCCCTGAAAGAAGGAATCTAACAAACATAAATCAAGAATCTCATTAATAGAAACTGAAAACAAATTCAAACTAATGGGAATAAAGAGGCAAGAAAGCCCCTCAAAATAAATCTTAAATACCCTGAAAAACTTTAACAAAATCAGATCAAAAAGCATAGAAACCGTGGAAATCGACAAATCCAGCCAAATAAAACAAACCCCAAAACTACACCAAAACAAAATAAACATCAAACACATAACAAAGATTAAAAAGCATCACACATAAGATAATCCAATGGAACTGTCGTGGCTACAAGGCAAATTATAACAAGCTACTTCCATTAATAGCTGAACTCAACCCTACCACCACATGTCTCCAAGAAACCTTCAAAAAAAGTAGTGATAAACCAAATACAAAAACCTTCAAAGAATATGACTACATACATGATATTGGACGAAGAGCTTTGTGTGGAATATCAATCCTAATAAGGAAAAATATCCCCAAAAATGAAATCACCATCAACACTTACTTGCAAGCAATTGCTGTCACAGCAACCTTACACAAAACTGTCTCCATCTGCTCACTATACATATATCCTTCCTCGTGACCCTATAAATGCAAAAGAATTAAACAATTTGATAAAATAACTCCCTAAACCATTTATCTTGATAAGATTTTAATAGCCACAACATAATATGGGGAAGAAAAACAACAAACAAGAGGCCAGGCCCTTGATAAAAAAAAAATCATCAATAGCAACAATTTATATAAATCTGACACACCTTGACCCATCTCAGGTGCATTTTCTGCCATAGACCTAATACTCAATGACCCATCAATCTTCATAGACCATAACTGCAGAGTATACAAAGGCCTCTGTGGCAGTGATCACTACCCAATAATAATGAAAAACTCTACCATAAAAAAAATAAACTTGAAAACAAACAAAACCCTCACAATGCAATTTTAAAAGAGCAAACTGGCAATCCTACAAAAAACTACACCTTATCATGCTAATCCCAGAATCAAATGCTAATCAAGAACCCATAATACATTTTACCAACACCCTCATTACCATAACCAATAAAACTATCCCTAAAACATAAACCCTGGTTCACAGAGGAGTGCAAAAATATAAGAACGTTTAGTAACCCTCAGGAAATTCAAAACAAACCCTCTCATCAGAAAATCTAAACAAATATAAACAACAAAAACTATGTACCATCAAAGAAGCCAAAAGATCCTCCCAAAGAACCTTCACTGCAAAAATAAACTCAAGACCAATCCTAAAATAATCTGGGAATTTTATAAAGAAAATAACAAATAAAAACATCAATAACCCAATAAATCACCTCTCTCAAGGAAATATAAATGCCACAAGTGAAAAGCATATAGCAAACCTGATTGCAGAAAATTTTGCTCAAGTGTCATCCACAAAAAACTACTCAAATCAATTAGACTCAATCAGAATTAAAGAAAAGAACATGATAAAATTCACCTGATTGAGTTATAACCAATTCTTCACCCTAACTGAACTCCAAAACTCAATATCCAAATCTAACAACTCAGTTTCCAGTCCTAATGAAATCTACAACACCCTCCTCAAAAAACTCCCAACAATATCCCTGAAATATCTTATAGATATATACAACAATATCTGGATCTCTGGAAACATTCCTACCTTATGGAAGCAAGCTACAACCATCCCAATCCTCAAAAACAAAAAATCACATAAACCCTACCAGTTATAGACCTTTAGCTTTAACCAGCTGTCTTGCAAAACCATCAAAGGAAGATAAATCTAAGACTAACATGGTTCCTTAAATCACACAACCTTCTCTCAAACCTACAAACAGGCTTCAGAGCCAAAAGAAGTACCATAGACCAAATAGTATTTATAGAAATCCTAATCAGAGAAGTGTTCATCAAAAGGAACATCTGCTGGCAGTCCTTTTTGGCCTGGAAAAAGCATATTACACCTCATGGCCATATCGCATACTCAAAGACCTTGGCCTACAAAGCAGACTCCCCAGCTTCATAAAACACTTCCTAGAAGACTAAACCTTCCAAACATGAATAAACAATACACTCTCTAATCAAAAACCGCAAGAAATAGGTGTAACTCAGAGTAGCATCCTATCTGTGATCCTATTCCTGATTAAAAAATTAATAAAATAACCTGCCTCCTCCCAGAAATCAAATCATCATGTGTTGACAACTTCATTTATTACCTCGCCAAAAAAAATGTGCCTACTATAGAGAGAAAAATCCAACAATGCATCAACAAGATTTTAAAATGGACCATGAAAAATGGTTTTAAACTCTTTAGTAATAAAAACCAAATGCATGCACTTCTACCAAATCAACAAAATACATAATCAACCCACCCTAATACTAAATGGTACTGAAATACCCATAACCCTTCAGTACAAATTCTTAGGTATTACTCTTGACCCAAAACTATCCTTTATCCCTCCATATCAAACAACTGAGGATCAAATGCAACCAAACTATCCAAATGAGAACCATAGCCCACACACTGTGGTGCTGATAAAAAAAAATAACTAAACTATACAGATGTCTAATGCGATCAGAACTTTGTGACTGCTTCATATATGGAGCAGCCAGAAAACCCTACCACCAAGAGCTTGAAACTATGTGCCAGCAGGAACTTCATATTGCCCTAGGAGCCTTCCCTACCTCTCTAATTGAAAGCTTATACATAGAAGCCAATGAACCCCACTTTCCTTGAGAAGATATAAACTTGCACTCCTATACTATACTAAACTCATTTCATGTCCCCCAGAAATACTGCCTATAACTGTATCATGGAAGTAAGATATAAAAACCTGTTTATAAATAAAGCAACCATATTTAACCATAGCTGGTGTAGAAGTAATGGATTCATGCCTTTCACACAGAAACAGCCTCAACCAGGACTTGAATTCTGGTTGCCAATTCCATTTTCTAAAACAATAAGTTATGTTAAGCACACATCCTTAACATAAATATATAAAATATATAACATTTTTTAAAGTTTCCACAATATTAGGAAACCTGAACCATTTCTTTCTGTCTTAATTTATTTTAATACTAGCAAAACCTGTGGAAATTTCATGGAATGAAAAATCAAAAGGTGCAAATAGCACCTTTTGATTTTTCAAGCAAGAAACGATGATTTACGATTTTATTACATAAGTCCTATTGTTACCTTTGCAATAAACAATTCAAAAATATGCAGTAATAATCTATATAATTCTTAATGCAAATATCTTTTGTTAGCATTTAATTCTTCTAAAACTCCAAGATCAATATATAATTGCATATTCTATTTTATGGATAACAGTATTCCTATTAGCGAGGAATCTTGTTCTTTTTCAGCCTTTGACAGTGTTTTTGGAGCTTATCAGAACTTCAGACTTCATCAGATTTTCTACAAGCCAATATACAATAATTTGTTTACTATCCTACTTAGTGAGGATAGATAAGTTAGCACAGGGCACTTCCATTGGTGTTGAGCAAAGTGTTTGATCTAAAGAAACAATATCTATGAGAAGAATATCCTGATTGACTGAAGGGGAAGGTGGAAGAATATCTCGCTTTGCTGTAGGGAGGGTATGTGCATAAGCATAACATGTGAATGGATGAAACACAAGTAGAATTATATTGATTTTCATTTGAAATCATTAATTTTTTTATATTTGTTTATTTTTCTAGGATGAAGATATGAAAAGAGTATTCTTGCCTCCTCATGATTACTCAGGGCGGCCCTATACACCCTGCAAACAAGACTCTCCTCAAGTTGAACCTAAAAGAGCTTATATGGATTCTCCAAATAGACAGATTACTTACTTAGATGATTCAGGTTCACGATCTCCAATTCATGAAGGTAGATTAATTTAACTCCTTATTTCTTTTGTAGATATAAATTTTTTTTACTCCTTTCAGTGGTTTGTTCATTTGTTTTAATGATATTTCTCTCTAGATTTGTATATGGCCCCTAAAAAGAAAACAGAAGGCTATGAAACAAATCACTATGGTGTACTTCAAGGAAAGACATCAGGAACATTATATGAAGACACATCGAGCTGGTCACGTCAGGAACAGAATAATAGTCGAATGAGAGTAAGTAATTGCTCAACATTTTCTCCTTATCCCTCATTGAGATTTATAAATGTGTTTATAGGGATTCTCTCTCTCTCTCTCTCTCTCTCTCTGCAAGTGTGTTACTTGAGAACACTTAAGGTATTTTGTTCTGTGTAATCTATTTAGGTTATTAATTGATTTGTTTTTATCATTTCAGTTTGTTTTCCTGCTACAACAAAGCCACACTTAACTCATCCATTTATAAACATGGAAGTCAACATAAGTAGGGGGTCAGTCAAAACAGTGGAATCTTATCAATATTACTCTTATTGATTATATATTGGAGCTTTATAAAAAAATTTTCTTTTTAAATTAGCCCAAATTTATCTAATTCAGTTTGATATTTTCTCATATAATGACCAACTGGAGTCTTTCCTTAGCTCTTTTGCTGTCTCATCTGCTGTGTTTCTATATTCTTATCCAAGTCCCAGAATAAAATCTTATCATTTAGTGCAAAGCTACTGTATTTGTTAAACTCTTGTTAACATGGCAATCCTTTTTAGCATCTATATTGCTGGAAGTCAAATATAAGGCAACCTGAAATTTACCTTATGATCAAGACATTTTTTGTCTGCTGCCTACTTTTTGACATAGTGGTAGCAAATTTTCTCTTTTTTGTGTGTGTGGGAGGGGTCTCTCCTCCCACCATTTTATTTATTTTTGTGGTGCGTGAGCGAGTGTTGATTAGATTCTTTTAACCCCTTTATTGTTTGTTTTTTTTTGTTTTTTTTTTTCCTATTTTGTGGGGATTATTCTATGTTCATTTTACTTATTTTTAATGATTCATAAGCTTGCTTTTTTATATTTTATTTGATTTGGATGTTTTTTGTTTGTTTTTATTTTTTGTTTTTGTTGTTTTTGTTTTTTTTTTTGTTTTTTTTTTTTTTTGTTAACATTTTTTATGTGAACTTTGATAAAGTGAGTGTATGTCAAGATGATAATGATGAGATTAAAATGCATCTCCATGCTATTTTGATGAGGAATATCTTTCCTCTTTACACTATACCTCACACCTGAAACTACTTTGAAAATGAATTTTGTCTGCTTAAAGATGCTGCTGTAATCTAAACTGATAATTTCTTATTACAACTTTGATCCCATAATAGTTGTTGCCTTTGCATATATGTATAAAATTATCAAGGTGTGCTAACATCACCAATTTGCTCAACTCCCTCTCATCTTCCATCCCTACCTGTGATTATTCTTGGCAAGTCCTCTAGACAACATCCAATGTCCACACTGCTGATGAATATAAGTTTTTGCTGGTTGGCTAACACTAGTATCTCCATGTGTAGGAATCCATAAAAGAATATTTTTTATGAGTTCATCCTTACTTCACCAGCATATCTTGCTAGGATGGTTTCTGAGATGGGATGTAAGTGCCTGTACAGCTGCTATTTTGTACAGTTCTGTTTCTAAGATGTATTCAAAATATGCAACCTTCTTAATCATCATTCAATCATCTTGCTCATATATATATATATATATATATATATATATATATATATATATATATAAAATAATCATTATAGGACAGAGATAGTATGAAACAAGATATTAAAAGTATTTTTTCAAAGTGACTGACTGTTGATGTAAATCTTAATGTATCTTTTTGCTTTTTATACTTAAAGGTGTCACTTCCTGCAGATAAATGGGGACTCTATCCCATTTTTGGAAGCATTTAGGAGTTTTGGTTAAGCATGCATGTATATGTGTTTCTGTGTATCATAAACATTTTTTTCTGTTTCATGTCAAGTTTGTGCCCTTATTTTCAGAATGGAATGGTAGCTGACTACATAGAACGGCCGGCCAATCGTCCATGCAGCCGAGCCGGTAAGACACCACCCCCTCCACCTGTGCGCACATCCAGTCGGGGGGCAACTGACTCCGCTGCTGCTGCTGCCTTGTTAGAAAACCACGCCCCTCCACTGCCTGCACGTCTCTATGGCTCTCAGGACTTGCCTCATTTCGCACCTTCATCAGGTGTGTAATTGTACCCCAGCCACAGTGGTACTCAGTAAATTTAGTTAGATGGGAGGAAATCTGTTGTGACTGTAGGGGCTTTGTTAGAAGTGCCACTGGAAAACTATCCCAAAGCACCTTTCCACTTGATATTGTTATTAGAAAAATAGATCTAAAAGCAGTGTGACCACTTCCACTGAGTAGTAATCTATTCCTGGCACACATCCAATCATTGTCCTGAAAATAATTATTTTTGAGTACAAAATAGAAAATTTATATAAGGAACAGATTTTTTGGATTCTGTTTGGTGAAACTGTAGAAATTGGTTTATTCTGCAGGCAACCCTTTTGAAGAACGAGTCCTCATCTGTAGTATTTTTAGTTTTGCAAGTGACTTGCAACAATTGTTGTAGCTTAAATTCAGCTAGTTAACTTTTTGTGTGTGTTTGTCTGCCTCAAGTGATACACTTATAAATATTCTCTCATTTTTGTATATTTTCTTTTATGATTTTAGTTTCTATTTTATTTCCTCCATTATCACTTGTCTGTATCAGTTGCACAATCACTCATTTAATTTCTGATTATGCGTGCATATATCATTGTTTTGAGGGGAGATACTTTATTCTCAGAAGAAAAAAAAATGTGGACTTTTCTATTGAAATTTTTTTTCTGTTTATTTTCTGGCTAGCTTGTGAATCAGGGTAAGTTCAAGAGCTGGCTGCTTGTTGTTGCTCCTCCTCTACCACCACCA
This sequence comes from Sepioteuthis lessoniana, assembly GCA_963585895.1. Classification (NCBI taxonomy): domain Eukaryota; kingdom Metazoa; phylum Mollusca; class Cephalopoda; order Myopsida; family Loliginidae; genus Sepioteuthis; species Sepioteuthis lessoniana. The sequence continues at coordinate 321,288 of CAUZXS010002925.1, read as the reverse complement.
ACCACTGCTGTTGACATCCCCCTAAATGATGAAGGGGAGGGTAGTAATATTAGATGCATTCTTCCTTGATACTACACATACACAAGCACACATCACTGTTATTGGTTAGGATTATGCTTTGGGGTAGATTTTCATGCATTCTAACTAATTTGAAATTTAATATCAAAGTAAATAACTTAGATAACATTTAAATTGGAAAAGTGTTTTATGTTTGTTTTTTCTTGAAAGCTTTACAAAAGAAAATTTGCTCATTGTATTCATCACAAGTCTTTAATATTAATAACTACAACCAAAATTCTATTTTTTCTTATCTAAAGAGAAGTATTTTGAAAAAGGAATATATTTTAATTAATGTGAATAACATCAGAAATGTTCATCTGTTTGAGAGCATTTTCTTATGAGATTCTTTTCATCATCTACAAATCTTAGAATCCTTTTTCAACTGATTCAAATTGTTTAATCAATAACTTTAGCTGACATCTTTTGAACTTCAATCTTGTCATTGCTTAATAAACACAAATTCACTTCCGGTTATTCAATTAGAACACAGCTCAAAGATATTTGCTCATAGTAGTTTTGTGAATCTTTGCCAGAATGGCAGTCCCAGAGTCATGTTGGGCTCTTGCTGCATTGTTGCTACCCATGCTGCTGTTTCTCTTTATAACTATAACAGCTTTAAGTGTAAAATAACCATTACAACACCATACCTGAAGAATCTCTTATGACCAACATAAAATGAGTCCTCTTTTAATTCCAAATCACTGAAACGACAACAGCAGCAGCAGCTAAAGGTGCAGCAATTTGCAGTACATTGCTTTGTTTATTTACTGCTTTTTATGTTCTCCCACTTCCTTTGTCTCATTCATTCTAAGACTGGTTATCATTGCAACAACATTTCATTTTGGCCAGGATTTTGAGGTAATCTTCATAGCAAGTCCAAATATCGACTGATTTGCAAGAGTCCAGTATAATATTGACCTCAAAGCCTCCTCTTGTTTACAAATCTGTTCAGTGCATCTCGAGTTGTTACAATACAACCAGTTTTTCTCTCCTCCTTTTCCTACTTTTTTTGCTTAAAGACTTCTTCACTTGTGGCTATCAGTTTTGTCTTAATTTATTCCTAGCTAATTTAGTTTCAGTTTTCTGTTTTGTTTCTCGTCTTCATTGCATTTTTTCTTTTTTTTCTTTTTTCTTTCTTTTTATACTGCAATATTCTGTTTTGCATCTCAGTCCAGTTTATACTTTGCTCACATGCAATGCTTTCTTTTATTAACACTTACTAATTCTGTGTGTTTGTTACTAGTTTCTTTTTATTTTCAGTTTGATTGCATTGATCAGCTAGACTCATCACAACTTGTTGCTTTCTGTTGAGATTAGATTACACTAGTTTGGAGTGACTCTGATTTTTATTCATACTTAATCATCAATCTTTATTTTTGTACTCTTCAAAATGCTAAGCTGCAACATGTCACTGCATTATAATCAATGCAATTATATAATATATATGTATGCATGTGTGTAATTTCAACATACAAAAAAAATCAGCTTCACTTCAAGACTGGAGATTATTTAAGATATTGTTTGAATGTTTTTTCCTTTAGATTGTGACTTTAATTTTGCAAATTTTGTTTGATCATTTTGTATCATGTTCAGCACAGATATGCACTTTTAAACTCATCAAAACTCTTAATAGTTTCTGTCAATCTGTTGCTGAATTTGTTTTTTAATTCATATTGTTTATTATTTCCATTTACAACTTTTTCTCAAAAGAAAATATTTTGGTATTCCATTGGATTTTTGTCTGATCTGCTTAGAGAGAAATCAGTTCATTAAACAAATTTGTTGTTTATGAAAAGATAGAAAAAAAGCCAAGTCTGAAGTTTGTCTTTAACAAGAATAATTTACGAATTTACTTTAAAAAATAATGCTAGCCTCTTTTTTTCTTTTTCCCCACTTTCTTCCTAACTATCTATACTCCATGTTTTCCTCCCTCACCACCCTTGAGATAAAATTAAAGCCCAATTATCTAATCAATGCATTATGAAATTTATCTGAAAATAAACTTGGGAGAGAAGTATTTCTTAAATTTGAGTAGTTTTTCTTTTAATCATCATAAAACTTTTTAGCTGATAAATTGAAATTAACTTTTTTTAAAACAAGTAAAAATTTATAACAATAATACTTACTATAAAAATCTCAGAAAAAAATCATGAAAGCAATATTTATAACTAGACATTTTACTAGATTAAATAAAATTGGTCAATAAGGAAATATAAACATGGAATTATAGGAACTTACATTATTACTGTATTTTTATATATATATATATATATATATATATATATAATCTGTTTGGTAAACTGATCTTGAATTCAAACAAAATTCTTGATACACTTATTGACTGCTGCTAAACAAAAAAATATATCAAAGTCTATAATATATAAATGAGTATACCAAAGTAGCAGATCTCTCTTATATGCCAGTATCATTTTCATGAGATTTACATTTAGATAAATTGAAACTGACACAATATTGACTGAAGAAATAAAGAAGCCAAACAATAAAACGATAAAATAATTTTTCTTTTTCTAAAAAAAATAAAAAGGTTCATTCCATTTTACTTAAGTCTTCTTTTATACTTTTAAGTCATTTAAAATTCTGTTGGATATAAAATTGAGATTTGTGTAAATTTGTTTGCTATAGGCACTTATAGTGGGATTTTTTTTTCCATGAATGCTAAAAGAAGAAAATTTCTTCATTGCTTGGATGAAACATTTTATAAAACTTGGATTTTAGTAAAATTCATGTGGTTGTATCATATCTTTTCATTTACAACCAACATCCTTACTAATAAAACTGGTTGAAATAAAAATGACTTATGAGCTTAAACTTTAATCTTTTGTTAAATTATACTGCTCTTGTTTATGCCTAATCTCTTATAGGAATATAGTTTTATAAATAGAAATTATTAATAATTCAACATCAAGCTATATTTGCAAACCTTTTTCTTTCATTTCAATACTTACCATCACAAATAGGAAGATATCTATAGCATTTCTGTCCGAACTTTATAGCTCTTCTTTTCCCCCACCAGAACACTTAGCAATTTGATATCTATTCTAAGATTTCTAATTTAATTCTCAATTGGAAAAGTTCTGCACTGTTGCATATTCTTATTTACTCAGTTTAACATACAGGTTAGTTTCCTAAGTGGTCACCTATTTAACCCTTTGAGCTCTGAACTTAAATTTACCCACTGCCAATGAGTATGATTTCTACAGTGGTAAAGCAGTGCTATAGTGTTGGTAGGAGTGAAAGTGCTGTCAGTGTAATGGCTCAAAGGGTTATGTACTGATGAGCAGGCTCATCATAGAAACCAGTGCTTTCACCATGACTTTGACTATAAGTCAGATGCTGTTTATGCCTGAATTTAATCAATTTGAAGTACTAGCAAAAAGTATTTGCAATGGAATGTGACCCTCTACTACCATTGACAGTCTGGATTGTAGATGTATCAACAGAGGCATAATTGACAGGCTACTGTCAAAGCAAAACCTAAGAAGAGTGGAAATCAAATAGAATGCAATTACAAGAGATATAAATTCTTGGCAGTTGAACTTTGGCTTCTACCTGGTAAAGTCAAATTGTTGGGGCTTAAGTGATATCACATTTAAGTACTAAACATTGCTTAACTTTGGTGACCTGATGGGAAACAGTGCTTCCAGTATGATTTTAACCATAAGTCAGATGCTGTTTGATCAATTACTTCTAACCAAGAAAAATTCTTTATACTTTTTAGATCTGGGAAAAGAATACTAAGTTTTACTTGGGTAGTAATCTGTTCTACTTATTTGTTTGTATCACATTTTCTTTGTACCGTTCCTACAATATTTCCTTAAGCAGGGTGATTTGTCTTTTAAAATGCCTGTAGCATTTGAGAATTTGGCTTTAATTTACATGTTAAATCAGAAATTTCGTTCACATACACGCAAAGTGTACATCACCAAACACTGAACTTCTCTCTAAGCAATCATCTTTCATTATCTTTTGAAATTGTTAGACTATGCTCATTCTTTGATCTATAAGTTGTAATTCAGTTCCATATTGTTTAATTTTGTCTTAATTTTCTGTGACTACCAACATTAAGATGGAGTAACTTCAAAGTCACTGTATTGTTGTAAACATGCATTTTTTAAATCTAATTTTAAGTTATTTCTAAAAAATGTGGCTAAATGATATTCTGAAACTTTCTCATGTAATATGTAAAGATTATTATTTCAGTATTTATTTCATTAAATCTCAATAACAATACAATAAAAAAATTTGTCAAACATTTTAGCATTGCATGTTTTGTTCTACTCATGGCATATTAAATTAACCAAAGTTGCTACTAATTTGTTTTACTAATACTAATATCATAAAGTTTAAATATTGTTGCTCTTTCAGCTAAGCTGCTTTTCTTTCTGTTAACTGTTTATAAATGCTCTCACTCTCTAAATTCAAATTTGTATTCATTTGTTATTGTTCTTCCCTCCATTTGCTGCGGATGCCTGTTGACTTGTGAATTACTTTCACAGTCACATACCAATGGAACACACAGACTCAGTCATCTGTTTGACATCCCTACCTAAATAATATCTGGAATTATGCAGGTGATTCATCTCCTGACCTTTTCTCATTGTTTCGTCTCTTCATTAGTGCAGCTGAATGTTGCCTATTTGGTCTGCTCTTCTTCCCTGTCCACTTTTGGCATGTGCCTACACAAGGACAGTATTTTTAGTAACCTTTTCTTAATATTTTATGCACCCAACCTTGATTCATCCCATTCCATAACCTCTTTGTTTTAAAACCATCACTCACAATATATGACAATACAAATATTCTACAACCTTATTGGCAGGGCTTAGAATATACTGATTGTATCCCTGCCAAGGGGGTAAGACTTCCTCCCAAAAAATGGTGTCCTGGGTATGACACTAAATTGCATCTGATTGTGAAACTCCAGTTCTGAAGATCTGAGAAAGGTAACATTACTTTCAGGTTGACTCTAACCTGGAGTAGTAATCTGCTAGGATCCCATCTATGAATCGAGTAGATCTGTTTAAAAATAAGTGTTCAATAAGAATACTTGATACCACATAATTTGTATTAAGAATAGTTAATTGAAGTTGTTAACTAAGGATTATTATCATTAGTTACTCAATACCATATAGCTGTGTGCAAGTGAATGATTATAATTAAATAGAAATAATTACTTGGAACCATATAAGAATTAGTATTAGATAGGAATAGTGGAAACTTTCAACTATCTAAAAAATATCAGCATTAGATAGGAATACTTGATATCGTACAACTGTGCACAAAAAAATGTAAATAACCGTACAATGAATGCAATTTCCTAACCTCTAGGCATAAAGTAAAATTGACATGCCATTAAAATCAATCAGTAAATATTCAAATTAATTTAGAATACCAACAAAAATACTTTGACATTTTGTTTGATTTTTCTTTCCCAGAACATTTTAAATAGAAGCTTCATTCTTGCTATTTTCTCCCAATAGCTTAAATTGGATTGAAGTGACACAGACCAATCACTGCAGCTCTCCTCAGTTTCAATTATGGGTTAAAATTAGTTTTTGTATTGTATTTCTCTCCTGAGATGCTGATGTAATAATTAAGATTTTTTAATGTACCTTATTTTTTAACCTAATAAAGGCTATTCAACATAACATTCACTTGAAATAATTTATCATAGTCAATAAAAAAAAATGGTCACATCTACAAAAAGTGAGTCAAAATCAATAATTTCTATACTTTATATTTTTTGGTGTTTACTATTTTTATTGCTTAGCACTATGTTCAGTTCTTTCTTTTCCAACAGCTAATCAAAATTAATTCAACTGACTAACATAATTTTAGCTTTTTTTTCTTTTAACCTAATCTCTACTGTAAACAATTACACTACTTTTCACATGGGTCTAATACTTGATCTCTCTCTCTCCTAGTCAATCCAGAACATTTGAAACATTCCTGCTCACTTTAATTTTTACTATCTTAAGGGCTTAAAACTTTTGTAGCCATTTTTTTTTAATAACATAATCCTACAATATAACTCATGCAATTGAAATTACAAATGCTTTTAAATTTAAGGTCTTGTATTATTTTACCATATTGAACAAAAAAAATTGAAAAAAAGCTAAACCATTTTTTATTACTGCCTCAAATTTTAATGAAACTTCAATGGTTGAGAAACACATAGGAAGTGAGTAGTTTCCTTGATTATTATTGTCAAAGTTCCCTTGGTTGCAATGAAAAGTGATAATTTTCTATAAAAAAAATTCTCAGAATTAACAAAAAGAGGACATTTCTTCGAATTTTTTTCCCTGATTTGATATCCTAATTTGTGATTAGTTCTTTGGTAATGACTATAAGCATTTGTCAGTTTGAAAAGGGGCAAATAATAGCATACTATGATTGTAGACTGTCATTTCATGATATTGTAAAGAAAGGGAATTGCCATCAATCATTAATTGATGTTTTCTTCAAAAATTATAAGAAAACTGGAAATTATCAAAAAGATTGTGACTGCAAAAGAAACTACTGCATCTGAAGAAACAAATTATCAAAACTTTAACAGCAATAATAAAGCCATTGTGTCTAAGCCATTGAAGTTTCATTAGAATTGTGGCATTGATAAAAAAAAATGGCTCAGTTTCTTCACTTTTTGGAGGTGGGGTGAAGGGTTGTCTAATACTGTATTTATAAATTTTGCATGTTGACCTTTCAAAAATGACTTCTATTCTTTAATCAGTAAATGCTAAAAAATCAAACATCTGACCCTATGCAATAGGACATGAAGTCCTCACTCACCTATTTCATCTACAATGATCTGGATTAGCTTCAAATGTTTGATTTGGGGGAGAGGTTTTTTTCCTGCCTTGGTAACTTCCCAGCAATTAATTATAGAGTAGAGATAACCCTGTCCATTGCTGCTTTTTCTGGGTTCCTTTGCATGACTCTTAATAAGCCATTTTATTTTAATTAACTTTTTTAACATTTGATTTGTTTCTTAAGTCTTCATTAAGGACTGTGTCCTATTATATTTGTATGTCAACTTGTGCTCTCTACTTTATCCCATTTCAGGGACTCTTATCTCTGCATGCCAGTTGTTGTTTATTTTTGTACTTGTTTCAGCCATCTCTACAATATCCTACCCTGTGGATCCTCCTCAACATAGAATGGTCCCTCCAGGGGTAACTACCCCTGTTCAGATTAAACAACTGCATGGCAAGTCACCAGTACTGCATTTGACTAGCTTTTTATCTGCTTTTCTTTTTTCTTTTTTTTAATTTCTGCACATTAATATAAGAATGTTTTTCTTTGACATTTTTTGTGTGTGCCATATTTCATGCTTTCATAAAAAAGATGCAACTTGTCTTGTTATGGAAAATATTGAAATATCCAGAGAAAAAAAATGAAAGACAAGTCTTGCTTTTTAAACTTTTACATATTTTCTTTACTCACTAACTATTTAATAAATTGTGTTTTCCACTTCATTCATGTATATTTTTTTGTCCTCAGCATTTTTACTTTCAACTGTACAAAATTTTTCTTTCAATCTTTCCTAATAAAATTGTATGCTATAACTTTTTATACATTATTACCATTTATATAAACCACAAAATATTCTTGAGTAGATTTATGAACCCAAAATCTTTTGTGCATTGTGAGTAGGATAACTAAGAAAATACTTTTTTTGCAAAGATAATATTTAGAATACAATCTCCTTAATTTAATAGGACTAGAGATTAAATCAGGCACAACTTGATAATAATTAAGTAAAATGGGTTGTTAATCCCTTTGAGGGAGAGGGAATCACTTTGAAGTTTTGATAATTTCTGAAGAAATCACAAAGAAAATTAGTTAGTCTATATTAGTAAATGGTATCTATATTATTTTCTGTTTTTACTCTAACACCCTGTCAGTAAGGCTGAGAATAGACTGTATCGCCTGCAAAGAGGTTACTTCACACCTCCCCACCAACCTGGGTATGACACTAAACTACATTTGGTGGTAAGGCTCCAGTTCTGGAGCTCTGAGGGGTAGTCACCTCTTCATTACCATTACTCAGGCCCTAACAGGGTCAGTGGACCTATCAGTGGGTCAAATAGAAGGAACATTTCAATGAATCACAATTTTTTTTGAAAAAGTAAAATTTTCTTTTCCAGAATTTTTTTCCTTGAATGTAAATTCTGTATTGTTTGGAATTAGTATATTGCAAAAATCATTTTAATCTTGCTAAAATATTTGTTTTGAGGCTATTCAAAATGGTAGCAAATCAAACAGTACCCCAGGCTTGAACAGATCTGTCATTAAATTTCTGGTAGCTAAGAAGTGCAAACTGTGAAATTTACAGAAGGATCTGTGAATTGTATGGAGAAGCATGTTTTAGTCAAGAAAGAATGTTTACAAACTGGACTAGAAATTGACTTAAAACAAATTGGTTTTAAATCACTTTTAAAACTGAATAACATGAAGAAAAAAGTGATGCAATTTTCATCAGATGATCATTACTCTAAAGCCAAGTAAACTAGTATATAAGATTGACCAAACTAGTTTTCAAAATTTCAGTATGTGATAGACATATTATTATCAAAGATTCTTGCGGTGGTGGGAGGGGTCATTCTAGCCAATTTCATCTTGGGTCCATCTTGAAGATACTGGAATTCCTTATCCTCATCCCTGATATATGCCAGCTTATTTTTCTAATCTGTATCAGAGTATTTACCCAATGGGTAGGTTGTGACACAAGGTCAATATTTAAGTGGAATACAGCTGATTTAAATTCAGTTTTCCTTGACTGGTTGCTGTACCAAGGCTAAAGAGCCCACCCCTTCATTGCCATTGCTCCCAGGTCTACTCTGGCCCAGAATGGTAGCCCCTGATAGGGCCCTATCTATGGGTTAAATAGAACTAAACTGCATACTTATGCTAAACTGAATTGTTTGAATCAGGACTATTTGACGAAACTGAATAGCTTGAAATAGTTTGTCAAAAACATTTCTATGTACTATTGGTAAACCGAGTTCTTTGAAATAGAACTGTTTTTGTCATTGAAACTGTACTTACACTAAACTGAATTGTTTAATATAGAACTGTTTTGACTTTTAATTGTGTAAACAAAATCTATATTTATAATAAACTGAACTGTTTGAATAAACTGAATAGCTTGAAATAGAAATGTTTTTGACAATTAAACTGTACTCATGCTAAACTGAATTGTTTGAAATAGAACTGATTATTTCTATAAAAATGGATTTGACTTTACATAACTTACAAAGGTTGATATGCTATAAAACCCAACAACCAACCAACCTAAATTTTATATTTACCTTAAATGGAGTTTCTTGTCTTTCATTGTATACCCATTCTTTATATGCTTTAATTTTTAAAAGAATAACTTTAAATGTCTGTGTAATATAATGAATCTGTTTATTTCTAATGACTTTTACTTTGTTCTTTAACATAATTGCAACTTTATTTTTTTTTTACTAATTACATTAAGCCTTTTGAAATTGTTTCTATAGTCTTTCAAAAATAATCAACTCTTTCCATTCTGTGAAAATGTTAACATGAGAATGTCCTTTTGAAATTTTTTTAAAAAAATTATCAAGTAGTTTTGTATATTAATCATCAAAGATGGATCAACTCTTGTTGATAACTTTCTTGAATGTGAAATGGTTGATTATTGTTAATACTAGAAAGTTTGCTTTTCTTATTATTTAATCAAATCTGTTTAATCTAAGTTTTCTGTAATAGATCTCAATTTTTCTAATTGGATCTCTCGGACAACTTGTTTGTAAAATAATTGAATCATTTTATTTTTTTTACTTTTAACCCTTTGCAGTCTGAATTTGTATATAATTATCCCCTGCGAGGATTGACATGAAAGTATTTTACCAGTATACAGTTAAAAATTATCCAAGCCAAAATTAATTTGCCTTGATTTCTGAACACCATTCCACAGAATTTTTAAAAAGCTGTTATTTACTGATTTTGTTTATAAGAATTTCTGATGTAATAGTAATGAACTAACAAAACAGCAAACCTTGCTGCATGGTGATAATGCAAATATTGCTTTACTTTCAATCTTGCCTGTTCTTTTTTAGTAACTTTTTCTACTGCATGTTTTCATGATTCTCTTGCCTCATTATACTGTCCCATGAATAGAATATTGCAGGAGAAATGGCTTCACACTTGTCTCAGATAATTCCTCTCTCTCACCTAGTTTTTTTGTTTTTTTTTTCTTCTTCAGACAACAACAAATTATTGTTCTTTATGATAGCTAACCATCATCATCCTTGAATTCTATCTTGGCTGGATAGCTCTCTTCCTTTTAATTCTTGGTCAATAGCAAAACTCTTGGTTTTAGTTATATTCTGATTATGCATGGCTAAAATAGTTGGCCATAAATACATTTTAACTTAGTTGAAATAGTAATTTTGGTAGTTACTTAATAATATCAGCTATTATTCTATGGAAAGATGTGGAACAATAGAATCTTTTAAAAGTAAATAAACAACCCTCATTTTCTCTGTTTGTCTGCTTGACCACAATGCAGACAGACAAATTGACCAGTGCTCACTGCTTTTTTTTTCTTTTCTTTTTAGGTCCAAGTTTATCAATTTCTCCCAACATCGTCCCTAACCCCAGCTATGAGAGCCCTCCTCGATCTCGCTGCCCCACTCCGAGGGGGAGCCTTCAACAACCGACACAAGCCAACCTTGAAATGAAAGGTCACCTGGTGTAACCCAAGACTGCCACCTGTCACCACGGCTGCTACAACGACGATAACCAAAATGACAATTAAGATGACAAAAATAAATGTTTCCCATCAATATTTTCAACACTGTTCAATCAGTGCAATTGGCTGGTTGTAAAAGAAAAAAAACAAAGCACAACTCTCAAGTGGTGGAAGGTCAGCAATAGTCTTTTGTTGCTACTAGGAGAAAATGAGTTTGACAGACCATCACTTTCTTATGTCTGTGTCAATGCAGATATTCCATGCCAGCATATTTCTGGTATGCAGACTTTTCTAGTTTTTCACATTCTACAATGCAGAATGATTTCACTCTGCAAGTTATCCACAAAGATTTTGGACCTTTCTTCCTTCATTTCTTTCAACAGAACAGAGTTCATTTGCTGAACTTAGAACTGATTTTTATCTGCTTTCTGCCAACTATGAACTTTTGGAAAGAAATTAGGAAAGGAATCGGCTGGATTTTTCAGAGTAAGCACCTCTATTGCAGTGCATTTTGTTTGTTTTTTTTGTTTTTTTCAATAGACATGTCCTGTTTATACAGCTGTCAACTTGTAGACTGAATTTGGGGTTCTTTCATTTTGGAAAGCATAATCAGGTGTGGTCATGCGTGTCGGCCCTGGAGATGGGAAGAAAGTAGCCATGGTTCATGTCTGGAAATTCCTGCTCTGTGAAAGGTGACTGGTCTGTTTCCAGAATTTGGGTTTAAGAGCCATCCCCATTCCTTACAAACAGATGTCCATGTGGGGCTTTATCTTGACTGACCAGCAGTCATCTACTAATATAACTACAGATATCAGAAACTATTTTCATAATATTAGCATTACAATCAACACCATCTCCTCACATCATTGCTTCCATTAAGCATGGTTTGCAGTGTCCACATACTCCAGCTCTTCACTACACATTGTACAACTGCTGACCAACTGACCAGCATTATTTCAGAACACAGTTTATTTTACTTCTGACACATATTCTATTTATAAGCTTTGCAGAAGTTTTTATTTATTTTGTGAACATGTTTATCTAGCCTGGAACCTTTGTGTATGTCTGTATTTGTGCATATTGTAGCAAATGCACAAAAAGGGGCAGTTATCTTTGCACAAACTTGTGTGTAAGTGTGTGTGTGTGTGTGTGTGTATATAATATGTAACTTCAATTGCAAAGATACTGTCACCAAAAAACTAGGCAGAACTTACCTACTTGGCATACCTTAGGCTCTGTTTTTTGTTGGGTTTTTTTTGGGGTTTTTTTTTTTTAGTGGGGCAGGGGATAAACTTCAGAGACCTCATTATTCTATATCCCAGACTTGTGCCAGCCAGCACACTTCTTTGTTGGCCTTAGGCTCTGAAACCAACTGATTGTAAGTTAAAACTGTTTTAACATGCTCTCTTGCGTATATACAACTTTGTCTTTATGTTGGCCTCTTGAGTTTCTTTAGTGCTGCCTGATTCTCTTCAAAGACTCTTATAAGATAGGATTGGCCCTGTGCTTAATTCATTTTGCCAACCAAAATAACAAGTTACTTTTAGTCTGGAGGAGTTTTCTTCTCTCTTGATTTATTTGTAGTGCAGCCCTCTCTCTCTCTCTCTCTCTCTCTCTCTCTCTCTCAGTGCAACTGTTAAGATATCTGGTCATATCTGTTGATTGTCTAAGTGGAGTTCAAGAAGTAGCCAGCCAGCCCAGATTCACAGTGGCAGCAGCAAAGCTGGCAAATATTCAATGGCAAAAAGAAACCTCGTGACCAGAACATTGACATATCCCATCTCTTAAACACTCAGTTCTCTTGCCAGGTTTCCTGCTGGATATTAGAATTTTTATTAATTATAAGTATAAATATTACCAAGTAGTGCCATCATTTGTCTCTTTGAAGAGAATATAGAATTGTTGGTTGGTTGGCTCATGTTGTTTTTTTGTTTTGTTTTTGAATAGCTGCTGTGTGTGCTAGCCACTGAAATCAAGGAAGCACCAGTTGAACATTTCACAAAACTTTTTAAGTTTAAAAAAAAAGAAAAAAAAACTGAAAACTGTCATGGCTATTATTTTTCAGCTGTTGGTATTCTGTTGTGTGTGAGTAAGGCTGGGCAGTGTTCTTCTTGGTACCCTTTTGGACACCAAAGCTATTGTAAGCTTCCTCTTGATATTTCATGAGGCATCTTGATTTAGCACCCTGTCAACATTGATTATTATTCATAAAAGGCGCATGCAGTCACTTGTGCCCTAAAATTAACTAACTCACTTCACCCTCTCTGGACTAAAAACAAACATTTCTTAAACATTTGAGAGGGACTTGTGTTTTTCATTAACTCTAATTGAATCTGGTCTTTTGTCTGGCCAGCTTCACTTTAGGTAAGTTTGTATGAGGACAAATGGCTTGCTTGAAAGATATTTGTACACTGTGTTATTCACTGTACTGTCTCTAAAGATAATGTATTATAAATATATGTGTGTGTGTGTCTCTATCTGTCTGAGCAGGATTCAAGTGAATGGGCGTGAGTGTGTATGTGTACCTGTACATTGTAGTTTGAGGGTAATGACACAGGGTGACATCGAATAAAAACTCCTGTTTCAACTGCTGCTACCCTTGCCGCTGCACAGTGCAGTCCTTCTCGGTTTCCTCTGTGTGAGGGAATGAAAATATTAAGAGCAATGACAAAATCCCAGCCCATCTATCTCTCTCTTTCTTTCTCAGTTGAACCTCATTGCAATGTGATAGCCTGCTGATGCAGACATATTTTTAAAAAATACTCCTGGCCAAATCCTGTGGAATATGGCCACAAAAGGCTGCCAGATACCAAAATTGACATCTGTGTAAAATCACTGAGAACTGAAAAGAAATGACATTTTGTTCTGCAAAGTTGGAGAACAATCTTGCAAGACTTGACTGCCTGTGAGGGAGAGGCCTTCACAGCTGCAGCTTGTGTGAGCATCAGCAGCAGCAGTGACTCACAACCATGTTGTTATCATTATTATTATTATTATCCTTCAGACATAAGTAGAGATCAACAATTCACTTGATTTTCTTACCTAACTTGTCCAAAGAACAAAAAGTCTAGTTTTTTTTTTCTTTTATGAAAAAAATCTCTATACTTAAAAGTTAAGAATTCTTTTTCCATCTTTTTTTTTTTTTTTCTGTCTTGATTATTTCATAAGAAATTTTATTTCCCTCCTTTCTGTTACCCCCAACCAAAAGTTTTCTGTTGATAAAAGAAGAAAAAAAATTTCCCTCCAGGAGGCCTTAACAAAGAGATGTGTACAAAGTTTTGTATGTGATCTCATGCAGTCTAAGTTATAAAGGTGAAGGCATGTGTCCATATTTACTCACTGTGTTATGTTGAATTTTTGCTGGCCAGCCAGCCAGCAACCAGTTGTGACTGAAGTGTATAAATACAAGTTACCCAGGTGAAATGAAGGCCAGATGGGACTGGGTCTATTTGTCCCCTCTCTAGAGACAGCAGCAACAGTTTGTCCTTTAATAGGACACTCCCTTCCCTACCATTGCAGCACATCAGGGAGGGGCTGCAATGGCTTCTCAAATTTTTTCACTGATCGGGAAAAATGGATCATATAAAAGAAAGTATTTATATTCAAAATCTGTTTTTTGTTGTATTTTCAGTTTGTTGTGTTTTTCTTTTTTTTTCTTTTTTTTTTTTTTTTAAATACACAAGTTAAATATACAATAATGGGTCATAGTACACTATTGCTACAGGATATTAATTTTTATTAAACATTGTGATTAATCTTATGTATCAACAACCTATCCACAATTATGATTTGTAAATCAAATTAGCCATGTCAACATATAAGGAAGTAAAGCTTGGTCTGTTATTGACAGGTTAACAACCAAATGGAAACCTGATCTCTGATAAAGCAAGAATTATTCCAAGTTGTAGCCATTTCATTACTTCTGTATGGTTGCACCACTTGAAGAAAAATCTAGATGGGAACCCCACAAAACAGCAGTTGTACAACCATTTATCTCTCATCTCACAAACTATCCAAGAAAAGCAAGCAAGACATACTGGGCAAGTAAGGAAAAACTCATAAACAATGTCCTCCTACCCATGGAAACACTAGTGTTGGCAAACCAGCAAAAACTTACAATCAGCTCTGTGCAGACACTGGGTGATGTCTACAGAACATACCAAGTGCAATTGCCAATAGGGATGGATAGCAAGAGAGAAGCAAAGTAATCTGTGCTGTCAATATGCCTTGATGAAAGCAGGAATGAAAATTAATGACTTGAGTTGGGGGGGTGTATCTGCATAATTTACCCATTCTGAAAAAAGAATCTGATCATATTGGGAGAGGCAGAATGAATGAATGCTGTGAATTCTTTACACATCAGTTGGGATTATCAAATGATCTGGGAAGATCAGAAAGAAATAATTTTTCTTAACAAAAAATAAAACCAAAACAAGAGAATGAGAGAACCCATTAACAACATAAAAAATTGGTAAATTGTCAATCAAGTGTTTTCTTTCCAGTTGATCACTTTGTTAAAATTGCACCCAAACTTGATTGTGTGGTGGTCAACACTGCTGTATTAAATTTCTTTTTTCAGCTTTAGTTTCCTAACATTTTTTATTTGTTGAAAATCACCCAATATTTTAGTAATCAGGGTGAACATAAAGGCTGAAAAACAGACTTCTAATGATTCAGTATTTTGATAACAATATTATTTATAACAATTCCTCGACTTCTATGTTTTTATTTACCAAACCTTTCCACAACAGGCAGGATGTGAAACAAGGTTAATTTCTAAATGGAGTGCCACTGGTTTAAATTCAGAATTTCACTTCTTGACTAGTTGCCTAATCAAGGACCCTGGCTGCCCGACTATTTACCTATAGCTAAGGGTAGGACAGAAGAAGTCATGCTTTTTCACAAAGGCATTAACACAAAATGAAATGCAAAGTCTTTTGAGCAATAGTTAGCTTCTGTGTTATTACTTTCTAATAAGAAAATGATATTTAATTACATTGAGTTGAGTAGGCAATATACGATCAACTTAACACTAATAAGATACATGTATATGGATGGGCAAATTTAAAAATAGCCCCAGCTCCACAATCATTCTCTGAGATCTTCCTCTCCTTCAGTGCAATAAGGAGATACAGTTGTATGATTGGATCCACTGAACAAGACTTACAATTATTGTTTTGCCATATCTTGTCCACAAACAAGTTGAGTAAAATAAACTGATAATCTACTTTAATCTCAGCCTCAAGGGCCAAGAAATGGTTTAGTCATTAAGAGTTTGGAAAAACTTCCTATTTGTAAAAAAAAAATTCAGAAAATCTAAATCCTGGAGAATTTAAAACTTTAAAGGAATTAAATAGTCAGTATGTACTAATTTTTAAAAGGAAAAAAGTGCATCTTTTCAGAATTAGTTTTTTCTTTCATTGTTTTTTTAGTACCTAAAATATGTATTTGGTAGAAGTCATGTGACAAACAATGCCAGGAGACTTGTTTCTCATGTTCTTTAACTAACAAATGCAGATATAACTCATTTTTCTTCATGAAAGTTTGGTTCTTTCAGTAACAATGTTCATTGCTTCACTCTCTCATGCAAAGGTTCACTCTATATGCTCTCACCAAGTGTTACTTCATTGTAGCTCCCTTTTTAAGGTCATTGACTCAAGACTCCTGTCTGTCGCTTTGGAGTCTTTATGTATACAACTTATGCATAGTTGTATGGGATAATAATATTAAAGACTAACATGCACAGAAATCATATTAGAAATAGTTGCTAAGAAGTAAATGGAAGTCAGCTAATTTATATCCATTGTTATTTATAGACTTCTTACTGGAAGAATCTTTATAAGAGTCTGTAACACTTTCCAAGCAAGTTTTATTCTGTGTAATGAATTTAGAGCAATGGAATTCATTTTGCAGTTCATTGACTTTTGGCAGTTGGATTACTGAGATAGAATAGACTGAACTTGCTTTTTCCACTGCTGATCCAGTGTAAGTTAGTTCTCAAAAGATATGTCTTTAAGAGATTAGCATCAGTTGATTAGCTTTTTGTTGAAAAGATTAAAGATATAATGGACATAATTTTTTTTTCTCTATATGTAACATTATCTTGAATATCAAAATTCAAAAATAATAGGCCACTCTGTTATTCGGATACCAAAAGTCTTTATTCAGACTGACACAATTTTATAGCAGTCTGACACAAACATGAGGAGAGAGGAAGACCATGTAACGGTTTATCAACATATCTCTTTTGCAGCCACCACACCACCCTGTCTCTCACCAATTTATGCCAACGTCCAACCCCATCTTCTCTCTTTGAGTTTTAAAATTCAACTGCCTTAAATTTCAAATTATCTCGTTTATTGGCCTAGGGGTCAGAGGGTTCGCCAATCGCCCGGGAGACCTGGGTTCAATCCCAGGTCGAGTCATACCAAAGACTCAAAAAATGGTACTCGATGCCTCCTTGCTTAACACTCAGCATTATTAGGTACGGATCAAGGATAAAGTAGATCAATCCAGGGAAGGTGTAGTAGCTATCGAAAAGGGAGCCTTCGGGTTACCCTCGACTATGGTCGCCAACTTTACTTACTTATTGTATCATACTTTATAGAATCATCACGTGTTACAAACCCCTTATTTCCCCATGCCGGTTGACAAGCCTTGATTTGTTTATTATCCATATCCTGTCTTTCCCAATGTTATTTTGTCATGCGGTGTTAAAACTGGTCACCACTTGTGCACTCGTTTGACCTTTGCAAGGAACTACACTTACCTTCAAAGTCCTTAGCTAACTTAGAATTTTACCAAATAAATAAAATAATTAATATAATTACTTAATCACCCTCATTATTGTCTATCATTATCTATAATGCTTAAGCATTTTTCCTTAACTAAAAATAAGTCATTTTACTGAAGAATTTGTTTATTGAAAACAATACTTCTTGAGTAAGTAAAAAGTTTTGAAGTATTTTGGTATGTTCTACTTTGGGGCATGGATATCATGTGACTGAAGTAGTTCAAGTTGTGGAAAATATCTGCTTTGATTGGTAGTATCATGGTGCATTAATATGTACATTGCTTCACTTTGTGTTTGATTTTAAAGTTACACAGATTTGGGAACTTATGCTTTACAAGTTTGAACTTGGCCATAATACTGCAAAAGCAACCAAAAACATTGCACAAAAAGTGAAGTCTCAAATGATGTCAGTACAGTAACCAGTGGGTTAGAGAAATTTCACTTTGATTGCAAGAACCTTGATGATCAGGCAAGGTGAGTTAGGCCTAAAAACATGGATTCTGAGGCCATGAGGCAAATCTAGCAAGTAGCACTTAGTGTATCAGGTGAGCTCGGCATTTCAGTCTAGTGTGATTCATCACCTTCATGACCTCAGCAAAAGCATCTGTGTTGTAGGGTGGGAGTAGAACAAATGATGAAATCACTAATAATGCTCTATCAAGAGAATTTACTTACCAGCAGTGACAGACCTGTCATACCTGTTGTTTTGAGTGATCTTTCCTGTGAAAGTCTATATAAAAAGGAAAAAGATTTCTTTTCAGTGGTTGTCAAAGATTAGGTTGGTGAAGCTTTGCCAGCCAGAACAAAAAAAATTTACTGATCTTTCTACTATTCTACAACAGTGTTCCCATTGGAGAAATTCTACTTGCAATAATGGTAAAAATTATAAACCGACTTAAAGAAAGGAAGTCAATATGGAATATGGTCAAAACTATAGGTTGTTACCAGTCAGTAGTATTAAAAATTGGTGCAAGTTTTAAGAAATAGAAGACCACAAAAGGAAAGCATACTGGGAGACCACTTCAAAGCTTCAGGGTTAAACCCTTAAAACAATATGACTTAAAAATATACAATCAAGCAAATGAAAAATAAATGAACAGGAAGTTCATGTATATGATGTAAAAACAAAAAAAGAATCACCTGGTTATCTATGATATTGGCTTGCATGTCAAGTAAAAGACCAAGAAAGAGTGCAATCATTACCTCAACAGTAAATATAGAAGTATACATTCAAATTTTGGACAATTTTTCAATTCCACCTATAGAAAATGAAGTCAAAGATTTTCTTAAAAAAGGCATATCAACACAATGAAATGACTTGTGAATTATCCGGGTCTTAATCCAATTGAAAATTTATGGTAAAAAAATTTTAAAGTCATCGGCTTTTTTTTTTTTTTTTTTTTTTTTTTTTTATGACAAGGCTCTCACTTATATTGCCAATTTGTCACTCACTAGTCAAGAAAGCTAGAAGCAGCTTGATGAAAAAAAATTTGGGGGGGGGGTTTCTTTGTTAGTCCAGTCCAGTCTGCTAAGACCTAGGACTGTTATAAAAACAAGGGGAGAGACAATGAAAAAAAAAACTAATCAAGTTTTTATTTTTGATTATATAATCTGTTCTTCAAAATCTAGTTATTCCACAATTACATTGTGTTGAAAAAAATTTATTAACCCTTTCATAGACAGATAATTTAGTGAAATTCTACACATGCCCCTGTTCAAGTTCACTGGGGAAATTTTTTTTTTTTTTTTGTCCCATTTGAACAAATTCAACCCTCAAATTTACAGCAATTTTTTTCTGAGGGTGGGAAATTTTTATATTTCATAAGGTGGTTCACTTTCACATTTTTAATTACTAATAATACTTGTCACTAACTATAATATTATTAGTCTCCTTTTTCTCATATATTGATCATAGAAATGAAAAGATAGTTTCGAGATATTGAAAACTGTTGCTCACAAAATAAAGTTTATGCAATTTATATGAATTTTTGAACCACTTGCAACATGTCGGAGTTTAGGTACAATTTCATGTTTGACAGTGATTTTGTTAGAGATGTCCTTTTTGTTGTTTTATATATATATGAGATCATCAAACTGATCACTTCCGTTAACGAACCTGGACCGTCCACGGACATACAATGGTGTTGTGGACGCAGCTTTGCAAGCATCAAGGGAATGCGAATCCACTGCACAAAAATGGGATGCCTAAGTCGACAACGACGTAAATCTTAATCCGAGATTAATAAATCGTTTGAAGGGTACTTAGGATCACTTTGTTTGTCAACCTAATGCACCCAGTGTGAAAGGGAATGCAATTCGCATTAATTGGCTTAAAGCGAATGACGATAGATGGAAGGGCCTCGATGAAGAGTTGTCCTTTATTCTCCGAAACAGCTTGAGATGATCTATTGGAGTGAAACTACATTCTTTCACTAAAACTATTCATGCAGTTTGCCTTGAGCATTTTGGAGCTGAAGACGTCCAAAAAAGGAAAAACATACGACCAGTCAATAGAAGACAGCGAGAAAAGAGCCGGCTTAGAGTAGAGCAAAGGTTTCTTAAGAAGGGGCTTAAAGAAATGCCCGGTGAGTTTGTGATGAAGCAATTGTCCGAAGCTAAGGAAAAGATCCTTGCCATTGCAAGAGCAGAAAAAGCAAAGAAGCGTCGACAAAAGAAACGAAAAGCTAAGCGCAGTTTCGGGAAAAAACCGTTTAAATTCACCAAGAAATTGTTCGAGGGAGAGAAAAACAGGGTCCTTAATATACCGAAAAAAGGACTTGGAAACACACCTTCGGAAAAATATATCTACCCACTCACCGACACTCCGCTGGGGCGTCTTAATGAACCCAATCGCCCACATCTCCCGGAAGAAAAATTTGACGATTCACCTTTGAAACTATGTGAAATTAAAGACTTGGTCAGAAAAGCTTGAGCTAAGAGCTCACAGGGGATTAACGGCATTTCGTATAAGCTCTACAAAAGATGCCCTAAAATACTAGCACTCCTTTTGAGGCTTTTACGAGAAGCTTATACAAAGAAATTTATACCAGAGGATTGGGGATTAGCAGATGGAATCCACATACGAAAAGAAAGAAACTTCAGAAAAATAGACCAGTTTCGACCAATTTCATTACTCAACGTAGAAGGTAAGATCTTTTTCGGTGTCATTGCGAAAAGGATGACGAGATTCGTGATAAACAATTTGTATACATCAATCTAAAAGGCTTGAGTTCCCGGCTTTCCAGGTTGTATTGAACATACTACTATGTTGTGGGATCGAATAAAAACGACGAAAAATAATCAAACCGAACTCTACGTCATTTGGTTGGATCTAGAAAACGCATATGGCTCAGTAAGACACCAACTATTTGAGAAAGCGATGGAGTTCTTTCGGATTCCAGAGGACATTAAAAACCTCATATCAACGTACTTTAAACGTACTAATGTGAGGTTTTCTAATAATAAATATTCAACTAACTGGCAAAAGTTGAATATTGGCATCATGATGGGTTGTGTTATCTCTCCACTACTTTTCGTATTGGTAATGGAAATGATATTACGTAGTGCCGATGTCAACACAAATCAAATAACCAGTCCATCTATGAAGGCTTTTATGGATGATATAACTCTAATTGCAGAATCCAGATCACACATGGAACAACTGGTGACCTGCCTCCAAGAGCTCTTCAAATGGGCTGATATGAAAATTAAGCCTTCAAAGTACCGAAGTTTATCGTCACGGAAAGGAAGCTGCAGAGAAATAAAATTTTCTGTCAATGGAAACGAAATTCCTACGATCCACCAAAAAAGCGTTAAGAGTCTCGGTCGCTGCTATTCCCTACCACTTACTGATCGACATCGTTGGCAGGACCTAAGGAAACAGGTACAAAATGGATTACGCTCCATTGATAAATGTGACCTCATGAACAAAGATAGAATATGGTGCATTTATTTTGGATTAATTCCTAAATTAGCATGACCATTGCGAATATATGAGGTATCACTTACAAAAAAGGAAACAATGGAGCGGTTAATCAGTAAATTTATTTTACAAAATGGTTGGGAGTACCTAACTCCTTAACAAACGTGGCATTATATAGTTCATCAACAAAACTAAAACTTCCTACGTTGTTGCTTGTTGAGGAATATAAATTAGGAAAAGCGCGACTCTTCCAAATGCGTGACTCTCGCGACCCACTGGTGAAGAACCCATAGCCTTCTGTGATAACCGGTCGGAAATGGAAGACAAAAATAGCGGTTGAGAATGCAGAATCGGTCCTCGGGATGAAAGAAATAATTGGTACTGTGGTAAATGGAAAAGCAGGTCTAGGCCTACATCCACAGCATTGGTGTTCCAAAGAATCCACGTTAGACAGAAGAAAAATGGTGTCGGAAGAAATTCATCATCTTGAGAAAGTTAGGCGTTTTGCTACAGCTGTAGGACAACGGAAACAGGGCGCATGGACTAAGTGGGAGAGTGCAAAAGACAGAGCTGTCACATGGAGAAACCTCAAGCACATGAAACCAAAGAAATTAAGTTTCCTCATAAAAGCAGTCTCCGACGTCTTACCAACCCCAGTCAACCTTCATGCTTGGAGGGTTAAGTACATCTTACCGATGTAGAGCATGTGGGGAAAACTGCGAGCCTCAAACATATTCTCAGTGGATGGGAGTACGCTTTAAGAAGCTATACTTGGAGACATAACGAAGTCCTGGAGATTTTTGCTGAGGTTTCGAAAATGTTGTGAGACTGCCAATAAAGCTCTAAATATTATCAACAACAGAAAAATTCAGTTCGTTAAAGAAGGAAATATTTCGAAAATTGCACGTGAAAATATGCGTAAACCATCATTGCTTGAGGGCTGCACGGACTGGTACGTCGCAACCGATTTAAAACATAACTTCATATTTCCAACTGAAATAGCGTTAACAACAAAGCGTCCAGATATTGTCATTTGGTCCGTTAAAGCAAAAATAGTTTTCGTTATTGAGTTAACGGTCCCTTTTGAAGAAAATTTCGACTGGGTAGATCAGCGTAAGTTGGAAAATAAGAGGATCTGCGAGAACAATGTGTCAGAAATGGCTGGATAACAAATGTATTTCCAAACGAAGTCGGATGCAGAGGTTTTATTGCCAACTCAACTTCCGTTTTCTTGACTAATCTTGGACTTCCTCCATCAGACAAGAGGAAATACATGGACAAGATCCAAGATAAGGCTCTAACTGCATCAGCGTGGATATGGCAATCCCATTGAGCGACAACAATCTGACAGTCTGGTGGTGTCGTGAGATACTGCTGGGGCGCTCTGAGCTAGTGATAATGATGCTTCGGCCCCGAAACCATGCCTGAACCCAGAGTCATCATCTGAGGAAGGCTTTGTTAGAAGCAATGCTGTTGTATAAACACCAGTTATTGTATGATACCTATATGTAGAATTGATAGACAAAACATCAACAAAGAATGAAAGCTCACAAAATTAAAATTGCAAGTCTTCTACATAGAATTTGAAAATTATTCTTCAATTTCAGTTTTGTTTTTGTTTTTTTATTTCAATTTGGATTTTTTTTTCCAATCAGTTTTCTGTCAACCACCCAAGATGATTTTTTTTTCAATAAAGGAAAGATAACTATTATTTATACTATTTTTTTAAATATATTTTTTAACCCTTTTAATGCAACACATTTTGCTGTAATCTTCTTTTGACCATAAAATTTACAAAAGAAAAAAAAACTTGAAAGTTTCACATTATTGAGGGTGGAACTATATTACAGAAGTGTTTTAATGAGTTTTTTTTTTCTTTTCTATATTCACTAATATTTGTAAAAACTGTTTAACTAAGTTTAAGTTTTGAAAGCGATAAGTTTTTGTTTTTCTGGTTGGGGTATATTGAAAATATATATTTATTTATTTTATTATTAAATTTATTTTGTCTTTTCCAAAACAAATAATTTCAGCCAATTTTTTATACCGAATATGCAGTGTTATAATAGACTTTTTAAAAGCTGTATTAAAAGTTCCCTGAATTCAAAATCTACATCCCTAAGTTCTTCTTATTGCCTCTCCAAATAGTTTTCTCCCATCCCTCTTTTCCTTTCATCTTGTCAGAAAGGCTCACTGCATAGGATGGTGAGGTTTCAGTTCTCTTTATTGCCATTAACCCCCCCCCTGGTCCACTCTGACTCAATGATAGTACCTGCGGGGCCCCCATGTATTTGTCAAATAGATCTGTTTAAAAATTATTCGTATTTTATTGGACCCTATGCAAAAAAAAAAAAATTTATGAAACTGTTACATTTTTATGAGCAAAGGAAATATGTAGACAAAAATGGGTGTGCAACAAAAATTAGGATTATTAACCACAAGTAGACATGCGTCTATTGACCAGGAAAAGAATCGATTTTTAACTTTTTCTGTACCTGTCAAATGTGCATCTACCATGTGTCATGGTCGATTTTTCAAGTTTATCTTTATTGTCCCTCATGTGAATCTGTTTTTTCTGGTCCCTATCGATACCACAATGCACTGTCCATTGGAGGTAATTCCCTTTCTATCCCTCAGTAGAAATAACTTCATTTTTTTTTCATTAGGTCTAATCCCTAACACCTACCCTTTTGAGTATTTAAATGTAGCAAACATGCTTGGGATTAATTTGGAGATGGCTTTTCCTTGTGCGATTGCACTTTGGTAAGATCCTGGGACATCTTGCTTCACTCCCACTTGCATTTGTCTGCACAGGTGACAGAGATGGTAATTCAAATGTGTCCATTTATATGTCAAAAGGAGATGCCCGTGGTGTAATGGTTATCGTCGTAGGAAATGGACACGGCGACTCTAGTTCAAATCCTGGACGCGACTGATTGCATTTCACATAGCACTAATACCCTTGGGAAAGGTATAAATCCAATTAAATCTCCCTCCAGCTATGGGTAAATAGTAGGGTAGACTGGGTTCTTCAGCCTTGGTGAGGCAACTAGTCTAGGAGAAGGAAAACTCTGAATTGAAACCTGTTAAACTCCGCTTAAAAATTGACCTTGTGTCATATCCTGCCCGAGCGGAGGGGTTGGTAAATAGGATTAATATGTCAAATGGAATGGTTGCCATGCTGTCGACCTGTTCTGATTGTATCTGGGCTGTGGTTGGTTTCTAGGTCGTACCCAGAATTGTTTACCAACTTTCACGTCATAGACAAATGTAATATAATGGCCGAAGGATTTCGTTTTATATATCTTGCCTTTGGGTTTAGTTAGGCTGAGAACCTTTCGGCTCAGCACATGGGTTAGTTAGGTGCAAACTTGAGCGCAGGTGTTAACGTGCGCGGGGAGGATGTGTCGTTCACAGATGTCAAAATAAAAATCCCAGGACCAGAGGATGTGAATGACGTCACGCACCGGAAGCGCGCACGAAGGATTTTAGGGATTTTGAAAAGGTGAGTTAGTTGAGAACTAGACACCGAACGAGAAGGGTCGATTTTCGGGGCTCGCAGAGGCCAGACAAATTTTGCGCGCTACGGGCGCCGCACGAGATAGGAGGTGCAGATGGAAAAGCCAGCAGAGAAAGATTGTGCCTCCCTCCTTACGTCGAAAAACCTTTTAACTCAAAGGTAATAAAAAGTTTCGTACCAGAACTAAGAAGTCGTAAGTGTTTTTCGTGTTTCAGGATTTCTATGTTCTATGTATATATGTTATAAACATTCTATGTACGTTTCACATATTCGTATCATGGGTATGTTACACAAACAGTCCACTTTTTTTTCTTCTTTTTTTCCCCCTGTATATGGTACCTGGAGCCCAGTTTGGTCGTCCAAATATGAAGTTTTGGTAGGCACACCTGTACTTGCGAGAAAATGTTTTATTTTGGGATGTCTTGTGTTTGTGGTTTTTGTGAGCATAAGGCATCCAGTGTGGCCCTGAGCTTTCGTTCCATAAGTGCCTCGGCTGGAAACATTCCATTTTTCACCATACCATTTAGTGTTGTTCGGTATGAAAGAGAAATGGATTTTGTATTTCCTCTGTTGTTCCTTTCCGCTTTGCTTTGTGCAGAGCACATTTAAAGGTATCCATAAAATGTTCTGCTTGACCATTGGATTGTGGATGGTCGGGTAGTGACCGAACATGTATAAACTGCAGAAGAGTTGAATGTCTCAGATGTAAATTGTGATATCATTGAGAAGGTATCTGCACGCTGCCATTTGGAATGAGCATCAACCACTACCCAAAAGCTAAGGTCATTGATAGGGCTAACAAAGTCGGCATGTATCTAGAACCATGACTGCTCTGGGCATATCCAGTGTGTGTTTTCTGGGCTTCGATGCAAGGGAGGTAACTCTTGACTATTTTTTTTCAATGTCAGTGTTTATATTAGACCAGTACCCCCACACACACACCAAGGGCTTCGGCTTTCATCCGATTGATACCTGGATGTCCTGAATGTAGTTGTTTGAGGACTGTTTTCCTAAGCCTCATGGAAATTACAATACGATCTGCAAACGTCAGACAGTCACCAATGATGTATAAAGAGGTAAAGTAAAGTTAGCGACCATAGTCGAGGGTGACCCGAAGGCTCCCTTTTCGATAGCTACTACACCAAGGTGTAGGGGAGGGCGCTACTCCATTCCCAGGATTGCTCCACTTTACCCTTGAACCGTACCTTATAATGCTGAGTGTTAAGCAAGGTGGTATCAAGTACCATTTTTAAAGTCTTTGGTATGACTCGACCTGGGATTGAACCCAGGTCTCCCGGGCCATTGGCGAACACTCTAACCGCTGGGCCAACTGCAACGTTAAAACAATAGAAGGTCTCCCATGAGATCAGGAGGCCATAAATGTTGGAGGAACCTGCAAAATTGAGTCCTGTTGAGACTCTCGTTTGGTGTGTACCCTGGAATTGTTTGAACACAATCTGAGTGTTCACTAGAAATCATCTTCAATGATGATGGTAGCAATGATGGTGTCATCATTTGGAATTGGTTGTGAGCTAATGAGGTGTGTAACCATATTTACCAACCCCTCCGCTCGGGCAGGATATGACACAATGTCAATTTTTAAGCGGAGTTTAACAGGTTTAAATTCGGAGTTTTCCTTCTCCTAGACTAGTTGCCGCATCAAGGCTGAAGAACCTAGTCTACCCTACTATTTACCCATAGCTGGAGTGAGAATTATTGGATTCATACCTTTCCCAAGGCTATGTGAAATGCAATCAGTGTCGTCCAGGACTTGAACTCGTGTCGCCGTGTCCATTTCCTACGACGGTAACCATTACACCACGGGCACCTCCCAGCTAATGAGGTGTAACAAAGCATCAACCTGACCAAAATCTATAATTCTGCGATACTGGATTTCAAAGTCATGCCCCAGCAGAATGATTGCTCACCATTGGAGTCAGCTAGCTGAGTATACAGGAATCTTCTATGCACTAGATATTCAGAGTAATGGCTTGTGGTCTGTCAAGAGAGGAAAATGGTACCCAAATAGCATTTTGTGGAATTTCTTCTTGGTAAAAATCAGTAAAAGTACTTCCTTTTCCACTTGGCTGTAGTTGCCCTCAGTAGTTGTCAGTGATCTGGCAGCATGCATGATAGGACTGAAAAAGCTATCTGCAAATACGTGTGAAGTCACTGCTTGAAGCATCAACTGCCACTTCTATCTTTGACTTGGGCCATAGTGTGTAAAAAGTAGGTCTGAGTTCAACATTGACTTGATTTTGTCAAAGGCATTCTGAAAGTCTAAGGGCCAGGACCATTCAGTATCTTTTTTGCCAACAACTTGTTGAGTAGTGCTTTTATTTGAAGTGAAGGTAAGAAACAACCGTAATGACTCACTAATCTGAGAAATTAACGTAAACTGCTTACATCTGATGGGGGTGGCATCTGTTGAATAGCTGTCACATTAACTGAATCTGGACGACGACTTTGGGTGTTAAAAATGAATCCCAAGTATTTTATGGTTTGTAAATAAAAATGATGCTTTTCAGATCTGAGGTAGAAACGAAAATTTTGGATACATGTCGGATCTGTTAATTCGTTCTGTCAACTTTCGTTTCAATCTACACACAACAATGATATTGTCTAGATATACTGCTGCACCTTCAATTCCAGTTAACATAGTGTCCGTGATTTGTTGAAATATAGTAGGAGCTGTTTTTACACCAAAAAGTAACCGTGTGAATTGAAATAAACCACGCTGTGTTTTTATTGTCAGCAGTTCCCTGGAAGCTGTAGAAACCTCAATTCGTAAATGGACCTTTATGTGGTCTAGTTTGACTAAACAGGTGCTGCCATTGAATATGGTCAATATATCATCAGGAACCAGAAGTGGGTATTGGTGATCCTCTAGTGCTCTGTTGAGCCCATTTGAAGAATCAGTACACACCCAAATTAAGCAATCGGCTTTTTTTTATCACTACAATGGGTGGTGCCCACTGTGAGTAGGTTACTGAAGGGATGACCTTCATTTCCTCAAGGCGTTTCAGTTCCCTGTCCACCAATGTTAATGCCGCATAAGGTACTGGTCGTTTTGGTCGGAAAACAGGTGTAACAGATGGTTTAAGTGTCAGTGTGGCTTCTGCTTGAGTAAGCGTCCGAGGTCATTTGTAAATACCGGGGAAAAACGCTTGCTGATGTCGTCAATCTGCTGCGTAATGTCACTGAGCTGGAGATCTGGAAACTGCATTACAAACAGAATTGAGTGATATATCCACAAGACCCAATAGATTGTGTTTTGAATCTGCTCTGTGGAGCTTTCCGAATGCTGTTTTGTTCTCAATTTCGATTGTTGCTGGCAATTTTTCTAGTGATGTGGACACAATCCCCCATATGTACTCCGCACTACATGTGTTGTAAGAGTTAGTAGAGGCTAGCCTATGGTTTTCCATAGTCTCTGTGAGATGAGGGTTATGTCCGAGGCGATGTTTATTTGTAACCGAACAGAGTAGCTGTCCAGTTTTACTGACATAATTTCAGTTTGACTTGGTGTTGGGGAGAAAAATTTTCCACAGACTGTATGTGTTTTTCTTTGCTGTGAGTTTATGTGGTCGCTTATGTGTTATTTTGTGCACCAGTGGAAGGCAGAATCCCTTTTTATGTCCTATCTCCTTTCACTCGCGACAGAGGTGTGTCTTGAAAGAACAATTTCAAGTGAAATACCAGCCACTAAAATTCCTGCAGGTAGACGAAGGCTTTTTATATGTTGAACCTGGTGATGTTGAGTTCTGTTGTTTTTGAACGGCGTTGACTGCGGGTCTTGTTGCTGGTATCGACTGCTGTACAATGTGTGAACCCCGTTTAAGATTCAGCAACTGCTGACATTCCACTGCAACTTGTAGAGTAATATCTGGGTTCTGTTCTATTTTTGATAGAATTCTTGTTCGAACTTCAGTGTTACCTGCGGACCTCAACCCACATACAATTATTAGACACATAAATTGTGCGTCTATGATAGACGAAATTTTCCACCGCTCACACTCTTTGTTGACGGTGCCTGAATACGTCGTGAAGTCGACTGTATCACATTTTATAATGTTTAAGCAGCTAAAGTGAACGTTAAAAAGTGAAGTGCATTCACCAAATATTTATTTTAAAATTTCCACTGTTTCAGCAAAGTTATAGTCCCGAGGATGATTTGTTAAAAAATAATTGGAATACCGGTCATGTTCAGCCGAACCCAGCTTTCTTAATAATAGTCTAAGTTTCCCGTCGTCCGCCTGTTCCTTCAAAACCACCGTAAAAAGATTGTATGGTATGGGGCTGAAGGTCACGGGCAAAGCGCAAGGCTGTGTTGCCGTTTGAATATCTGACTTCATATTTTGGTTATTTTATTATAGCCCCATGTTGGTTAGTCGGCGTAACGCATTGCTCAAGAAAGTCCCAAAAAGAATTATACAAAAGAAAAGACAGCAACAGATAAGAGACGAAGACGTTTCTCTTATCCTCCTCCTCATCATCATCATGTCGTGCCACTAGCACGGATATCCCTGGCCCTCTCTCGCCACTTTTCCCACTCGTTCATAGCCTCTGGCAGGTCTTCAGGGCTACATCCCGTATCCTCACATAGCTGCTGAATGTATGTTCGTGCTGGTCGTCCTGCTTTTGCCCGGCCATATGTGGGGTCCATAGGAGTCCATGACTTATGAGCTCGTCCTTGCTTCTCCAGCAGTGTCCTGCATGTATGGCTCGTCTAACTAGGATAGTTTTCGTGATGGGAGGCAGGTGGCCGTATAGTTGGTGTCTTGTGGGGTGTTGCCTCCAGGACTTGTTCAATATTGCTCGCAGCATTCTTGTGTAAATGCCGTCTAGCTCCTTCTCCAGCCGTTTTGTTAGCATCCATGTAGCAGTATCGATGCGACAGCTGCCTGGAAGAAACTGCGTTTCATTCTATCGGTTAGGTCTGATTTCCATATGATCGATAGCCTATTGATAGCTGTCCATGCCTTTGTTAACCTCGTATCGATGTCCTTTTCGGTTGATGAGACGCTGCTTCCATATTGCTATGTCATCGGCGTAGTCGGCGTCGGTGATTGTTTTTGCGGGGTACCTTTTGCTTCTTTTCTTTGTCAGCTCGAAGCCGTTCTCTCTGATTTTGTCAATCGATGTTCTAAGTACGTAGTCTAGACAAATGATAAAGAGGTATGGAGCTAGCATGTCTCCTTGTAGTACTCCTGCTACAATGTCGAAGTATTCTGTGTCTCCATCTGGTGAACGTACTTTCACTTTGGTGTTTCTATAGAGAATCGTTATTGCTGCTACAGTTTCTTTCGGTAGGCCGTATGCTAGTAGGATTTGTTCCATCTTTCCTCTGTGAATGGAATCGAAGGCCTTGGTAAAGTCGACAAATAGTAATGTCGCCTGTAGGTTTTTTGCCCGTATGCCTTCAAGGATTATACGGATGGTCAATATTTGTGAGGTCGTGGATCTATTTCTTCGGAAGCCATTTTGGTTTTTCCTAAGGATGTAATCGATTTTGGGTTCTATGCGGTTTCGTAGTAGGGTATTGTAGATTTTGGCTGCTATGGATGTAAGTGTTATGCCTCGGTAGTTCTTGGCTAATCCGAGGTCACCCTTTTTAGGGAAGGGGAGGATGCATCCCTTCATCCATCTGTCTATCGGATTTTGGTTATAGACTGCGTTGCAGTGTCGGAGCAGTATGTCGTCGAGTTGTCTGGTCTTCCATACTTCTGGGGGAATCTCGTCCAGCCCTGCAGCTTTCCTATTTTTAATTTTTCTGAGAACCGAGTCGCGTTGGACATTAAAATAGGACCGTTTCTTTTATACTTTCCTTTATTTACTGGGTTCAACAACCATTCCGTGGATGAGGGAGTTTTTCCTGAATACATTGAAATGGTTGAATCCCCCAGTTAAGGTGTCAAAAATACGTTAAATCGTTTCATGTATGTATTTGTCCTCATTTGGTATTCCGGGCTTCCATAAAGGTTAGTTTTCTTTCGGAAGTTTGTCAAAGTCTGGTAAGGGTTAGTTTATAGTTCATTTGTGGGTCTTGTATATTTCTGCATAATACTAACCGAGAGAGAGCTGCTACTGGGTGAAACAGGCTAACCAACGCTACGTCCAAAGACGTATGCGTGGTGCCCAAACACCAGAAAGTAATGATGTTATCAAAACGCTTGTCACTACCTGAAAGAGAAAGAATAGCTGGTCCCCTTTGTCAAGAGGATGCCTTTTTACTTTTACGCATGCGTCATCCATTTTTCCTGTAAGGGACCTCTGGGAGTTTCTGCAAATTTAATAGTTTTCTTTTTCTTTTTTTTAATTTAATTTCAATTCTTTTTTTTTTTTTTTTTAATTCATTTATTCGTTCCCTACACACGTCCACGCCTTAATAGCGGAGCTACCAGAAGGATTCTGAGAGAAAATGAATATTTGTAAGGGTGTCGCGGTTCCTTTATTTTTATTTTTTTTATTTTTTTTTTTTGTTTGCTTGTTTTTTGTTTTGTTTTTTCTACTGTGTCCAGCTCCACCCTTTTTTTGCGTAAAGACTGAATTGATTTTTAATTGTCCTATTTTCTAGGGGGATTATTTATCAAATTCTTGTATCTTATTTGCAAATTTTATTAATTT
Source organism: Sepioteuthis lessoniana (assembly GCA_963585895.1). Classification (NCBI taxonomy): domain Eukaryota; kingdom Metazoa; phylum Mollusca; class Cephalopoda; order Myopsida; family Loliginidae; genus Sepioteuthis; species Sepioteuthis lessoniana. Next base: position 289,622 of record CAUZXS010002925.1, on the reverse strand, counting down.
TGTTAAGGGTGGCTGGAAAACTAGGACTCATTGAATGTGACAGATTTTATTTCTATATTTTATTTTACGTTATTTTTTTTTTATATGCATTAATTTTGTTGGGGCATGGATTATTCTTCATTAACCCTTTTTCCTTTTCTCTGTAAATTCTTCTTTTAATATCCGGGAATACTATTCATAGAAACAAAAATTAAGAAAGTTAGTTACGAAGGGCTGTTGAATGTAATCGTCTGGTTTGAGAGGATTATTCTTCATTGACTCTTTTGCCTTTTCTTTGGAATATCATTCACAGAAACACAATTTTTTTTTATATCTGTGTGTTTTCTTTTGTGTGTGTGTGTGTGTGTGTGTGTGTGTGTGTGTGTGTGTGTGTTTGCTCGCTTGTTTAAGCGTTGCATTTTCTGTAGTAGTAACTCCTTTTTTCTTTTTATAGAGGTGGAAAAAGGGTGGTATGACTTTGCTTGACAGTGGTTAGCTTTTTCTTTCAGTCGCTAGTATTTGCAAGAATTCCTTTTTTTTTTTAAATTTAATTCGAAATTTTTTATTTATTCGTTCCCTACAAGATCTTTATAACAAGCGAACCAGTTTGGAAATGTTGATTTCACATCTGTGTCGTAATAAAATTCTGTGATAGAACGTCCAACCAATTCTGCATCTTTCAGTGTACATAATTTTGTTTCCTGAGATGCTTGCTGTGGTGTATGTTGTCTCTATGTAAATAATTTCATCAACCTCAATTGTCGCTGCTGTAGGGCCGAATTCACTTTTTCTTTTGTAGACGCGTGCTGGTTCCAGAATCCAAAAGAAAATCCTCGTTGCTAAATGTTACGTTTTTACGAACAAAGAAAATATGTAAGCATAATTGAAAAGAGACGGAATCGTGGATGTACGACAAAACGATTAGGCTTATTAACCACAGACAGAAATATACGTCTATTAACAAGGAAAAGGTTTTAACTTTGTCTGAACCTGTCAAATATGCGTCTACCATGTAGCATGGTCGATTTTCAAGTCTGTTCTGATATCCCTGACGTAAGTCCGTTCTTCCGCTCCCTTCAAATCCCACAATGCACTGTCCACAGGTAGCCACTCTCTCTATCCCTCAGGGGGGATAACTTTGATATTTCTTTCGTTAGATCTGATCACTAACAGAAAAAAAATGAATGTACAATGAATACGATTCCCTAAATTCTAGGCCTAAAATAACCCTATATTGGTTAACATGCCATTAAAATCAATCAATCCATCTCTTCTCCACTCCCTCTCCATAACAGAAGGCCCTCAAAAACAACTTCATATTTAATGCTTTACTAGACTATCCGTTAGGTTCCTGCTGTAGTACATTTTATAGTGATTACCATTATAGCAATGAGTTTTACACACAGGGTGTTTCAGAAATTTGTTATCATTTCGTAATCTTATAACTTGACAAATGATTTCAAATTTTAACAAGGCGTAGAAATAACATCCAAGTTCTGTGTTTAATGTTGTTTTTTAGTTGGGTTTTTTTTTGTTTGTTTTATCCTTTGAGGCACAGAAATGCCAGTCACTGAAAAAGGAAAAGATTTTATACTTATTTTTGAGTTGTTTCTATACGATGTTAAAATTTGAGATCATAGTTTTGCTGAAACATCTCAAATGGTATCTATTTTTTGGAAATACTCTGTGTGTGTGTGTGTGTGTGTGTGTGTGTGTGTGTGTGTGTGTGTGTGTGTAGGTTCTCTCTATCTATTTCAATTTGGTATGTACAAAAGTTTCCACTGTTTTCAATTTTGTTCATTTTAAGGGAGTGGTTATTGTCTATTCTGTATATAGTTTTATTTTTAAATACGTATGCTTGAAACTTTTGCACCACCCACCCGTTGTCTCTCTTCATTGATGTCTTTACACCAACTAGATTTTGTGGAAGCTTTGCAAATTTAATTGCCTGATTTTTTTTTTTTTTTTTTTTTTTGTACTCAGTATTTACAAAGTTTAGCTCAGTACGACACATAGCCAAGTAAATTGGGAATCTCGTGCAAATTTCCTTTGCAGAAAAGTTAACCTGTCTTCCGAGAAAATTAATATCTGAGAATCTAGCTTTTATCTTTTTAGCACCTAACTCCTGGTAAAAATTATGGATTTCTTTTTATTATTTAGCAGTAGATAAACTAATAACAGATAGGATGCTAAACATGTTAGCTTCATAAGTTATTATCAATGATATTCTTTTTCTAAGCCATGCAGAGGAAAATATTATGGAAAACCCCAATTTTTATCATTAAGGTTTTTCGGACTATTGTCTTCATTGTTATTTCCACAACGTTTCGGTCGATATGTCCTCCGGCTATCTTCAGGTGTTTGTCGAACTCGGGAACCTTCACGGAACTTCGAACTACGTGCTTTATTGAAACCACGGGGGTCGCCTGTTCTGATTCCGTTTGCCATAACCGGGTACAAGTGTTAAGTATTCCTGTATATTACTCGCCCATAGTGAGGATTGAACCTGCAACCTTTAGATGATTGTCTTCTTAGAAGCTCAGGGAACCAACGCCTATAACCGTTACGCCATGTGTCCTGCTGGACAATTCAGAGTGATAAAAATCAACAAGCTTCGTCTCAGAAATGTAGACGAAAAACCCAATATTGATAAATCATGGGATAATCTAACAATTTGCATTTTTAAAATATATACCAGCAGAAGGCTAGATATGCAAATCAGTCTACAGTTAAGAGAGCCCTTGCTGATTTCACCACGTGGTTGGGTATACCAAACTGAAAGGAAACATGGTTGCAACAAAATGCCAATTAATTGAAAAAATGGAAAGGGTTATAAGACTCATTCAAGAAGAGTGAGATGAAAAATGTCGATTGTTCCCAGTCAAATTGTGTGTAAAATTTATTGCAAATATACAAATGGTTAAAAAAGGAAAACATACTGGTTGATCAGAAAAGATGTAAAGGTGTTATATGAGTCAAAACAAATGAGTCAATGTTCATGATTGAACTGTAAGAAATTAACTGAATGGAATGGAATTTATGTACATGAGTCAAATGAAAACTGGCTCTAACACACATAAGAAAATGAGGTTAGAGTGAGCAAAAAAAGATTATGGTGTATGAACAATTGAAGGAAAGTGATATTCAGTGATGAATGAAGAATCTGCATTGGCAAAGATGATAATGCTAGTGAAACATATAAAGATGACTCCCTGAAAAAAAAAAAAGGAAATTTCTCAATTCACTCATTATATGGGATTGCATGCCATTTAAAGGAAGATGGTAATCATTACTTCTACAATTAATTCACATGTGTATGTTGAAATCCTGGATAATTTTCTCATTCCATCAATAGAAAATGGGTTTGGGGAGGAAGCCATTTTTCAGGATGATAATGCATCCTGTCACAGAGCAAAAGAGATTAAAGCTTTTCTTCAGGAAAGCCATATAACGTCAATGACATGGCCAGTGAACAGTCCTGATGTAAATAAATTGAAAATTTATGGTTGAAATTCATAAAATGTTCTATGAGAAGGCACCAAATATCTATTAACTGTCATTCAAGAATGTTGGAACCACTGAGAAAAGGAATATTGCTTTATACTAGTGAAATACACATGAAAGAATTAAGGCCATTAAAAAAGTTTGAGGAGGACCAAGTCAGTATTCTTATTTATTTATTTTTTTTTTTTTTGCCAATAAATTCCATAAATTCTTTCTTCAATATTGAGTCATTCAATCATATTCTCCTGTGCATGGCTTGGAAAAACCTTTACAATTAATTTAAATAATTTAAATAATTTAATCAAATTTGTTTTCGCCAATGGCCCGGGAGACCTGGGTTCAATCCCAGGTCGAGTCATACCAAAGACTCAAAAAATGGTACTTGATGCCTCCTTGCTTAACACTCAGCATTATAAGGTACGGATCAAGGGTAAAGTGGAGCAATCCATGGAAAGGAGTAGCGCCCTCCCCTACACCTTGGTGTAGTAAGCTATCGAAAAGGGAGCCTTCGGGTCACCCTCGACTATGGTCGCCAACTTTACTTACTTACTTTGTTTTATACCAAAAAGAAAGTTTTACATGTTACCTGTTGTTAGTTTAATTACTGCTAAATAAATGAATAGTAATAATAATAATAATAAAAAGATTAATATCCTCTAAGTGTGGTAATTCTATTATTTTTGCCATAAGTCATCATGTGAAGGAAGATGAAATTATTTCAGATAGAAAACAAAAGTTTTAGTTTTATTTTCAAACTTGATAGTCTTAGTAATAAGACTGAAGGTGTATTTGCCAAAACAGAAATGAATAATAAATGAAATCTTCAAAATAGTTCCTTTCAGATTTATCACACTTATGCCAATGATTTTTTTCCCTCTCCATTGGTTGAAGCACCTCTAGAACTTACCTTTTGATACTATTTACCAACCACTCCGCTCGGGCAGGATATGACACAAGGTCAATTTTTAAGCGGAGTTTAACAGGTTTGAATTCAGAGTTTTCCTTCTCCTAGACTAGTTGCCTAACCAAGGCTGAAGAACCTAGTCTGTCCTACTATTTACCCATAGCTGGAGGGAGAATAATTGGATTCATACCTTTCCCAAGGGTATTAGTGCTATGTGAAATGCAATCAGTCTCGTCCAGGATTTGAACTCGTGTCGCCGTGTCCATTTCCTACGACGATAACGACTACACCACCGGCACCTCCTTAACTTACCTTTTGATAGAGTATCAAGTGATACAAATGTAACATACTCATATACAGATGCATGCAGAAACATATTCAGCACAATAAGGACGAGCGGATACAGTTCTTTAGAAAAATATACATTGAAAGTGTTCGAAAGGGTTACAAAAGGTATTATCTGTGAGAGGTGAGTTGGAGACTGAACAGAACTACAACATATTCACCCCCAACTCTTCTGGCTACAGCAGCATTTCTTTCCCGTTCTCCTGGGCTGCTCAATCGAAGCCTTGGAGGCCCAGCCTCTGTTGGGACATGGTTCTCATTCCAGCATCTTCTCTCCAACTGATCTGAACTTCCTGTCACCGGGATTATATAATAATTTGATGTCCACCTACTTCTTGTGAGTGTCACAATTCGCACTCAATTCAACCCTTTGACAGTCAAGGTTGTCCCCTGATATCTTCGACCGGATGCACCTGTTATTTACACAGGTGCATTTCTTCTTTTGACAGCTTGGCTGGGGTCAATATGTTACACTAATGTATTTCTTATAATATTTAAAACCTTACCTAGGAGATAACTTTTCATTTTAGGAAAGAATTCTCATGGAACCAAGTATGGTAAGTATGGTGCTTGAACAATTTTGTGTTTTTACAAAAACTGCTTATCAAAGGCATCAAAACTGGCTTTAAGATTTTTTTTTTCAAATTGCCACTGGTTCAAATAGACAAAGCCTACAGATCTTGACATGATCATTTTATCATATAAACTCCTTAAATGTGCACATATTTCTATTTAAATCAAAAGAATTTCAAGATTTAATCTCAGTACATTTTTATCACAGCTTGTATTTAGGCACGTAACCATTGCTAGATGGTTAGTATCGCTTATTTTTTGATACTCTTCAGATGAATCCTTTTATAAACAATCCTAATAAGATGAACAAAACTTTCTAAGGAAACCAGGACAAATTCATAAGCATAATGTGAGTTCCCACACAGACACAGCAGAGTTGGCCGACCAACAAAGACTAAAATTCATCAACTCTGTGTTGACTGTGGATGCTGTCTGGAGGACCTGCTGAGAGTGATGGTTCATAGGGATTGATGGTAAGAGAGAGTCAAGAGAATCTGTCATCAGCATGAGTTGATGATGATGATGATGATGGAAGTGATAATTTTAGTTTTTAACTTGGAAGGAAATTTTGACTCTTGGTTCTAATTGCCAAAATACTGAATTTAATGATTATACATCTGTTGTATTTTTGAAAACTTTTTTTTTCTTTTTAAACACATTAATTAATTGGTGACTTGAAAATCAAGTTCTTTGTTTCTTCCAAATTGTTTCTTTTTTTACCAACTCAGCATTTTCCACTCCGTTGTCAAGGTTTAGAATATGCTGACTGTATCCTCTGCAGAGGGGTTAGACCCCCCCCCCACAAAAAGGGTCACCTGGTTATGATTTTAAACTGTATCTAGTGGTAAAGGTCTAGTTCTGGAGGAATGTGAAGTAGTCCTTTATTGGCATTACTTCTATTCTAAGCCAGAGTGATTGTACCTGTTAAATCTCTATGAGTCAAATCATCATCATCATCATGTCGTGCCGCCAGCACGGATATCGCTGACCCTCTCTCGCCACTTCTCCCTATCACTCATTGCCTCCGGCAGGTCTTCAGGGTTACATCCTGTGTCCTCACATAGTTGCTGTATGTAAGTTCGAGCTGGTCGTCCTGCTTTTGCACGGCCATATGTGGGGGTCCATAGGAGTACATCACTTATGAGCTCGTCCTTGCTTCTCCAGCAGTGTCCCGCGTGTCTGGCTCGTCTAACTTGTATAGTTTTCGTGATGGGGGGCAATTGTCCGTATAGTTAGTGTCTCGTGGGGTGTTGTCGCCAGGACTTGCTCAATACTGCTCTCAACATTCTTGTGTAGTTTGTTTAAAAATTATTAGTATTGGATAGGAATATATAAACCTATATAACTGTCTGCAAACAAATGATTTACATAATTCTATTTAATAATAATGTTAGGACTATTTAAAACCCTTAACTGTAAGAAAATCATTTGTATTATGAATGGTTACTTCAGTAGAATTACTAAACTATAATTGTTTACTAAGGATTATCATTAGTTACTTGAAACCATATAATTGCAGGAGGAGAGTGCACATGGCGTAGTGGTTACTGTGCTAGACTTCAACACTGCAGTAAGCAAATTTAAACTCCTGTTGTGTAATTATGTTCACTTTCAGACTAATACCCCAAGGTTAAATAATGAAAAACCTATTCTTTTACAAGGATGGATTTAGCATTAAAAGACCCATGAAGGTTGATATAAACAAAACCCAAACCATATCACTGTGCAAACAAATATTTAATGGGAATAGTTAATTCAAATCAAATAATTGTGCATAAATTATTAGTATTAGATAAGAATACTTTAAACCATATAAATGTGTGCAAACAAATAATTATAGACAAATTAAATTTTTTTAAAAATACAATAGAACTTGGAAAATATAGTTATTACAATCATCTAAAAATGAATCAAAATTCTGCATTATCTAATCCATAAGGAGTTGATATGCCATTCAACTAAACGAAAGTATCTATGTGTTTTCCTAATCGAGCCAGTGCTGTAACCCCTTTGAACCCTTAGGTGTCAGATACACAGCACCCTTCACAAATCTTTTAAAGAAAATATCAAACACAATCAGATTTGGCTCCTGGGAGCAAAGATCTTTCTATAAAGCTTTTTCATCATTCCGGTAAAAGAAAAGTATTGTTCTCTTAAGCTTTTTTCTTAATATATCCAATGCAATCTTCCTGATTGATTTTAATGGCATGTTGACTTATCCAGGATTATTTCATGCCAAGAGGTTAGGAAATTGTGCACATTTATATTTTTGTGTAGTTGTTTCTTAAGTGTTTTTTTTTTTTGCTTTACTGAAACAGTAAAATAGATAAAATAAAATAACTTTTAAAATAAAAGAACTTTTGACCCACCCTTGTATAAATAATTTGCATACAGTTAAATAGTTTCAAGAATTTCTATCAAACATTAATAATTCTATTTAATGATAATAATAATTTATTTGTGCACAGTAATATGATTTCATGTATTCCTATCCAATATATTTAACAGTAACAAATACGTCTAATCTCAATAAGAGTGGACCTGGGAGTAATGGCAGTTAAGGAATACTTTACACTACCCAGATCTCCAGAAGTGGAACCTCTCTATAAGATTCAGTTTAGTGTTACACTGAGGACATCTTCCAAAACCTACTGAGACTGGTTGTGTTCTTCTTATGTGAACTGGTTTGTGGTTTTTGACATGACAGTCAAGACTGCCTGACATGCGTGCTGAGGCTGCCTAGAATTCATGTTTGGTGGCTGAGATTAACACGCCCTTGGCCTCAGGGGGCCATCCCCTTAGGCTTTTACCTGCTTTGTTGGACTGTGTTTATTGCTTGGTGCCTGAGGTGACCAATTAGGGAAATGCTGATGGACCAAGAATTTTTGCACCTGCCTGCACATGCATTTTCACCTGTGCAAGGCCCCCACAATTAAACAGCCTTGTGCTGTATTCCGGCATGGTGTGGTATTGGACAGATACCTGTCTTTATTTGTTTCTTTTATTCATTTATTTATTACCTGGAGGTGGCCTTACCCCTCTGCAAGAGATACATCTCCAGCACAAAATCTTGCATACAAATTTGGACACATTTATTCATTCACATTACCTTATTTAGGACCAGTTTTTTTTTATCTTATCTATAAATTGCACCATTTTTTTATAACCCTTTAAAAGAGAAAAACACCATATGGTGAAAAAATATCTGTTGCAGCACAGTGGAGGAGTATTACTCCTCTACAGAGGATACTATCAGCCTATTCTAAGCCCCACTGACAGAATAATGATCTTCCTTCCTCTTATTGTCGTAAAATAATGCTCATCTTGAAATATTCAGCTTCTAATTTTAAAGAGTTTGGTAACATCTACAGATCTTGAGAAAGTTAAATGTAAAACTGTTCAGTTCAAAATTTTCTCTCTATCTCTCTCTCTCTGACATTTATGAGTAAAATCATAGGACTGACTGAGTTCTCTTGCCTTTGTTGGGCAACCAATCTAGGAGAAGGTAAGCGTCTTATTTGAAAACCTGAAGAGTGTTGGTCGAGGAATATGTGGCACTCTAGTACACCATTTTGTTTTCAGCTATATATTCATCAACCCCCCCCCCAACACTACGAACAGAATGCGAGTAAAGGTGAGGAAAAGATTGAATTCAGAGATTTCCTTCTTTTTGATTGGTAGCCTAACTACCTTAGTAAATGGATGTTATCGATGCTGAGGGACAAACATTACATAAAGCCAAACTCTCTGTTGTAACCAAACAAAAGTTTACTGAATAATAAATAACCAAAACAGTGGTTGGAAAAGAAATGGAAACATTTATAACATTAACAAAATACAATACTGAGCTGCAGAGTGAAGAAGGTGTAGTGAAATTGAAAGGCAGAACCTGCAGACTGCTGCCTCCGATGAGCCAACCGGGATTCGTCATTCAAAGAGATAACGAATGGCGTGCTGTATATGCAGGCAGAATAGCCGAAGTTTACGTGAATCCAGCAACCATCCCCAGCAGGATAAAAAAAAAACAGGTGGTGAGCCGGACAAATGAGAGAAATGAAATGTGACAATGAAGCTGAGTGGATTGAATTCCTTTCATAGCAACATCAAAAGAAAGAAAGAAAGAAAGAAAGAAGCAAGAAGTGACGAATGAAAGGGCCTACCTCAAAGTTCCAAAGTGTGCGAATGTGTCTTGCATGTGGAGTGCCGGAAATATAGAAAAAACAGAAGCATGAGCGTCCTTGGGAGTGCAATTTGTTGATCATGCGTCTCATCTCTGGTGGAACGGGATTTGTGACATATGCAAATTTCGGCCTGTCAGAATTGGTATAATAGGAGTAATCTCAGCATTATTGTGGTTGTTGCATTTGTTACTTCACAGTAGGACTGAGCGAATCAGTGTATTGACGCGGCAAGTGAGAAAAACAGGAACGGTCGCAAGCAGTTAAGGTTACAGAAGGTAAACCACTGCTGGTAGTGACTACTTAGTCAGCACATTAATATTAGTGATACGCCACACCATCAGGACAAGAATGACACAAGGCCATTTTAAGGTAGGTCTATGGCATTTTTGGTTTGTTTGAGTATTACAACATACAATAAGAAAAACTTCATTTAAAACAAGACAAACAAGGAACATCTAAAATTTTAAATAACCTTTATAAAACAATAAAGCGTCAACTTGGATTTGAATGTTCAGAAGTTCGCCTTTACATGTAGTAAGTTTTCAAAGTGGTGGAAAGTTTGGTGTTAAGAAAAAAGTGGGAAGGGAGGAAAATGTTTATAAAGAGTACTTATTCCTTTTTTCTTTCTTTTATGATCAGGTAGTGGAACTAGCAGAAAAGTAGTTTCAGCTCTTAGCTCGAGGGCAGATGTTACTTCTCGCTTGATCACTGTATCTATATGCTTCCTTTGGTCTCTTTTTGTTCTCACTGTCTCGGTTCGCAAAATGTCGAGTTTTTATCTCTCCCAACCGGCTCCAAACTCGTCACTCCACAATCCCTCTCATTTTTGGCGCGACCGCTTCCCATTGGCTACTTTAATTTTTATTATTTTTCTTTTTTCTGACTTCTGACTGGAAGGGTGCATGGAGCCGATGCGTAGCGACGTATTTATACATTTTTATGTGGCAGTCGACGAGTCAATATACGGTTGGGAGTTTTATTGTTTATTCCTTAATCCCCACAGGTCCAAGCACAGGTTTGTAGCTCAGACATGCCTGGCGACTCAAAAAATGTCTCGGGCCCTCTCAGTATTCCACTAAAAAGGGGTGCCTGAGGCACCAGCTGATAAACATAGCCCCTCCAAGAAGGGTTAGAACCTGGGAGAGGGGCCCCTGAGGTTCAAGGAAGGTTAGCTGCATGATGGTAATGCTGAGCTTCCCTTGCATCCACGTCAGGCAGCCTCGATTGAGTAACCTCCGACTTAGTCATCACATTACACCCTCACAATAGTGTCGAATGTATTTATGAGGAATGGGAGATACCTATTAATGTTCATAGGTAGGGATATAACGCTCTCCAAAGGTGTCTTGTCTAATAATCAATATTTGAAAGAATTTAAACCCATTTGTAAATGGGATCAAGTGACAAAATTGACAGTTCCTTTCTGCTGTCTTTTTTTACTCAGCTTTTTCTTTGGTAAGTCACTTTTAGTGATAGGGAATGTGCTGAAATAAATAACAATATCTCTCATTATAAGAATTGTTTGAACTATCAAACTTTCAAGATAACAATGATATATAAACAAATATTGCTTACCTAAAACATTTTAAAGTAGCATTTATGATACACTAAGTTGACCATGTATTTTATGTGTATCTGTACTCAAATATCGTTACTGTTTTTCTGCATCTCTGCAAGTATTTCTTTCATTGTTCAAATCTTGGACAAGGCTGTTGTATTCCACTTAATGATAATGCCCTTGGGCAAGGCATGTAGCCATCTGTCCCCCTCCATTCCACCAAGTTATGGTTAAATAGTGGGGTAGACTGCATTTTTTTTTTTTTTTTTTTTTTTTAGTTTTTTGCCCAGTCGGCTGGTGCTGTAGAATACATTGACTGCACCTCTGCAGAGGGGTCAGACCCCCGCAACAAGTGTCCTGGATATGATGCTAAACAATCTGATAGTGAGGTGCCAGTGATGCTGGAGCTTTGGGGAATGCAGAGCACCCCTTCATTGCCTTCGCTCCCAAGTCCACTCTGGCCCAGAGTGGTAGCACCTGATAGGGCCCTATCTATGAGTTAAATAGAACTAACTGCATACTTATGCTAAATTGAATAGCTTAAAATAGAAATGTCTTTGACAATAAAACTGTACTTACATTTAAAATGCATGCCTATGCTAAACTGAATTGTTTGAAATGGAACTGTTTTTGACATTGAAACTGTACTTACACTAAACTGAATTGTTTAATATAGAACTGTTTTGACATTTAACTGTGTGTAAACAAAATCTGTACTTATACTAAACTGAATTAAAACTGTTTAAAAAATTGAATAGCTTTTAAACTGTGTACTCATGCTCAACTGAATTGTTTGAAATAGAACTGACTATTTGCATAAAAATGGATTTGGCGTTAAATAACCAACAAAGATTGATATACCATAGAACCCAAACAAACAGCCAACCATCTTTTTTAATTTTGATGAGACACCCACCATAGAAAATGAAATCAAAATCTGAATTAAAACCAGCTTTACTCCCCTTAAAAATTGACTTTGTCAGAAAATAAACTTTAATAATTCACTACCTTTTATTACTTGTTAAAAATAATTTGGATCCAGTAATTAATGCATTTACCCATCCCCTCCACAACAGGAAGGATATGACACAAAGTAAATTTGTTTTTCCTTCTCCTAGTTTGGTTTCCTATTTGTAAGAGTATTCGATACAAGCCATAAACAACTCCCCATCTGAAATGAATAACCATCCATGTTACATTCTGGGAAGAATTAATCTTCTAATCACTATAAAAAGCCAAGCTCATGTAAGCCATTTGATGTGATGCCTCAAGCAAGGAAAAGAACATCTTACCAATGTTGGAGTTACTATTTAGTACTTTACCCTTTCTGGATGTAATGCAGAAGTGGATTGTTTAATCTTTATTTACTTGATACCATTCATTTGTGAGTTAACTTGAACTAAACCCTTTTCCCAAGTTTATTTCCTGTATTACAATTTAATGTCACATCTTCGAACACAAACCAAGGCAAAAGAACTGAGTCTACTTTATTATTTATCTTATAGGTAAAAGGATTGCATGTCATGGAAGTTGATATAATAACAATTAAAAACACTTTGATTTAATATCTAGCTCAAAATAACCGCTAATTCGATTGTCTCAGTAATAAATCATTATCATATTAATGGGTTGGATTTATTTTGAGACACCCTCTATAAGAAAAAAAAAACTTAGATAAGATTATTGTAGGAAGAACATTGCATGCTCTTGAGAAAACCGTGAAACGCAAAAGTCCTCGTCTAGGATCTGAGCTCCGGTCACCAATTCGCTTTTCTATGACGATAACCGTTACGCTAAATGCGCTTCCTCCTGGGTCCAGGAATGTAATCATTTGGCAAGTTACTTGTCACTGGTAGAATAACTTGGTTGCCAGCCCGACGTAGACCATGCAACTTTCTCGAAGAATCAGAATATTTTTTCATTGTAGTCAATTGTATGCACAGAATTTGTGCTGTTTGTAGATGTTTAGCTGATTTCATTCAGTTTAATTTAGAGTTAAAGAAAGTGGAGAAAAAGAAAGAAGACATAAACGAAATGGAAAAGGGGGGATTTATCAAAAGTAAAAAAAGGAATTAATGAATATTTAAAAAAATAAAAAAAATTGTCCCATTACATTTTGCACTAATTCACGCATCCATATTTACCCAACCCCTCTGCTCGGGCAGGATATGACACAAGGTCAATTTTTAAGTGGAGTTTAACTGGTTTGAATTCAGTTTTCCTTCTCCTAGACTAGTTGCCACACCAAGGCAGAAGAACCAAGTCTGCCCTACTATTTACCCATAGCTGGAGAGAGAATAATTGGATTCATACCTTTCCCAAGAGTATTAGTGCTTTGTGAAATGCAATCAGCCTCGTTCAGGATTTGAACTCGTATTGCCGTGTCCATTTCCTACGACGATGGCCATTACACCACGTGCTCTAATTCACGCATCCAGTTTAAATATGTATATTCATTTCGATGAAGAAAATGATAGCAGCCTGTCAGCTGTATTGCAGATGAACATTATCTGTAATGAAAATCATCCTTCTCCTTCATCTCATTTTTTGACCCAGTCAGCTGGGGCTGTAGAATACACCGACTGCATCTCTGCATAAGGTTAAGACTTCCCCAACGAGTATCATGGATATGACACAAAACAATCTGATGGTGAGGATCAAGTAATGCTGAAGCTTTGGGGAATGCCAAGTACCGCTTAATTGCCATCGCTCCTAGGTCCACTCAGGCCCGGAGTGATAGCAACTGATAGGGTCCTATCTATGGGTCAAATAGAATTAAATTCTGCACTTATGCTAAACTGAATTGTTTGAAATAGAACTGTTTATATGTATACAAATGGATTTGGCGTTAAATAACCTACAATGGTCGATACGTCATAAAACCAAACCAAACCAAACCAAACCAAACCATCAGCTTTTTAATCTATTGTGCTACTCCGCCTGGACATAGTGGCTTTTTTGAGTCGTTGAGTTTAAGAACTCTTTCCTATATAGTTTTGCCTGTGAGTATTATAAGTTGTTTAGTATGATTCTCTTTTGAAAATATTAATCTTCTACTTGTGAAATCTGACTGAAATTTCCATCTTCAAATCAATATTTATAAAACTTTGCCTAATATTGCACGAAGTCACAACAGTTGAGCAGAAGTGAAGGTTTAAATTCACAGTCAATGGCTTGTTGAATGAACTTCCAGAAAAATCTTATCAAAGCTTTTTTTTTTTCTTATAGAGGGTGTCTCAAAATAGATCCAACCCATTAATATGATAATGATTTATTACTGAGACAATCGAATTAGCGGTTATTTTGAACACGTCTTTTGAATAATGCAACCTTTGTGCTAGATATTAAATCAAAGTGTTTTTAATTGTTATTATATCAACTTCTATGACATGCAATCATTTTTGAGTGTCTTGTCTCAGTAATAAATCTTTATCATATTATTGGGTTGCATCTATTTGAGACAGTTTTGAATGATTTTTTTTCTCAAAATGAATAGTGACGCAAAATATTTTTTCCTCCCTTGTCGAAGGCATTATGATCAAAGATTTATAGTTGTTATAGTATACTATTTTCAAATCTAAAACAAAAAAGAACACATTATTATTTGTAGAGTTATTAGCAGTCACATGGGTCACATGTATATTGAGACACCCTATCTATCGATAGCGAGAAAATACACACATACTAAGGTGAGTCAAAAGTTTTGCAGTATTTAGGTAATATAAAAGACAATGCAGCAGTTTCGGATGCTTTCCCAAGATTGTGAAGGTGATGAAGCTTATTGGACTGTAAGATGGTTTTGAATCTGGTCTTGGAATCAACGCTTTGAGGCCTACTTCACTTTGCTAAATCGTTCAGGTTCTTGCAACCCGATGAAAATTTCTTCAATCATCTATTTACTGTACTGTGATCTACTGCGATTTCACCTTTCACCCAACAAACGTTTCTTGGTTGCTTCCGCGACGTTATGGCCGTGTTCAAACTCAAACGATAGGTTCCAGAATTAGACGATGTTGCCCGTTTATCTATGCGGTTTTCAAATCACACACTCAGTAAAGCAATGCACAACGTGTCAGCGCAGTAAGTACCACAATATTACCAATCACAGCGGGAAGTCCCCGTTGCGTAATGGCAAATGTGCTGAACTGCGACATCGTAGTAAGTGAGTTCGAACTCTAGTCGTGCTATAACGTTCACTTTCGGACTAATACCCGTGGGAAAGCAATAAACTCCCTTATTCCACCCAGCTATTGATTAAAGAGTACCGCGACTGTTTTACGAGGATGGTTTTGTCATTAAATAACGCACGAAGGTTGATATGCCATTAAACAAAGAAACCAAACCAAAACAAAACAACCACAGTGAGTACCTTCCACGGCTTCAACTTCTTCGGTTATATAATATACGTTTGGGAAATTTAGCAATACCCAGAATATTGCAAAACTTTAAACTCAATTTTTTATGGTGACCTTTCTGCAATGAGGTGTGTTGAATAATTCAAAATCAAATCTAACTGATCAAGAAGTTCCAAATATTTTGGAATGCAACATATTTGGTTCTTTTATTTCTTTTTTTTTTTTTTTTTTGAGGAGTGGCTTTGTGGATAATTTCCTAAGATTTGTCTCTCTTGTCTTAGGTCAACAAAAGAAAGAGTAGGGTAGAAATTTAATCTGATTCTAATTTTGCCAAAACTATCAAAGTTCTTTTAGGAGTTTTTATGATTGATACTTTCATAAGCCTTACTTGTTCTGGCACACGGTTATAAAAAAATCAAGAGCAAGTTGGATTTTGGCGGAATTAATGGCGTAGCGGTTACCGTCGTAGGAAATGGATACGACAAATTGAGTTCAAATCCGGAACGATTGGCTGATTGATTGATTTTAACGGCATGTCAACCCATCTTGGGTTATTTTATTTTTACAGTTTCGGGAATCGCTTTTATTGTACGTTCATATTTAATTTTTGTCGAGTTGTTTCTAAACAGGTTACCCTTGGTGGTCTCAGATATGAAGAATTTCTAAACAAATCTATTTGACCCTAACAGATGGGACTACCATGCCGGGTCTGATTGAACCAGGGAGTCAGACAAGCCCCGTAGTGTAATGACTGAACTGCGACCTCGAAGTAAGCGAGATCGAATTCCAAATGAGCTATGACGTTCACTTTCGGACAAAAACCTATGGAAAAGGAATGATCCCCCCTTATCCCCAATCGATGGGTTAAATAGTATTGCTACTGTTTTTCAACAAGGCTGGCTTTGGCATTTATTTCTTTTTAATCCCCTCGATACTCTTGAGAAAAGTATGAATCCCACTACTCTCCCCCTTCCCTGTTATGGGTAAGCAGTTGGGTAGTCTGAGCTCTTTAACCTTGATATAACAACTGGTCTAAGAGAATGAAAACTCTGAATTCAAGATAGTTCTGTTCCTTGTGTTGCATTTTGCTCATGGTGGAGAGGTTGAGTAGGAACATAAACGAGTGAAGTGAGCTGAGAGACGAGCTGGTTTGTAACCATCACTCTATGGTAGGCGTCCGATATCAATGCCGTGTGTACTCGTGTATAGGTCTGAATTTGAAGATCTAATTTTGTAAGGTTGAAATTCAAATGTAATGTGAAGGACTTAACAGCAAGCATTGACTTTCAAAGTTAATTTTATCAATTAATGATTTAATGATTGAATTTTACACTGAATTGCTTATAATACATTAGAGAATAAAACAATTTTGTAAGAAACCAATCATCATCATTATCATGTCGTGCCGCAAGCATGGATATCCCTGACCCTCTCTCGCCACTTCTCCCTATCGTTCGTCGCCTCTGGTAGGTCTTCAGGGCTACATCCTGTATCCTCACAAAGCTGCTGAATGTATGTTCCAGCTGGTCGTCCTGCTTTTGCTCGGCCATATGTGGGAGTCCATAGGAGTACATGACTTATGAGCTCGTCCCTGCTTCTCCACAGTGTCCTGCATGTCTGGTTTGTCTAACTTGGATAGTTTTCGTGATGGGAGGCAGGTGGCCGTATAGTTGGTGCTTTGTGGGGTATTGCCGCCAGGACATGTTCAATATTGCTTGCAACATTCTTGTGTAACTGCCGTCTAGCTTCTTCTCCAGCCGTTCAGTTAGCGTCCAAGTAGTGCATCCATATAGCAGTATCGATACGACCGCTGCCTAGAAGAAACTGCATTTCATTTTATCGGTCAAGTCTGATTTCCATATGATCGAAAGCCTATCGATAACACTAAGTAATTATTAATTGAATCCAGTTTTATCAAAACCAGTATGCAAATTATCGACACCATATACTACGTAAACGTTTATTTCTTAGTGACACATAATACACATTGGAGTATTTTAACGTATCAATCCAACTGACCCCACTCCAGGTTTTCCGAGAGGCACCTGACATTCGTGGCAGATGGGGTACCAATGAAAAGCATAGATTCACATTGCACTAGATATTCGGGCTTTGTAAACCAATGACCAGCATTTTTCATCCGTACCTCCCATCAGGCAAGGTTTGATACAAGGTCAATTTCAATTTTAAATATGCATTTAAAGAATGTGCATGTTAATGATATATACAGTATTTGATTGTTAATCTGAGGATCAAATTAAGGAGGCTTTATCAGTAGCTAAGTTACACCGTCAGATTAACAATAGGTTAAAATTGAATACTGAATACATCATTAATTAACATGCACATGCTTTAAATACATATTTGAAAATAAAATTGATTAAGATAACTGAAGTCACGTCTCTTCCACGTGGAGTTTAAACATCCAACGTAGCATCATGGTTGTAACACCCAACATGGCATTCTAGCACCCCAAGTGACACCATGTTTACAACGTCCGCAAAAAAAAAAATGTTAACATTCAACACCTAGTTCATACTTTCTAAAAAATTCCCAGATGAGGAAGTTTTTACTTCGAAATTGATTAGAACCGATTATTTTGCATTGCAATAGCCCTCTAAAAAATACAATAAAATAACTCTGACCCGGAGAGATATCACCTGATAGGGTCTTATCTATGTGTCAAATAGAACTAAACTGTGTACTGATGCTAAACTGAATTGCCTGAAATAGAACATTGAAACTGTGAACTTATGCAAAACTGAGTTGTTTGTAATAGAATTTCTTTTACATTTAAACTGTGATCTTATTCTAAATTGATCAAGGGTTTCTAAATAGGAACTCTCCTGCGTTGGAAGACACAAAACGGTCAGAGATTACTCCCCGGGGAGAGACGAAACAGTCGACTTTTTTTACCAGTCTCCCGAGCAGTGAAGACGTACATTTGCGGGCTCTTGCCCGAACGCCATGAGGCAGACGATAAACCTCTATGAAGAGGCTTCGTATATTGAGAACTGATAACTCCTCAAGTGAGGAAGAAATGTGAGTACGATTCATTGTATATATTTATAGTAACATGTATTAAATATGGTATTAGTATATGTGCATTTTTGTTTCTTATTTTAAGATGTAATATTACTAATTTATTAAAGCCGTCTGACAAAGACGCATCCTAACAATTGGTGATCCCAAATGGGAAGTTTTTGTTTTGTTTCACGCGTATAATTTTCATATCTTTTATTTTGAGAGATAAGTAGGCACGCGTGAAATAAAAAAAATGTTCTCGTTTGTACGAGAGTTTTATAAAATTTAAAGAAAATACCATATCTTTAAAAAACATTTTCTTCGTTAGTTCGAGAGTATAAAAAAAGTTGTTTTTTTAATAACATGTCCAGGTCACAAGAATTCTACATAGCTACCTTACTCCGTATCCAGTCCATAATTCGCGCTTAACCACGCAATTGGTTTATCCACGCAGTCGCGCATATAGGCTCTGCTCATGTGGGGAAGTTAAAAACGAGATAGATAGTTCTGCTGCTACAATAGCTAGCCACACAAGAATGTCAGAACCGAGTTTTGTTTTGCCTATCCCTTCATTTCACCAAGAGAATCAGCTGGTATTCTTTTCCCAAATGGACATTTATTTTTTGCGCAGAGGCGTGACGAACCAGTTAGATAAACTGAGCTACGTATCGTCTGTATTGCCAACAGATATCATCATCATCATATCGTGCCGCCAGCACGGATATCCCTGACCCTCTCTCGCCACTTCTCCCTATCGTTCATCTCCTCCGGCAGGTCTTCAGGGCTACATCCCGTATCTGCACATAGCTGCTGAATGTATGTTGCAGCTGGTCGTCCTGCTTTTGCTCGGCCATATGTGGGGGTCCATAGGAGTACATGACTTATGAGCTCGTCCCTGCTTCTCCAGCAGTGTCCTGCATGTCTGGTTCATCTAACTTGGATAGTTTTCGTGATGGGCGGTAGGTGGCCGTATAGTTGGTGCCTTGTTGGGTGTTGCCGCCAGGACTTGTTCAATATTGCTCGCAACATTCTTGTGTAATTGCCGTCCAGATATAATAACTGAAATTAGGGATATTTTGATAAAGCCAACGTTAGAAAACCCATACGAGACACTCCGAGAGCAGATAATAGCACAGTTGACTATGTCGAAACACTCGGATTACCCAGTTATTAGAACTAGGTGACAGTACCCCATCTCAATTTTTGGAAAAGGCTACAGCGGCTGCCTGAGGGTACTGTCGATAAGGCAATCGTCCACAATATTTTTTACAGCGGTTACCAGAAAAATACGAACTGGCACTGGCGTCCTGAGATGAATCTATCCCAATAGAAGCGGTGGCAGACCACTTGGCCGAACTACTTGCCACACAGATGCCCACGATATATAATGTGAACGACCCAACCTTTGGTCTAATTAAGGAGTTAAGAGACGAACAGAGAAGGTTACTAGCTCGAGTGGACCAATTGGCGGATGACGTGGGGAAATTGTCCGTAAACAAAAAGCCAAACCCAAGTCACAGCAAACCTCAGTCGCAGTCCAGAAGACGCGAGAGAAAGCCAATATGCTGGAAACACAAAAGGTTCGGAGACAAAGCAAACTCCTGCATCCGACCATACTTCTATAACGAGCAGGGAAAAGAGAACCGACAGAAGAAAGCGGCCTAATCTGTCGGCGTCTCTAGCTCCAGCCGCCTGCTTTATGAATCCAAAATATTATTTCTCGTAGATAGTGGAGCACAAGTGTCTCTCCCACCAGCAACCAGTGGGGTCAAACATTCTAGCTCTAGTAAACTTGCCCTGCGAGCAGTAAATGGTACACTAATACACACGTATGGTGAGAAATGTATGGAGCTCGACCAAGGTTTACGAAGAACATACATCCACATTTTGTATAGTTGCTGATGTAGGTTGCGCCATATTGGGCGCCGACTTTTTACAAAATTTTAGACTTGTCGATTTACATGACCGGTCTTTTAGAGACCAGGAAACCTGCCTGAAAGCGAGTGGAGTGGTTAAGTCTGGTATTTCTTTACGTCCCACTGTGGCTTAAGCAAACGAGGAGACTATTATCAGTTAACTGATTGAAGAATATATCTCGATAACTATCCCTTCATTTAATAAGGAAGCACTACCACATACTACTACTCACTGTATCGAAACTATCGGTCCACCAATCCATAATAGGATTAGACGCCTAGCACCCGATAAATTGAAGGCTACTAAGGCAGAATTTCAACAAATGATGAAGTAAGGAATTATTCGTCCCTCAAAAAGCAAGTGGTCTACACCACTTCATATAGTTAGTAAAACGTCTAACACATTGTGTGTTTGTAGGGATTACAGAGCACTAAATGCTGTTACTAAACCTGATAGGTACCTAGTACCACACATACAGGACATAACAGCAGTTGCTATGAAAAACCGGATATTTACGAAAACTCTGCCTGATCCGGACATAACACCAAATACCAGTGGAGGCGGAACACATTCCTAAAACAACAAGTCACACCTTTTGGCCTATTTGAATTCCTAGGTGTTCCATTCGGCTAGCTAAACGCAGCCCAGACATTCCAAAGGTTCATCGACCGGGTTTTGTAGGATTTACCGTTCGTCTGTGCATGCATAGACGACGTGTTTATAGCAAGCCAGAATGAACAGGAACACATAAAAAACACATGTTAAACAGGTGTCCGAACGCTTCCAACAATATGGTGTGGTGATCAACCCACTAAAGTGCGTTTTCCGGCAACCTGAGATCACATTTTTAGGACACCATATTTCAGCAGAGGGTATTTCCTCTTCAGTGGACAAAAGCAAAAGTATTCAGGATTTTCTAATCCCTAATACCATGAGTTAACTGCGTGCATTCTTAGGGTTAGTGGATTTTGATCGTAGGTTCCTTCCCAATAATGCACATGTACTTTTACCATTAACAAGCATGTTAACTAATGTAAAAAAAAACAAAACAGTGTAACATTGTCGGAGCAAGCGATAATAGCATTCAAGAAAGTAAAGAAAATGCGGTCAGATACAACCAAGTTGTCCCACATCCAACCCAACTGTGAATTGTGCCTGGTGGTATATGCTTCAGCAATTGGAATCGGAGCAGTTCAGCAACAGAAATACGAGTCTGAATGGAAACCAATTTCTTTTTTCACCAGGAAATTGACGGAAGCGGAGACGCGATGTAACACTTTTAGCAGAGAAATGCTAGCAACATTTGCTGCAATACGACACTATCGGCAGTTTTTGGAAGGTCAGCAATTCCATATTTTGACTGACCACAAGCCCCTATTGGGAGCCCTGAAATCCTCGTCGGAGAAATACTCCCCACGTGAAATCCGGCAAATCGATTATATTCTCCGTTTCACATCGGACATCAAACAAATCAATGGAGTAGAAAACGTCCCCGCATATGCTTTATCGCATGTAATTAATTCCTTCCTGTTGGAACCTTCGATTGACATCCACACCTTTTCCAAGGAGCAACAAAAGCACCTCCAACGTCTCCTACAAAAGAAAAACACAGCGTTGCAACTAGAACAAATCAACAACCCTAATAGCTCAGAAAAGATCATTTGCGACACAAACACGAGAGAGCCAAGGTCGGGTGACGTACTCGTGCTCCTGTGGGTGAATTCTTGGCACCGGATGAGAGATTCAAGCACATTCACATCAACATCACCGGACCACTTCCGAGCTTTGAAAGACAATCATACCTGTTGAAGCCGTCTGACAAAGACGTATTCTAACACTGAATTATTTGAAAGAGAACTGTTTTGACATTTAACAATGTGCATGCTAAAAGCTGTATTTATGCTAAACTGAATTTTGAAATAAAACTGTTTATATGTATAAAAAGGTATTTGGCATTAAATAACCTACGATAGTTAACTTACCATCAAACCAAACCAAACCTCGTAACATCATTCATTTGCTACCTTTTCCTAAGTTTCTTTCCATAAGAATCTACTTATCATAATTAATTATGCATGTATATTTTTTTCATTTTTTCATAATAAATATATAATATAAATTGATTTATAATTTACGCGTGTTACGGAATGGTTCATCAGACACTTATGACTAATACTTGAAGTGAACACAATTGAAAAACTTAAAAGAATTTATTAATAGAAATATGGACAACTAAAGAGACAGGACAGATATGTGTGAACGCAATAAAAAGGAGAAAATCTTTTAATAAAGTTCTCTATACATACGAATGGAAAGCTAGAGAAAAATCTTTTCGTGAATAAGGGGAAACAGTCATTTGATGAAAATCCTCTCCTGTGTGTGTGTGTTATATTAATTCCTATATAAGAGTTATGATGATTTGTTGTTTTTTGTTATTTGGTTTTTAGGGTTTAGAGTTTAGGTATCAGACTCCATTGGTTTTTTCTTACTCCTTCTTAATTTGCTGGCTTCTTCTTGTTCGTGGTTTTAGAAGTCTAGTCGAAGTGGAATCAACCTATTGCGGCGTAGTCAAATTATTTAACACGCAAAATAAACTGATGGATGTTCACCAATCGGACATTAGCAAAATACTGCTCTCTTCCACTTCAAACTTAGTCTCTTTTATATTCATCAGATCTCGCCACTTCACGGAGGCTTATCTCGTTCTCCTCCATAAAACAAATCCCACCTCTTGCGTCCTTTTCTTCTGGTTTCCACGTGCCGGTAGCAGAGAGAGAACAACTTCTATTTCTTTGAGGTAAGATTGTTCATGGCATTACTACTATACTTCTGTATCTGTAGAAGGCTGCAAAAGATTTCCTGAAGGAAGAAAGAAAGGAGACCTAGATAACTTTTAAATTTTAACTTTATTTCGGGGTTCAAGAACCATTCTGTGGCAAAGGAAATTCTTCCTGAGTCCAATGGAAAGGGTCATGTCTCCCAAAGAAAGTGTTAAAATATACTTGTCGTCTCCAGTGGTTGATAAGTCCAAATTTGATGTGGTCATGTCCGGGTTTTTTATGACGCATGTTTTGGCGTGTCGCTAGCAGCAGACACAACCTGCATGCAAAGCCCCGGGACTTAGCAAACAGACGTACTACGTTACTTGCAGCCGAGAGGGAAAGTGTCCTTTCAGTTTGATGGGTACTGCTGAAGTGAGGTCGAATTTCTCCCATTTGCAGGGACGGTTCTTTTTTCCGGGCATGCATCGCCCTCACTTCCTGTCACCGACTTCAGAGAATTTCTGCACTTCTTGAACTTATTTTATCTTAATTTTTCTAATCACTACACATACTTCCTTGTCTCCATTGAGGACTGGAACCTGGCACGTCGTCAAGGCATGATGCTAGCAAAAGAAAAAGCATTTGATTTTTTTGCTTTCTCTTTATATATTACCTTAACGTTCTCTAGTGGTCATTCGCAGAACTATTTTGATAGATACGGGAGGGAATGACCTTTTGTGTCACCTAACGCCACATAGTAGAAATAAACGACAGGCAAGGGAAGTAATCCTGTAGTGAAATTGAAAGACAGAACCTACAGACTGCTGCCTCCGATGAGCCAACCGGGGCTCGTCGTTCAAAAAGATAAAGAGTGGCGTGCTGTATATGCAGGCAGAACAGCCGACGTTTACGTGAATCCAGCAACCGTCCCCGGCTGGATGAAAAACAGATGGTGAGCCGGACGAACGAGAGAAATAAAATGACATCGAAGCTGTGTGGATTGAATTTCTTTCATAGCAACATCAAAAGAAAGAAAGAAAGAAAGAAAGAAGCAAGAAGTGACGAGCGAAAGGGCCTACCTCAAAGTTCAAAACGAGTGCGCATGTGTCTTGCGTGTGCAGTACCGGAAGTATACAAAAAACGGAAGCACGAGCGTTCTTGGGAGTGCAATTTGTAGGTCACACGTCTCGTCTCTGGTGGGACGGGGTTTGTGACATATGCAAATTTCGGCCAGCCAGAACTGGTATAAAAGGGGTAATCTCAGCATTGTTGTGGTTGTTGAATTTGTTACTTCACAGTAAGACTGAGCGAATCAGTGTATTGACGCAGCAAGTGAGAAAGACAAGAACGGTCGCAAGCAGTTAAAAGGTTTCAAATCCCTACACGCGATCTATTCAGCTCCCCACAAGGCTAAACAGTGACTAAGATTATTTAATGTGAGGTATCCTGCGGGGAGCAAGCTTCCCGAGTATAGTTTTTAAAAATGTTTACTCTTGTAGTGGGAGAGGGTATCTTCCGTAATTTACGGGAGTTACTTTCAGGTTTAGTTCCACCACAAATACAACACAAATTTTACAAGCACGTAAACAAATGGAATATGACAACAACGAACATTAAGAAACAAACAATTTAATAATCATAAAAATCAGGATAAAAATAATTAGATATACAAGGTTCATGTTATGTACGAGCGGCCTTTGTAGAAAATACAGCTATGGCCAATTAAATGAAAATATGATTTGTCCGTCCGTGTGGCGTGTGTACCTGTTAGGAAAGTCTATTAAATCAATGTGTCCATAGTTGGCCGAAGTAAAAATGATTAAAAAATTTACTTTACTTACATACATGTGTGTGTGTGTATATATGTGAGGGACCGTAAGTATGGGTCTTTTGTTTTTTTTAAGTCCACACATGCGTTTTTTAAGATCTTTGACGACAACGTGTCACATTCTGGTTGTCAGTAAAAGAAGGTTGCATGCCTTTTCCCTTTGAGTCTTATGGCGTGGCTCTCTGCTATCCGTCCTGGCCTCCTGTAGTAGAAAGTCTTTTTGGTAGTGGAAGGAATGACCGAGTTAATTAAATTCTTCATTATTTATACTTTTCGGAGTCACTTAAGTGGATAAACAAAGGATATTGTTAGGTTTTATAGGGGGTCCTAAAATTCAAGCGCGCAGACATTTCTTGACCAATCAGATTCGAATATTTACTTATTTGTTTTAGAGCCTAAAAATTTTCTGTTAATTAGTTTCTGAGCCGGATTTTCTAGAATGTTCTTATTTTGTGTTCTTATTTTGATTGGTTGAAAAATATAAAAATGTAACTTTAATGTTAATGCGAATTTGATCCGAAATTTCTTGAATGTCTTATCTATGTTTTTGGGTTTGATTATTTTTTGGCTAAAAAAATGTGTATTCTATACTCTCATTGGAATACCTTTATGGCATAATTTTAAGTGTCCACATGTTTCCAATTTCTATCAACACATTCTCGGAATCTCCCACATTTAATTTTAAAAAGTATAAAATATTTCTATTGGAGTATATTTATAAGAAAAGCAGAATCGATATAACGTAGAACTGTAGGGAGACATATATTTATGGTAGATATGTTTAGTCCCCCAAAATTTAACGTCAATAAAGTTTATGTTTAATGTTTCGGCGAAGGATAAAATAGGCACAGGGAAACAGGTATTGTAAATGAAATAAATGAATGAAAATATGAAACGGCGCCGACAAAAGGAACATTCAAAACAAGACGACAAACAAAACAAATTTATATCTATAATAAAACATGCATTGATACATTAAAATATCGCTATGGTTCTATTAATAAAATAGTCATGTGTGTATATGTGCGCGTGTGTGTGTGTATAATTAACACAACTACAACTACTGAAAGGTTAAATGTAAAAAGTGTCCTATTCATGCTGAAGTCATATTTTAAAATGTTCGTTTCTTCCTATGATTCGAAACAGTCGGTATTTCCGTGGCAGAGTTAGTTAAAGTATTTTGAAGGAACGAATGCTCACGAGGCCCATCCATGTTGTTGCCTTTTGATGTCTGTTGGTGAAATAGTCACACTGGAGGGAGTGTGTTGCCGCTGCAATGGAAATTGGGTAAAAGAGAAAGAGTGTTTGAAGACGACGTATTTATAGAAAATACGTGTCTTGGAACCGGCTCTAAAAACGCAGGATGAAATTTACGCGGACGTAGCTTTAAGCAGGTCACGTGGTTCTCCGGGCCAATGGTTTCCCGAGACTGCATATGTGTGCGTCCGCCATCTTTGTTGTAGGAACAAGTGGCATACCGCCCAAATTAAATTATAGGAGTGTAAAGTCCTATAGAACCACCAGGGTGAAGATCCCATTGATGTGTTGATAGGGATGGAGAATAGGTGGAGACTTTGAAATTATCATATAAAGGAACTCCCATAAAAACGTTAACAATTTTTGAAACACCCTCTATATTGTACAATATACTGTAAAAGTAGTTCAATATTCTGGTTGGTAGACGGGAAATTGGAGGCTAAGTTTTTATTTATTTGAATTGAATGAATTTTGAATCACTGTTACATTGTATGTACGCACACACACACACACACACACACACACACACACACACACACACACACACACAATGTAGGTTATAATGGTCTCAAAAGAGTGCACAACTACTCTGGTTCTGTTCACTCATTATTTGTTGAAATGGACTGATAGGATTTACACTCATATATTTTTAAATGGACGTTATGCCACTTGTTTCCGAAACAAAGATGGCGGACGTCAGTATACTAATCAATCTCGAGAACCTATTGACCAGGAGAACCACGTGGTTAGTGCCAAAAACTACGTCCGCAACTTCAATTTCATCCCGCGTTTTTGGAGCCTACTAAATGACAAGAATTCTCTATATATTCGCTCATCTTCAAACACTCACTCACTTTTCACATTTTCACTTACAGGGCCAACACACTCTTTCCAGTGTGACTTCCAGAGAGAACTCTCTCAATTTCAACTAACAGAGTCAACACACTCTTCCTCTTTTTACATTTGACTTCCACAACCAACCACCATGAAAATGTATACTACACGCAACCATTCTCTTCCTTGTAATATTTTGTCGGTGAGACTTTTTCCAGCCTCGAAAACAGAAATTTCGTCAAACCAAACAAACAGTAGAAATACTTAGTCAACACGCATAGGACACTTTTGTTAAATAGTCCTTTTTTTGTAGTATTAGTGTTAGTTACACTCGCGCGCACACACACACAAGCACACACACACACACAGAGGAATATTTCACGAACAGTATTAGAACTCTAGAAATGTTTTCGAATATTTTATTGCATGCATAGGACTTTACACTCCTATAATTAAATTTGGGCGGTATGCCACTTGTTCCCACAACAAAGATGGCGGACGCACACATATTCAGTCTCGGGAAACCATTGGCCAGGAGAACCACGTGACATGCGTAAACTACGTCCGCGTGTACATTTCGTCCTGAGTTTTTTTTGGAGCCATTTCCAAGACACGTATTTTCTATAAATGCATCGTCTTTAAACACTCTATCTCTTTTTTCACAAGTTCCATTGCAGCGCTGACACGCTCTCTCTCTTCAGTGTGACATTCTTCTTATTCACCAGCAGAGTTAAAAGGCAAAAAATGGATGAGCCTCGCAGACATTCATTTCTTCAATATACATTGACTATGAGACTTTTTCCAGTCTCAGAGAAACCGACTGTTTCGAACCACAAAAAGAAAGGCATTTTAAATATGTAATCCAACTCAATAGGACGTTTTCGTCATTAACCTTTTGTAGTTTAGTTGTTTTAGTTACACACACACACACACGACTATTTTTAATGTATCAATGTCTGTTTTATTATAGTATATAAATTTGTTTTGTTCGTCGCCTTGTTTTGAATGTTCCTTTTGTCCGCGCCGTTTCATATCCTTTACTCATTTGTTACATATCTTCATTCAGTGGCTTCATTCATTTACTACCTTTTTCTAAACATAAACTAAACACCGTATAAAACTTTATCAATGTTAAATTTTGGGGGACTAAGCATAACTACCAAAATAAGTCCCCCTACACATGTATAGTTGATATATAAAGTTTGAATTTGTTTGTACCGCTTTGTTTTGAACGTTCTTTTTGTCCGCGTCTTAATACATCATTTGCCTCATTTGTCTTTTCCAAATATAAACCATACTTACATAAATTGGGGTCCAAAAATATTCACCCAACAACATGTCCCCCTACAGACTCGTTCACCCTCAATATCAAGTGAAAAGTTTGGTCAGCCTGGTACAACTTGGAGATGAGCGAATAAGGAATGTACTGCGATTTACTGTGGCATATTATTGTTCTTTCCTGTACCGCGAAGAAACGTGTTATAACATTACTAAGAGACCTCTTCTCCCTCTGTGATCCAGAGTATAAATCTTATATACAGCCGTAGACTTAGTTTCTCAAACTCATTTCCATCACTGGTTTTTTTATTTATTTTTTTTTATAGTAATTTAAATGGTTAAAATCTGAAGTCCGTTTAA
Source organism: Sepioteuthis lessoniana (assembly GCA_963585895.1). NCBI lineage: Eukaryota > Metazoa > Mollusca > Cephalopoda > Myopsida > Loliginidae > Sepioteuthis > Sepioteuthis lessoniana. The sequence goes on along the minus strand of CAUZXS010002925.1, from coordinate 260,963 downwards.
CGTTTTGGCCTCAGAGTTGAGAATTATTTCAACTGAAAATTACCTTGGCCTGAAAAGTGAATGTAATAATTGAATGTTTTCTCTTTATAAGCATTCTTATTTATATATTTATTTATTTATATATTGGAGGTTGAAACAATCCCTTTCTGTAGTTTTTCTAATATGATTTACTTACATCTGCTTTTTTGCTTTGGTTTTTTGTTGCTTTTCTTTTTTGTTTTTGCTGTTTGAATCAATATAGAAAATATCTGTAGTTGTTGCTAGGCAACAGAAAAAACATGGCCACAAAGCTAAGATGGCGTCGTCGTCGTCGTCTCAGTTGAAGATTTTGGACACACGAGAATTTGGCAGTTTATTAGAATTTTGTGGATCCAGTGAACAGGATTCGGCATTAGCTCGACATTTCTGGATGTCTGTACAACTCCAGCCTCACATCGAATCCAGACTGGTGTCGAGTGACATCAAGCAACGTTTGCGGACGTCTAGTGCGAAAAAAGGCAGTCGGGGAACAACAACAGAGCCAGATATGTCCAGACAACACACGGGTAAGAATAAATAAATGAATTAATAAATGTTTTAAATCTTATAAAGCAATGTCATATGAAAGAAAATGCTTGCTTAATATTGAAAATAGGGCGGGGTTAATTTTGAGCTAAATTTTAAGAAAACAATTTCAATTTAATATTTTTTATGCTTATTATGAATAAATATTAATTTTCGAAATTAAAATAATTGATTTACCGGGGAGTTATTAATTGAATTTTTTTTGTATCATTATTAAAAAAAGCAAACAAAAAAAAGACAAAATTGTTTACATTGTAATAAATATTTCTAACCCTCCACTTGTTTTCTGATTTAAAAAAATGTACATTTATGGTATTAATTTTATATAATACATAAACATATTTGTATAAATTGTAGCTACAAATTAAATTGTGATAAATATTGTTTATCATTCAATTATTTTCTGATTTAAAAAAAAAAAAAAATATATATATATATATATATATATATATATAATGTGTGTTAACACCGGGCCATTGGCCTAATGAGTAGAGTGTTCGCCAATGGTCCGGGGTTCAATCCCAGGTCGAGTCATATCAAAGACTCAAAAAATGGTACTTGATGCCGCCTTGCTTAGCACTCAGCACTAAAAGGTGAGGATCAAGGGTGAAGTGGAGCAATCCTGAGAAAGGAGTAGTGCTCTACCCTACATCTCAGTGTAGTAGCTATTGAAAAGGGAGCCTTCGGGTCACCCTCGACTACGGTCGCCAACTTTACTTACTTTATGTGAGTTCATCTGATACGTAGACAATATATTAATTTTGTTAAATAGTTGAATAAATTAAATTGCAATGAATATTACCCATTCTCAAATTATTTTCTGATTCGAAAAAATGATATTTGTTAGTTATAATACATGGGCAACGATGATTATCTCTGCTTGTACAATATAAAAAGAAACTATATCATACTTTGTAAGAACATAAATATTGTATTATATTTTAATATGAACAAAAAAAAAGGTAAATGGACATTTGGGCCGTTGATATTTCCACTTTGGATATTTCGATTATATTTTGAATTAAAACCCAAAAATGATTTTCTAAATATAATTTAAAATGTAATACAATCGTAATATATACATTGTAGAATCTATATTTATAAAATATAACTGATGTTTTTCGTCTATAGGCGATAAAATCCTATATTCTAAGAACAAGAAAAGCACAAATATGTGAGAAATACACATATAAAGCGGATTAAACACAGATTTTAGTAGAAACAATTAAATAAGTGGTTTCTGTTAGCTGTAGGGGATGTCATCGTGGTGTAATGGTTAAAGCGATGGACTGCAGAATCATAGTAAGCGAGTTCGTACTCCAGTTGCTCTATTACGTTCACTTTCGGGTATGAACCCCCTTATCCTCCCAGCTATGAGTTAAATAGTACCACTACTGTTCTTCTATGGCTTTGGCAGTAAATAACCTACAAAGGTTGATATGCCATTAAAACAAAGAAACCAAAACCATCTGTTACCTGATTGGACAGAATAGTTATGTGCCAGTGTTTTCAACTACATTCACACAGGACTGTCCGGTGCAAAAATAAACCTTTCATTTGGAACTGGTCTCGTGATTAGAAAACTTATTTATTCCACGCTTTTGAAGGCAATATTCTCTCAGGCCGATCAGACAACCACAAACACTCTCCGCTGGACACGACTTCGCTCATCAACAGACGGTTACAGATAGTGACACCCAGCCGAACAATGCGAGAACCCAGAACACAGCATGTAAACGACACGCACTAAAACTCAGCAAAACACCTCCATAGTAATGAAGATACACTGTCGGTTATATTATACATTCTAACACTGACCAAATTTCCACTTCTTTACAATTACAACTCTGAGTTTAGAAAACAACATTCATAGTCATAACTGAAGTAAATTCACCATTTTTTTTTTTTTTGTCTTCTCATTTTCTTAGGGACTTCTTCACATGTCTTCCCCCTCCCCACACACGTAAACAGCAGACAAACACGTACTCCCCTACAATATGCTTTTCATTCGCACATACACATACACATACATTACTAAGAACACTTTACAGCTCTTAAACTGTTTGTCTTTACAATTTAATTTGTAGCTACAATTTAAACAAATATGTTTATGTATCATATAAAATTAATACCATAAATGTACATTTTTTAAAATCAGAAAACAAGTGGAGGGTTAAAAATATTAAACTGTTTGTCTTTTCCACCACAACACACAAAAGCCTTAAAACATTGGTGTGTAAGGTTGGTTTGGTTTCTTTGTTTAATGGCATGTCAACCTTTGTAGGTTATTTAATGCCAAAGCCATTCTCCTAATTAACCTATAGCTGAGAGGATAAGGGGGTTCATATCTTTCCCAAGGGCATTTGCCCGAAAGTGAATTTAATAGCGCGACTGGAGTACGAACTCGCTTACTACGATTCCGCAGTCCATCGCTTTAACCATTACACCACGAGGACACTCCCAGGTGTGTAAGTACAATTGTTTATACGTATATAAATATTTAACCAGTTCAATCAGGGTTTTCTTGTTGTTTTATAAAGTTGTGTTTTATTCGCGGACAGGATACTGGGATATAAATTTTACTTTTTAATCTAAGTAGACTGACCCCACATGTTTTATAGATATTTAAAAAAAGAAATTAAAGTTAATTTTTGTTGTTTTTTTTTCCCCATTCAGATAAAATTGATTAATATTTTTTAAAATGTTTTTGGGCAAGTGGGGCAATCTTACCTCTCCACCGGGGATACAGTCAGCCTATTCTAAACTCTACTGACGTGTTAGGGACAAAATTTGATCACCAAACAATAAGAAAAATGTACATCTTCAGTTTGAAGAAGTAAGAAAAAAAATCAATAAACTAAAAGTAACTTTTTAAGAACCTAGAAAATCAGCCTTTTAGATCTACTTTAAACCTTTAACATGAAGTCATGCAAATAGCACAGGTTCTTTTGACCGTCTTTTGCCATCCAACCCTATCGACCATCACTCTCAGGAATTCTTCTCTACTGCATCCAGTGTCCACACAGAGCTGATGAATGTAAATTTTTGCAAGTCAGCCAATTCTGGTGTGGCCTTGGGTGGGAGTCAATAGGAGAATATTTCTTATGAGTTCATCCTTACTTCACCAACCTGTCTTGCTCGTCTTATTGGGATAATTTGTGAGATGGGAGGTGAGTGGCCGTACAGCTGCTTTTTTTTTTTTTTTTTTTTTTTTTTTTTTTTTTTTGTGGGTTGCTGCTTTCAGGATTTGTTCAAAACAGCACTCAGCATCCTTTTTCTTCAGGTATTTGATTAAAGTTCATGTGGTGCAACTCTACGGTAGTACTGGCACGGTTACATCTTGAAAAATTCCCATTTTATTTTTTCAATGAGATCAGATTTCCATATGGTTATCAACCTGGAGGTGCCCGTGGTGTAATGGTTATCGTTGTAGGAAATGGACACGGCGACACGAGTTCAAATCCTGGACGAGACTGATAGCATTTCACATAGCACTAATACCCTTGGGAAAGGTATGAATCCAATTATTCTCCCTCCAGCTATGGGTAAATAGTAGGACAGCCTTGGTGAGGCAACTAGTCTAGGAGAAGGAAAACTCTGAATTCAAACCTGTTAAACTCTGCTTAAAATTGACCTTGTGTCATATCCTTCCCGAGCGGAGGGGTTGGTAAATATGATCAACCTGTTAATAACTGTTCATGTCATTATCTATTCATATATTAATATCACTTTCAGTAGAAGAGGTGTATATATATATATATATATATATACCAAGGTATATGAACTGGTCTACTGATTTCAGAGGCTTGCCATTTAATGAGGTACCATCTAGACAATTTAACTGTATGCAGACAAATGACTGATATTAAATTGAATTGTTTGTGTTACATGACAATGTTTGGAGCCATTTAACTTTGAGCAAATGAATAAGTAATGTTGAATAGAATTATTATTGTTGAATAGCAATGCTTGAAACCCTTCAACTACATGCAAAGACTGAATTATTGCTGACCGATAAAATGAAACGCAGTTTCTTCCAGGCAGCGGTCATATCAATACTGCTGTATAGATGCACTACTTGGATGCTGACTAAACGGCCGGAGAAGAAGCTAGATGGCAATTACACAAGAATGCTGCAAGCAATATTGAACATGTCCTGGTGGCAACACCCCACAAGGCACCAACTATACGGCCACCTGCCTCCCATCACGAAAACTATCCAAGCTAGATGAACCAGACATGCAAGGACACTGTTGGAGAAGCAGGGACGAGCTCATGAATAATGTACTCCTATGGACCCCCACATATGGCCGCGCAGAAGCAGGAAGACCAGCTCGAACATACATTCAGCAGCTATGAGAGGATACAGAATGTAGTCAGGAAAACCTGCCAGAGGCGATGAACGATAGGGAGAAGTGGCGAGAGAGGGTTAGGGATATCCATGCTAGCGGCATGATATGATGATGACATAGCAATACTTGAAATCATTTAACTGTGTGCAAATAAACCTGTTAGTGAGAGCAATATTTTAAACTACTTCACTGTGTGCAAACAAATGAATAACGTTAATAGAATTATTAGTAGTATACAGCAATAGTTGAAACTATTGAAGTGTGTGGTAACAATAGCAATACTTGTGTGTAAGCAAATTACTTCTAAAATTACTTAAAATAAGACTACTTACAAACTATTCAAGTTATATATGTATAACCATTTGACTGTGTTCAAACAAATGACTGTTGTTAAATTGAATGATCAGCATTATAGTGCAATAATTAAAACACTTAGCTGTGTGCAAACAAATGATGAATATTTAATAGAATTATTAATGTTAGAATTTTTTTAAACAATTTAAATTTGTGCAAACAAATGAGCTCTGGCTTGTTGAAAAATATTCTCTATAATTTATATATTTACCAATCATATATATACATTTTCATATGTCTATGTATAAAAAGGGTTTGACATTAAATGACCAACAAGGGTTGATATACCATAAAACCCAACCAACCAGGTCAACTCTTACATAGAGTGGTAGTACCTGTTAGGGTCCAATCTATGGGTCAAATTGAACTGTTTAACTATTTAACTGTGAGCAGACAAATGGCTGATGTTAAATTGAATTGTTAGTGTTCATACAGATGATTAAAATTATTTAACTGTGTGCAAACAAAATTATTGGTGTTAGATAACAATATTTGAAGCAATTTAACTGTGTGCAAACAAATGATTAATACTAAACAGAATTATTTCTGTTAGTTAGGAATGCTTGAAACCATTTAGCTGAGTGCAAAAATTGAATTATTAGTATTATATTGCACTACTTCAAACCATTTGACATCTTGCAAATGTATAGTGTTGGACAGAATTATTTGTATTTGATATCAGTACTTGAAGCCATTTGACTGCAGGTAAATAAAACTGTTTGTGTGAAGAATACTTGAAACCACTTCACTGTATGTAAACAAATGATTAATAATAAATAGAAATATTTGAAACCATTTAACTGTGTATTAACGAATAAGCTTTGACTTGTTTAAAAAGGTTATTTACACACTGTGTTTACAGATCATATATATATATATATATATATATATATATATAGTATTTGGCATTAAATAACCTACAAGGGTTGATATGCCAATAAACCCAACCAACCAACCAACCAATCAAGCAGGTCCACTCTAACCCAGAGTGGTAGTACCTTATAGGGTCCCATTTATAGGTCATATAGAATTGTTTGACCATTTGACTGTGTGCAAACAAATAACTGACATTAAATTGAATTGTCAGTTTTACATAACAATATTTGGAACCATTTGATTGTGTGCAAATAGTGTTGAATAGAAATATTAATGTTGAATAGCAATACTTGAAACCTCTTCAGTGTGTGCAAAGAAGAGGAATACTTAATTGTTTACAAACAAATTAGCTTGAACTTTTTGAAAAATTGAATTACCTACGAACTATTTACTTACAAATCTTATGTATAACCATTTTACTGTGGGCAAACAAATGACCTCTGGTTCATTTAGAAATGTTATCTACAAACTATGTGTTTACAATCCATATATCTGATATATATAATATTTATGTATGTATAAACAGGATTCCAACAAATGATATAAAGATTTGTTTCTGTTAGAGGGCTATACTTTGAACCCTTTAACTGGGTGTAAACAAAAGATTGATATTGAATAGAATTATTTGTGTTAGATTGAAATAGTTGAAATCATTTAACTTTTTGCAAAGAAATAAGTTTTGGTTTATCTAAATATGTTATCTACAAACTGTTCACGAATAATATTTATATGTATAAATAGGATTTGGCATTATCAGGTGGTTTTTCACCAAAGTCTGAATTATAGCTTGTTCTCTCAGATCATCATTATCATCATCATTATTATTATTATTTACTCATTAGAGTTTTTCACATCAGCGTTAGCTGAGGGTTTTCACTGGAGTCTGAGTGACAGCAAGTCTCCTCAAGTCTCCAGGACCCTTCTCAGTATTCTGGCCATTCACAATAATGTAGTAGTTTGGATGGTCTCCACTCGTCTGCCAACTTCCAAGTCCTCCAGTCCCTTTAGTAATCCTTTAGTTACTGTTCCAAATGCACCAATTACAATTGGTATAATTGTCACCAGCATGTTCCATAGTTTTTTCAATTTCCTTGCAAGGTCGAGGTACTTATCCTTCTTTTCACATTCTTTCAGTTTTATTCTGTGGTCAGCTGGGACAGCAAAGTCAACAATTTTGCAAGTTCTCTTCTTTTTGTTGATTATTATTAGATCTGGTCTTCTGGCCGAGATTAGGTGATCCATGTGTATGTCAAAGTCCCATAGGAGTTTGTGTGTTATTTTCTAAGACAGGTGCTGGGTTGTGCATATACCATTTGTTTCTATGGTCAAATTTAAATTGTTTGCACATCTCCCAGTGGATCACCTTGCCGACCCAATCGTGTCTAGCTTTATATTCCTTCTGCGCTAATTTGCTGCATTAGCTTATTATGTGATTGATGGTTTCATCTCTGTCACCGCATAGTCTACATTTGCTATTTTGCTGCATCTTATCTATTCTCGCTTTGATTTGATTGGTTCTTATGGCATTGTTTTGTGCAGCTTTTGGGAGAGATTCTGTTACTCTCTTAAAGTTTCCTTTTCTTAGCCATGTCCAGGTTTTTTCGTGTGAGATGTTGTTTATCAGTCGTTTAAAACATCCATAGAGTTGCTTTCCTTCCCATTTTTGTTTCCTAGTTATTATCATTCTGTTGTCCATCATGTTATCAGTATCATTTCTGATGGCTGTAATCAGTCCTTCATCATGTTTTTGTATATAGTCTTCGAGTCATTGTATCGATGCATCAACGCTTCCTTCAATGCAGGCAAGTCCTCTTCTTCCCTCTTTTCTTGAAACATATAGCCTGTCAACGTCGTCTCTGGGATGTAATACCTTATGCATTGTCATTAGTTTTCTTGTTCTTTGGTCCATTTGTTTGAGTTCGTCTCTGGTCCATTTGAGAAAGGGTCCAGAATATCTAACGAGTGGTACAGCTCAGGTATTTATTCCTTTCATAAGGTTTCTGCTAGAGAGTTTTGTCTTGAGTAGTTTTCTAGTTCTCCCGAGATATTCTTTTTGAATTTTGTCTTTTATTTCCACTTGTTTGATTGTGTCAGTCTCCAAGATGCCCAATTATTATTATTATTATTATTATTATTATTATAAAAATTAAAAATGACGTCACAATCTTTAAATGTGTACATGAAATGTAGTAAGGTGTTTGAAAAAAAACAATTACTTTTGATACTTACTTCTGGTTTTACACATTTTTATCTTCCTTGTCAAGCACTTAATTTAGTGATGTATACTTATCACATAGAGTAAACAATATACTATGAAAACACCTTATCCAAATTTAACTAATAACAATGTGTGAGATAACGGATTTATTGATCTATGCCTGTAGACACAGTACCAATTGTCAAATGACGAAATTACGACAAAAAAAACAAACAACTTGATTACTCCCCTTAGATAATTATCAAGGGAGAAAACTCTAAATAAATTCTCTGTGGTTATAGGCGCTATAACTTTCTTTATCCAAATCAATTTTATTAATTATCTGTGTTGAGTTTTCCTTAACGACAGATCAAGCATGAATTTTGGTTTGATTAGTGTTTTATGGGATATCAACCCTTATGAATTATTTATTGTCGAAGACTTGATATTTGATTTGTTAGAGAACAGTTTGTAAGTAACTTTACTTTTTATTGAGTTTGAGCTCATTTGTTTGCACACAGTTTAAACTATTGTTAACACTAATAATTCTATTCTGTATAAATCATTTGGAAGCCACACTTAAAACTATTTAACTATGAGATATCTAACACTAATAATTCTATTTAATATGAATTATTGTTTGTACTCAGTTAAATCATTTTAAGTGTTGTGGGGCCAGGCTACGATACAAGTATTGCTATTTAACATTAGTAATTCTATTTATCAAGTATTCAAATCTAATGTTAATAATTTACACACAGCTAAATGGTTTCAAAAACTAATAATGATAATCACTAGTAAATGATTGAACAGTTCTATTTTATCCATAGATGAGACCCTAACAGGTATTACCATTGTGAGCCAGAGTGGACCCAGGGATTATGGGAGGTACTCCACATTCTCCCGACCTACAGAACTGGAGCTTCGCCAACAGATGTAGTTTTGTGCCATACACAGGACACTCATTAGTTTGGTGGTTCTTATCCCTCCACAGAAGTACAATTAGCATATTCTACAGTCCCAGCCTACAAGGCAGTCAAGTATGAAGTACTATTCTCTGATTGATACATTTTTGTATTAGAAACTTACAAAGTAGAGATATTATTATTCTCTGATTGAAACAGTCTTGTATAAGAAACTTACCAATTAGAAATACTTTTATTTTTAAAAAGATTGTGAAAATATTTTCAAATATAATTTTTCATAGCAACTGTGGGTTTTTTTAATTTTAATTTATTTAACTAATCTAGAAGGGCAAGATGCTCAGTCAGCAGGGTTTATAATACACTGTCTTTAACCTCTGCAGAAAGGTAAGATTTCCCAAAATGGGATATCCTGGGTAAGACATGAACTTTATTTGATAGTGAGATTCCAGTTCTGGAGCTCTTGGGAGTGGAAAAATAAACAAGAAAAAAAGATAAAAGAAATATGAACATTATTTTGTAATTACATCTTGTTGAAAAAATTTCAATGATTAATCTTTTCACCAACAGAAATGGGTGATCATTCTACATTAATCCTTCAAAATATGGGTGATCATTCTACATTGATCCTTCAAGAAATGGGCGATCATTCTACATTGATCCTTCAAGAGATGGGCGATCATTCTACATTGATCCTTCAAGAAATGGATGATCATTCTACATTAATCCTTCAAAACATGATTAGTTATTCTACATTGATCCTTCAAGAAATGGGCAATCATTCTACATTAATCCTTCAAGAAATGGGCGATCATTCTGCATTAATCCTTCAAGAAATGGGTGATCATTCTACATTTATCCTTCAAAAAATGGGCGATCATTCTGCATTGATCCTTCAAGAAATGGGTGATCATTCTACATTTATCCTTCAAAAAATGGGCGATCATTCTACATTGATCCTTCAAGAAATGGACGATCATTCTACATTAATCCTTCAAAAAATGATTAGTTATTCTACATTAATACTTCAAGAAATGGGTAATCATTCTACATTAATCCTTCAAGAAATGGGCAATCATTCTACATTGATCCTTCAAGAAATGGGCGATCATTCTACATTGAATAAAAAGGTGACAATAAATCTCCCTTCTAAAGTGTAAAATAATCATTTTTGTTTGTTAGTTTTTTTCAAAAAAATGAACTTGTAATGAGTTGAAATCCAAATAAATTTTAGCAAGAAATCAATTACAAAATTCTACTAATTATTCCTAATCATCTTTGCTTTCCTTTTCATTTTCTTTCATTTCTCTGTTTTTCAGATATGGAGTTGAAATTTAAAATGTTGCAGCAAATAAAAAAGGAAGAGTATTTGGCCAAGTTTAATGAAAGAAAACAAATCCTGCAGGAACAATTCTTGGCCAGAAGATGTAAACGTTTGATGGTAGGGAATACTTCAAATTTTTCTCACCAATCCCCCCCAAAAAAAAGCAAAATATTTTCTTTGTAATGATAAAGATGATAATAATAATAATGTTAGTGACATTTGTTATCCATGGGTCTATATGTGTATCTAAATATAGGTCTTAGAAAAACTGTCTGAAAGACCAGCACTTTTCATGTAGCAAGTTTTCACTCTCTATATCCAATATTATTCAAGGTAAAATATAACAAATTGGATCCAAAATCATTAAAATTGAATATAAATTAAGCAACTGGGAAATCAAAAAAAAAATAAATGGAGAATTCAACCAAGGGATTGGCTGTGATGATACATGTAAAGCTGACATGCTTATTTTCTCTATTGTATTGAAGGCAAATAAAATGATTGGCTGGATGGTTAGAAATTTTATTTCAAGGGAGGCAAATGTTTTAGATATTCATAAACCCCTAATAAGACCTTATATAGAACATTGTACTCAGGCCTGGGATCCATTATCAAGACAGGTATTGAGATTGGAGTATAATATTGAAATTAGAGGACATAAAAAGAATGAAAAAATTTTTTTTTAAATAAAAGATTACAGCAATAAAGAGATTAGAGTGTTTGACCAGGAGACCGGGGTTTAATCGTAGGTCAAGTCATAGCAAAGACTCAAAAAGATGGCACTTGATGCTGCCTTGCTTAGCACTCAGCACTATAAGGTAAGGATCAAGGGTAAAGTGGAGCAATCCAGGGAATGGAATAGTGCCCTCTCTTACACCTCAGTGTAGTAGCTATTGAAAAGGGAGCCTTCAGGTCACCCTTGACTAAGGTTGCCAACTTTATTTTACTAGAATGAGGTGATCTAATTGAAATTTTCAAAATAATTAAAGGACTTTCTCATTATGATTGACGTTTTTTTAAATAATTCACCTCAAATGTGCAACTTATTGTCAAGACAGATTTCAAAAATTAAGTCAACTAACCATTTGGATTTTTTGCTAAAAGAGAAATATATTTCTTCATCTTGTCTTTATAACCAACAATTTTCAAGACCCAGCACAACACAAAGAAAGTCTTATCATAAAAATAAATTGCTAAGAAGTATATACTGGTCATCATCATCATCATGTCGTGCCATTAGCATGGATATTCCTGACCCTCTCTCGTCACATCTCGTTCATCGCCTCCGGCAGGTCTTCAGAACTACATCCCATATCCTCACATAGCTGCCAAGTAAGGAATTTAGGTCAGCTAAGCTGAGGAAAAATCTTATCTTCACAAACTTATTAAGTAGTTTTATGATACTTACCTATGAGATTTGAAAGCTCAAAAAATAACTTTCATAAAAACAAATTGCTATGAGATGCATGCCAACAGTTGGAGAAAAGTGTAATAGTGTTGTTTATTTTCTTGTTATTATTAATTTTAAAAAATGGTCTAAAACTCAAATAAAATCAAATAAAACTCAAATAAATGGTCTAAAACTCAAATCTTTTTAAATGGTATGTTCATTTTCAATAATTTGAACCATTTAATATTTGTTCATTCATTCGGTTATTAAATGCAAATTAAAAAATTCTATTCATTGTAAATAATAATATTGGAAATTAAGGTCGAAAAAAGGCAACTTAATATCGTAAATGTTTATGCCATCTAACGTGATGGAGAGATCTGGTGAGTCAGTTTTGACAAATATGATGTTTTTGGAGATAGAGGAGTCTCGTGTTTATGTTAAGCTATATAGCATCCAAAAAAGTAAGCTTCTTCCTATCCAATGTTCTGCTTTGCATTTTTAATGCTCAATGTAAAAAAACTTTGGGTATTTTTTTCAATATCTTGAAAGGCCTTCTGTAAGATGGCTATGATGTATAAGATTTGGCCAAGTCATGCTCAAAAAGGTGTGTTCATATCAACAGGAGCTTTGGTATATATGTAGGTTTCTGACTGTACAGGAGGATAGGAAGCTAATTTTGCTATTTTAGCTGTAAGGCAGTCAATAAAAGAGGTAAGGTTCAAAGCTTTTTGTGTTGGGGTTGAAGAAAAAATGGTCCAGAGTGTCTGAGCAGATTTAACTACAAAGAACAAAAGGTAGATACTTTAGCCAATTTGACAGATTTATCATATCCCTTAAAGCTGACTTGAGTTCAACTAAAACATTTAACTCAAGATGATATGAAATAGTTTTAATTTATTTATACTCTTAAATTTTGTGGGGATTGAAGAAAAAATGGTCCAGACAGTCAGAGCAAATAAATATTTGATGACATCTTTAATTGTAATGCAAAGATCCAGAAGAATTAAAGATTGACACTCTAGCCAATTTGACTGATTTATAATATCCCTTAAAGCTGATTTGAGTTCCAATAAAATATTTGACTCAGGAGCATATGTAGTTGTCCTAATTCTTTTACTCCCTTAAATTTTCATCAACTGGTTGATCAGAACTGACTCAAATTACCGACTTTGTCAGTGTTAATGACAGTTGGAATCTTGAAATTGGATACCCTGCATGAAACAAAAGTTTTCACTCTGGTATAAGCAATGATGTTCAACATCAGAAAAGCGTCACACCAGACGGAGAAATGATCAACACATATTAATAAATTGGTATGTCCTTTACATAAGGAGAGTGGTTTAGTGATTTCCACATGCACATATGCAAACCTGGTCATCAAGAGTGTGGAAGCAACCTGGAAATTTGAAATGACATACAGGGTCTTGCCCAAAAACAAATTTCACACTTTATGTGGGGCCAAACAAATTTGTGCATGACTAGCTATATTGAAACATTTGCACCTGAGTGAGATAAGTTATGCAGGGAGAAAAATAATGTCTGCTGTTATGATTCCGGAATGAAGGTTACATGTTCAAATCTTGGTGTGGTCACAAGTTATTGGAAATACTTGGTTGTAGGGAAAATATTTAGTTTAGTCACCAAAGGCCGATATTAGCATATTAGAATGCATCTTTGTCAGATGGCTTCAACAAATTGATAATATTACATCTTAAAATAAGAAACAAAAATGCACATACACCATATTTAATAAATGTTATTACAAACATGTACAATGAATCCTACTCGTGTTTCTTCCTCGCTTGAGGAGTTATCACTTCTATGTTCATAAGATACAAAGCCTCTTCATAGAGGTTTATCTTCTGGCTCATGGCGTTCGGGCAAGAGCTCACAAATGTACGTCTTCACTATTCAGGAGACTGGTAGAAAAAAAAATTCAACTGTTTTGTCTCTCCCAGGGGAGGTAATCCCTGACTTTTTTGTGTCTCCCAACGCAGGAGAGTTCCTATTTAGTAACTTTACAAGCATTAGTATATCCATCATATACGAACGCAGAACAAAATCAAAGTAAAGACAAAATAAACTCAATTACATGCAAGAACATTTAATATTTCATAAACGTAAAACAGATACCAATTAAAAAAAAAGAATATATAAACATATCCCAACAGCTAGAAATATACATACATTGTTATATGAACAAAAAATATGTAGAAGGGATTCGAAATAACAAAAGGCTTACTTGAAAAGTGTCAGTAATATAGCCATGTGGCTTTTCAATTCCCTGGCAGATAAAATCTCTACAGTTCAAAAAAACTGAGGCAAATAGAGATCAAGAAGGGGTTTCTTGGATTGTTATGTGACACTCTAAGGATTCAATAATGGAAATGCCAATTCTTTACAGGAAATAATTGTTTATTGTGTCCTTGTATATTGTTTTTGTTTTCTGCCAGTCGGAAAAAGATTATAAACTGGTCAAATCATACAAATCAAGGAAGATGTGTCATTAAAATGAAAACTTGAATTTTTTTCCTTTTCTGAATTTCAAATTAAATTTTTGTTTTAAATTAGTTAATTGATTTTATATTATGAATTATTAATTAATTTTTCAGCTGGAAGATAAATCTGGTCAAACATTCCGACATCCCGACTGGTTGAGATATAAGAATACAGTCAAAACGCAACAGCTAGAAATTAAAAACATTGCCATGGAAGTACAAGAGGATATTGCAAAATTTGAAGAGAAAAAAACGGATCTGTAAACTTTTTTTATCACAGACTAATACTTCCACAATCATCGTATTTTACTGGTAGAGAATGACTATCAGAATATTTCCTCAAACTGTTTCTGTAATAAAAACTATTTTTATAAGCTTTATCTTATTATAATGAAGAGAATGTGTTTGTCTGTTACTGAAAGTATGTCTCCACTGGCATCACAATTCCCTTGATTATTTACTTTATATTCTCAATGATTATTTGATAATCTTTATCTAATCTTTAATAGTATCTTATCAATTAACAATAAATCTTATAAAGTCTAGCTGAGTTAGATTTACCTCAAAACTGTCCATGTTTTAATGCATTTAAAATCCAGCAATAAGTTATAGCGTTTCGGGAAATTGTTAATTTCTCTAACAGTGTCCATGTTGCTGCTGCTGGTGTTAGAGCCACAGTGAGATGTCTACACTGGGCGGATTGTCTAGCTAAAAAGCATCGCTAAGTAGGAACGGCCAGAGGAACGTCTGTTCTGGTCTGCGTTCCCAAGCCAAAGAGACTGGGTTTTGCGGCTTACAAGCTTTGGTGGGCGGAAATGAAGGTCCGGGCTGAATAGGATTAGTCATCCTGATTGGTTGAAATTAAGTATCGAAATAAATTGAGCGCCAAACCAAAATACAAGATTTTCCTCTTCTCTACAAAGTGTTATATATCATCAATAAATAAAGGTTTCCATAGTATATGATGTGGATTATTTGCATACTGGTTTTAACAAAACAAATTTTCATAAATAGTTACTTGGTGTCATTGATTTCTAATATTGTTTTAATCTCAAACATATCAAAAACAAAACTATGTATAATTCTATATAGAAATTAAGATAAGTAAAGATAATAGTAATTTTTTATATTCATTCTTATTTAGTTTTATTAGTCTTTCTAATTTGATATAATATTTTATTTTATCAAAACTTGAATATTTGCATCCAGCGGAGGGCTCATAATTTTGCTTGTAGAAATTAATTTCAACAGTTGTCAAATTTTGTTAGGATTCATAAACTCTTTATTGCTGTCAGAATAAAGCCAACATAGTTAGCAACATTAATGAAGATTTCAGTGATGAATTTATGTAAAGAGAAAAAAGGTATTTTAAAAATATGTTTTGTTTGTTTGGTTGGTTGGTTGGTTGGTTTTATGACATGTCAAGTCTTGGGTTATTTAATGATTTATGAAGCTTTTTGCATGGATGTGACACAAGGCTAAATGAATGGACACCCAATGAGACTTGAACTCACTCATGAAGGTTTGAAAGTCTACCTTGCTAACCATTACACCATCTGAGGTCCCTCTTTTGTTATTCATTGTCCAAGTCTGTCCTTTTTGCAAGCAATTATATGGTTTCAAGTTTCTAATGATAATTATCATTTGTACACAATTAAAGCTTTAGCCAGAGGGTTTTGTTGTTATTGTTAGCGAGGAATGTTTGTTTACGTTAAGTTGTTCCCTCACAAAGTTTGTAAGGCCCTCGCTAAAGCTTGTTGGGTATATAAAGGAGAAGGTTCAAGATGTCGAAGTCGAAATGTGTTTTTAGGAATAGTTTTTATTTGCAGCATGGAATATGTAGTTTGCGTTTGTGCTGCAAGTCTCGTAGGAAAGGTTGTGAGTAAGAGACGAAATGGAGATATGATAGAGTTGAGAAAGCAGCATGTATTGTGGGATGTGCGAGGGATTGTGTTCGCCGTAGTTTGGAGAAAGCCATGTTTGCTGTTGGAGGAAATAAACTTTAGAGTCACCGCAAGTTTTGTGTGTCTGGTGGATTTTGGGAAGAGGCGTGCGTTGTCTCCATTAAAGTGGCCCAGAGGTGAAATGAGAGCTAGGTGCTGAGAGTGGAATAAGGCATCGCATCAACATAGCCAATTTTGGGGGTGACATAAAGTTGTTCCTGTGGTGGCGTATTGACTGTATCTAATTCATATTCAACTGGGATTCCTTGGTCTCAGTGATGGACGCAAGGAATCCATGAATTAGATTGGTTCCCTCATGTGTCCATGCTGCTATTGAAGAACGGCCAGTTGAACGTCTGCACTGGACGGCGTTGTTCAGCCAAAGAGAGTGTGTTTGGCAGCTTACCCAATTTCTGCTGCCCGGAAAAGGAGGTCCGGAAGGAATAGGATAAGTCATCCTGATTGGGTGAAATTATGCGTCAAATGAAATTGTACGCTTTAAGTAACTACCAACAGGATCCATGGAAATTCCACTGAATGATAAAGATCAAGAATTATTTAAACAAAAAGGGATGATTTACAATTTTTTTTTATAAATACTATCGTTGCCTTAGGAGTGAATAATAGAAAAATATATAATAACAACCGACTACCCAGTCAGCTGGGCCTGTATTATACACGGACTGCACTTCTGCAGAGAGGTAAAGACACCCTTCTTCTGCCAAACAAATGTCCTGGATATGACACTAAACCATTTAATGGTGAGGCTCTAGTCCTGGAGTTTTGGGGAATGTGGAGTACTTTTTCATTGCCATTGCTCCCAGGTCCTTTCTGACCCTGAGTGGTAATACCTATTAGAGTCCCATCTGTTCTATTTGTTCCTATGGATTATTATTATTTGAAAGTATGCAACTGTGTGAAAATTATTTATATTACATTGGAATACTTGATTAATAGAATTACTAATGTCAAATAGCAATACTTAAAACCATTTAACTGCGTGTTAACAAGTGAACTTTAACTCCTTGAAAAATAACATTAATTTCAAACTATTTGCTGACAATTCATGTAGATGTATAAACAGGATTTGGTATTAAATAACCATTAAGGGTTGATGTGCCATTAAGCCAAATAACCTGACTTAATAACAATCTATGTAATACTCAATCTGCATATTATTTGTGTGACACTATATACAGGCTTAGCTCTATAGTTGTGTGTGTTTGTGTGGGTGTGGGTTGGCCATGGGTATGCATATGTGTGAGTATGTATGTCCAGAAATAGGAATGTTCACCTCTCTATATATAAAGGTTAACCAAGGGACAATGAAAAAGGAAGGAATCTGCCACTGGAAGTTGGGGACAACCAACACTGGAGGAAAGACGCAGGGGGGCAACTCAGTCAGAGAAAGACACTGAGAAGGGTCTCAAACAGGCTATGCAGTTGAAAGGGACATGCCTGTCTGAGAAGACATGAGAAGTTAGTCAGTGATGAGACGGAGACAGATATGCTGAGAAAATTACAGACAGAAAAGATGGGTGGGGGGAACTAGAGATTGACAGACACGTAAATAGGCAGAGAAGTTTTTTTTAGTTAAAGGATTTCATTGCAAAGGATCACACTTCGCTCCAAAAACACTTATTCAACCTTTGTATTGTCGCCTTGTTCTTCCCTTTGTAGCCTGATTGATCAGTTATAGGTTGCCACATTTGTTAGTATTTAAATCTAAAATTACAAGATCACTGGTATTTTTGTTTTTGAGGAATCTTTGGAGTTCTTTTGTTTTCTATTTTCTTTCAGCCTCTGACAGCATGATGTTGGAGTTGTAGTAAGAGAAATAACCTAACTCAGAGTTTGAAGCAAGCGCGAACATGTCTTGCATGCAGGGTGCTGGCAACAAGAAACATGGCCGTTTTTGGAGATGATATTTATAAGTCACCTCTCTTGTCCATTGTGCGACAAGATTTATAACATATGCAAATTTTGGCCTGCCAGAACTGACATGAAAGGAAAAATGTCAGTAGCAGGGTGTTTGCAGTTTTGCAGACTGCTATTTTGACAGTTGGATAGAGCAGCGGATGAGTAAATGGATGCAGTGAGAGAAGAGGAAAGTGAAGAAGGCAGACTCGGTTGCATGTTGAGAAAGCGAGCACTAGAATCCATTTCATTCAATCATAAAGGAGCTTATCAGAACTTCAGAAGTCATTGAATCCTCAAATCACATCAGATTTTCTGCAAATTAATATACACATATTAATGTTTACTATGTTACTTGGTTTAAAAGTTTATTGGTTGATAGTGTTTTACAGCACATCAACCCTTGTGGGTTATTTAATGCCAAATCCTGTTTATACTTAAATATCAAATATATATGATTTGTTAACAAATGGTGTGTTGGAACAATTTTTAAATCAGTCAGGATTCTTTTCCTGGCACACAAATAGTTTCAAGCATTGCATTCTAATATGAATGGTTTTATTTGCATGCAGGTAAATGGTGATGAGTATTGCCATTAAAACCAAATAATTTTATTCAACATTATTTATTTGTTTGCACAAAGTTAAATGGTTCCAAGTAATGCTATATAATACTAATTAATTATTGAAAAGACATTCGTTGGAAAGAATTTAAATGGTTCCAAGTAATGCTAAATATTACTAATTATTTAATTAAAAGTCATTCTTTGGGAAGAATTTAAACGGTTCCAAGAAATGCTATAAAATACTAATTACTGAATTTAAAGTCTTTTGTTTGCAAAAACTTAAATGGTTCCAAGTAATGCTATATAATAATAATAATAATTTATTTAAAAGTCATTTGTTCATATAAAGTTAAATTCTTCCAAGTAATACTGTAAAATACTAATTCTATAATTTAACCTTCATTTGTAGGGACAAAGTTAAATGGTTCCAAGTAATGCTAAATATTATTAATTATTTAATTAAAATCATTTGTTTTCACTCAATTAAATGGTTCCAAGTCATGCTATTTAATACTAATTATTTAATTAAAAATCATTTGTCCCAAGTAATGCTATATAATACTAATTCCTTTATTTAACCTTCATCTGTTGACACATGGTTAAATGGTTCCAAGTAATGCTAAATAATACTAACTCTTTAATTAAAAATCATTTGTTGGCACAAAGTTAAATGGTTCCAAGTAATGCTATATAATACTAACTCTTTAATTAAAAATCATTTGTTGGCACAAAGTTAAATGGTTCCAAGTAATGCTATAAAATACTAACTCTTTAATTAAAAATCATTTGTTGGCACAAAGTTAAATGGTTCCAAGTAGTGCTATATAATACTAACTCTTTAATTAAAAATCATTTGTTGGCACAAAGTTAAATGGTTCCAAGTAATGCTATATAATACTAACTCTTTAATTAAAAATCATTTGTTAGCACAAAGTTAAATGGTTCCAAGTAGTGCTATATAATACTAACTCTTTAATTAAAAATCATTTGTTGGCACAAAGTTAAATGGTTCCAAGTAGTGCTATATAATACTAACTCTTTAATTAAAAATCATTTGTTAGCACAAAGTTAAATGGTTCCAAGTAATGCTATATAATACTAACTCTTTAATTAAAAATCATTTGTTGGCACAAAGTTAAATGGTTCCAAGTAGTGCTATATAATACTAAGTCTTTGATTAAAAATCATTTGTTGGCACAAAGTTAAATGGTTCCAAGTAGTGCTATATAATACTAACTCTTTAATTAAAAATCATTTGTTAGCACAAAGTTAAATGGTTCCAAGTAGTGCTATATAATAGTAACTCTTTAATTAAAAATCATTTGTTGGCACAAAGTTAAATGGTTCCAAGTAATGCTATATAATACTAACTCTTTAATTAAAAATCATTTGTTAGCACAAAGTTAAATGGTTCCAAGTAATGCTATATAATACTAACTCTTTAATTAAAAATCATTTGTTGGCACAAAGTTAAATGGTTCCAAGTAGTGCTATATAATACTAAGTCTTTAATTAAAAATCATTTGTTGGCACAAAGTTAAATGGTTCCAAGTAGTGCTATATAATACTAACTCTTTAATTAAAAATCATTTGTTAGCACAAAGTTAAATGGTTCCAAGTAGTGCTATATAATAGTAACTCTTTAATTAAAAATCATTTGTTGGCACAAAGTTAAATGGTTCCAAGTAATGCTATATAATACTAACTCTTTAATTAAAAATCATTTGTTAGCACAAAGTTAAATGGTTCCAAGTAATGCTATATAATACTAACTCTTTAATTAAAAATCATTTGTTGGCACAAAGTTAAATGGTTCCAAGTAGTGCTATATAATACTAAGTCTTTAATTAAAAATCATTTGTTGGCACAAAGTTAAATGGTTCCAAGTAATGCTATATAATACTAACTTTTTAATTAAAAATCATTTGTTGGCACAAAGTTAAATGGTTCCAAGTAGTGCTATATAATACTAACTCTTTAATTAAAAATCATTTGTTAGCACAAAGTTAAATGGTTCCAAGTAATGCTATATAATACTAAGTCTTTAATTAAAAATCATTTGTTGGCACAAAGTTAAATGGTTCCAAGTAGTGCTATATAATACTAAGTCTTTAATTAAAAATCATTTGTTGGCACAAAGTTAAATGGTTCCAAGTAATGCTATATAATACTAACTTTTTAATTAAAAATCATTTGTTGGCACAAAGTTAAATGGTTCCAAGTAATGCTATATAATACTAACTCTTTAATTAAAAATCATTTGTTGGCACAAAGTTAAATGGTTCCAAGTAGTGCTATATAATACTAAGTCTTTAATTAAAAATCATTTGTTGGCACAAAGTTAAATGGTTCCAAGTAATGCTATATAATACTAAGTCTTTAATTAAAAATCATTTGTTGGCACAAAGTTAAATGGTTCCAAGTAGTGCTATATAATACTAAGTCTTTAATTAAAAATCATTTGTTGGCACAAAGTTAAATGGTTCCAAGTAATGCTATATAATACTAACTTTTTAATTAAAAATCATTTGTTAGCACAAAGTTAAATGGTTCCAAGTAGTGCTATATAATACTAACTCTTTAATTAAAAATCATTTGTTGGAACAAAGTTAAATGGTTCCAAGTAGTGCTATATAATACTAACTCTTTAATTAAAAATCATTTGTTGGAACAAAGTTAAATGGTTCCAAGTAGTGCTATATAATACTAACTCTTTAATTAAAAATCATTTGTTGGAACAAAGTTAAATGGTTCCAAGTAGTGCTATATAATACTAACTCTTTAATTAAAAATCATTTGTTGGAACAAAGTTAAATGGTTCCAAGTAGTGCTATATAATACTAACTCTTTAATTAAAAATCATTTGTTGGAACAAAGTTAAATGGTTCCAAGTAGTGCTATATAATACTAACTCTTTAATTAAAAATCATTTGTTGGGACAAAGTTAAATGGTTCCAAGTAGTGCTATATAATACTAAGTCTTTAATTAAAAATCATTTGTTGGCACAAAGTTAAATGGTTCCAAGTAGTGCTATATAATACTAAGTCTTTAATTAAAAATCATTTGTTGGCACAAAGTTAAATGGTTCCAAGAAATGCTATATAATACTAACTCTTTAATTAAAAATCATTTGTTGGGACAAAGTTAAATGGTTCCAAGAAATGCTATATAATACTAACTCTTTAATTAAAAATCATTTGTTGGCACAAAGTTAAATGGTTCCAAGAAATGCTATATAATACTAACTCTTTAATTAAAAATCATTTGTTGGCACAAAGTTAAATGGTTCCAAGAAATGCTATATAATACTAACTCTTTAATTAAAAATCATTTGTTAGCACAAAGTTAAATGGTTCCAAGTAGTGCTATATAATACTAAGTCTTTAATTAAAAATCATTTGTTGGCACAAAGTTAAATGGTTCCAAGTAATGCTATATAATACTAAGTCTTTAATTAAAAATCATTTGTTAGCACAAAGTTAAATGGTTCCAAGAAATGCTATATAATACTAACTCTTTAATTAAAAATCATTTGTTGGCACAAAGTTAAATGGTTCCAAGAAATGCTATATAATACTAACTCTTTAATTAAAAATCATTTGTTAGCACAAAGTTAAATGGTTCCAAGTAGTGCTATATAATACTAAGTCTTTAATTAAAAATCATTTGTTGGCACAAAGTTAAATGGTTCCAAGTAATGCTATATAATACTAAGTCTTTAATTAAAAATCATTTGTTAGCACAAAGTTAAATTGTTCCAAGTAATGCTATATAATACTAACTCTTTAATTAAAAATCATTTGTTAGCACAAAGTTAAATGGTTCCAAGTAATGCTATATAATACTAACTCTTTAATTAAAAATCATTTGTTAGCACAAAGTTAAATTGTTCCAAGTAATGCTATATAATACTAACTCTTTAATTAAAAATCATTTGTTAGCACAAAGTTAAATGGTTCCAAGTAATGCTATATAATACTAACTCTTTAATTAAAAATCATTTGTTAGCACAAAGTTAAATTGTTCAAAGTAATGCTATATAATACTAACTCTTTAATTAAAAATCATTTGTTAGCACAAAGTTAAATGGTTCCAAGTAATGCTATATAATACTAAGTCTTTAATTAAAAATCATTTGTTGGCACAAAGTTAAATTGTTCCAAGTAATGCTATATAATACTAACTTTTTAATTAAAAATCATTTGTTAGCACAAAGTTAAATGGTTCCAAGTAGTGCTATATAATACTAACTCTTTAATTAAAAATCATTTGTTGGCAGAAAGTTAAATGGTTCCAAGTAGTGCTATATAATACTAACTCTTTAATTAAAAATCATTTGTTGGCACAAAGTTAAATGGTTCCAAGTAGTGCTATATAATACTAACTCTTTAATTAAAAATCATTTGTTGGCAGAAAGTTAAATGGTTCCAAGTAGTGCTATATAATACTAACTCTTTAATTAAAAATCATTTGTTGGCACAAAGTTAAATGGTTCCAAGTAGTGCTATATAATACTAACTCTTTAATTAAAAATCATTTGTTGGCAGAAAGTTAAATGGTTCCAAGTAGTGCTATATAATACTAACTCTTTAATTAAAAATCATTTGTTGGCACAAAGTTAAATGGTTCCAAGTAGTGCTATATAATACTAACTCTTTAATTAAAAATCATTTGTTGGCAGAAAGTTAAATGGTTCCAAGTAGTGCTATATAATACTAACTCTTTAATTAAAAATCATTTGTTGGCACAAAGTTAAATGGTTCCAAGTAGTGCTATATAATACTAACTCTTTAATTAAAAATCATTTGTTGGCAGAAAGTTAAATGGTTCCAAGTAGTGCTATATAATACTAACTCTTTAATTAAAAATCATTTGTTGGCACAAAGTTAAATGGTTCCAAGTAGTGCTATATAATACTAACTTTTTAATTAAAAATCATTTGTTGGCACAAAGTTAAATGGTTCCAAGTAATGCTATATAATACTAACTCTTTAATTAAAAATCATTTGTTGGCACAAAGTTAAATGGTTCCAAGTAATGCTATATAATACTAAGTCTTTAATTAAAAATCATTTGTTGGCACAAAGTTAAATGGTTCCAAGTAATGCTATATAATACTAACTCTTTAATTAAAAATCATTTGTTGGGACAAAGTTAAATGGTTCCAAGTAGTGCTATATAATACTAACTCTTTAATTAAAAATCATTTGTTGGCAGAAAGTTAAATGGTTCCAAGTAATGCTATATAATACTAAGTCTTTAATTAAAAATCATTTGTTAGCACAAAGTTAAATTGTTCCAAGTAATGCTATATAATACTAACTCTTTAATTAAAAATCATTTGTTGGGACAAAGTTAAATGGTTCCAAGTAGTGCTATATAATACTAAGTCTTTAATTAAAAATCATTTGTTGGCACAAAGTTAAATGGTTCCAAGTAATGCTATATAATACTAAGTCTTTAATTAAAAATCATTTGTTGGCACAAAGTTAAATGGTTCCAAGTAATGCTATATAATACTAACTCTTTAATCAAAAATCATTTGTTGGCACAAAGTTAAATGGTTCCAAGTAATGCTATATAATACTAACTCTTTAATTAAAAATCATTTGTTGGCACAAAGTTAAATGGTTCCAAGTAATGCTATATAATACTAACTCTTTAATTAAAAATCATTTGTTGGCACAAAGTTAAATGGTTCCAAGTAGTGCTATATAATACTAACTCTTTAATTAAAAATCATTTGTTGGCACAAAGTTAAATGGTTCCAAGTAGTGCTATATAATACTAAGTCTTTAATTAAAAATCATTTGTTGGCACAAAGTTAAATGGTTCCAAGTAATGCTATATAATACTAACTTTTTAATTAAAAATCATTTGTTGGCACAAAGTTAAATGGTTCCAAGTAGTGCTATATAATACTAACTTTTTAATTAAAAATCATTTGTTGGCACAAAGTTAAATGGTTCCAAGTAATGCTATATAATACTAACTCTTTAATTAAAAATCATTTGTTGGCACAAAGTTAAATGGTTCCAAGTAATGCTATATAATACTAACTCTTTAATTAAAAATCATTTGTTAGCACAAAGTTAAATGGTTCCAAGTAATGCTATATAATACTAACTCTTTAATTAAAAATCATTTGTTGGCACAAAGTTAAATGGTTCCAAGTAGTGCTATATAATACTAAGTCTTTAATTAAAAATCAGTTGTTGGCACAAAGTTAAATGGTTCCAAGTAATGCTATATAATACTAACTTTTTAATTAAAAATCATTTGTTGGCACAAAGTTAAATGGTTCCAAGTAGTGCTATATAATACTAACTCTTTAATTAAAAATCATTTGTTAGCACAAAGTTAAATGGTTCCAAGTAATGCTATATAATACTAAGTCTTTAATTAAAAATCATTTGTTGGCACAAAGTTAAATGGTTCCAAGTAGTGCTATATAATACTAAGTCTTTAATTAAAAATCATTTGTTGGCACAAAGTTAAATGGTTCCAAGTAATGCTATATAATACTAACTCTTTAATTAAAAATCATTTGTTAGCACAAAGTTAAATGGTTCCAAGTAATGCTATATAATACTAAGTCTTTAATTAAAAATCATTTGTTGGCACAAAGTTAAATGGTTCCAAGTAGTGCTATATAATACTAAGTCTTTAATTAAAAATCATTTGTTGGCACAAAGTTAAATGGTTCCAAGTAATGCTATATAATACTAAGTCTTTAATTAAAAATCATTTGTTGGCACAAAGTTAAATGGTTCCAAGTAGTGCTATATAATACTAAGTCTTTAATTAAAAATCATTTGTTGGCACAAAGTTAAATGGTTCCAAGTAATGCTATATAATACTAACTTTTTAATTAAAAATCATTTGTTAGCACAAAGTTAAATGGTTCCAAGTAGTGCTATATAATACTAACTCTTTAATTAAAAATCATTTGTTGGAACAAAGTTAAATGGTTCCAAGTAGTGCTATATAATACTAACTCTTTAATTAAAAATCATTTGTTGGCAGAAAGTTAAATGGTTCCAAGTAATGCTATATAATACTAAGTCTTTAATTAAAAATCATTTGTTAGCACAAAGTTAAATTGTTCCAAGTAATGCTATATAATACTAACTCTTTAATTAAAAATCATTTGTTGGCACAAAGTTAAATGGTTCCAAGTAATGCTATATAATACTAAGTCTTTAATTAAAAATCATTTGTTGGCACAAAGTTAAATGGTTCCAAGTAATGCTATATAATACTAACTTTTTAATTAAAAATCATTTGTTGGCACAAAGTTAAATGGTTCCAAGTAATGCTATATAATACTAACTTTTTAATTAAAAATCATTTGTTGGCACAAAGTTAAATGGTTCCAAGTAATGCTATATAATACTAACTCTTTAATTAAAAATCATTTGTTGGCACAAAGTTAAATGGTTCCAAGTAATGCTATATAATACTAACTCTTTAATTAAAAATCATTTGTTGGCACAAAGTTAAATGGTTCCAAGTAGTGCTATATAATACTAAGTCTTTAATTAAAAATCATTTGTTGGCACAAAGTTAAATGGTTCCAAGTAATGCTATATAATACTAAGTCTTTAATTAAAAATCATTTGTTGGCACAAAGTTAAATGGTTCCAAGTAGTGCTATATAATACTAAGTCTTTAATTAAAAATCATTTGTTGGCACAAAGTTAAATGGTTCCAAGTAGTGCTATATAATACTAACTTTTTAATTAAAAATCATTTGTTAGCACAAAGTTAAATGGTTCCAAGTAGTGCTATATAATACTAACTCTTTAATTAAAAATCATTTGTTGGAACAAAGTTAAATGGTTCCAAGTAGTGCTATATAATACTAACTCTTTAATTAAAAATCATTTGTTGGCAGAAAGTTAAATGGTTCCAAGTAATGCTATATAATACTAAGTCTTTAATTAAAAATCATTTGTTAGCACAAAGTTAAATTGTTCCAAGTAATGCTATATAATACTAACTCTTTAATTAAAAATCATTTGTTGGCACAAAGTTAAATGGTTCCAAGTAATGCTATATAATACTAAGTCTTTAATTAAAAATCATTTGTTGGCACAAAGTTAAATGGTTCCAAGTAATGCTATATAATACTAACTTTTTAATTAAAAATCATTTGTTGGCACAAAGTTAAATGGTTCCAAGTAATGCTATATAATACTAACTTTTTAATTAAAAATCATTTGTTGGCACAAAGTTAAATGGTTCCAAGTAATGCTATATAATACTAAGTCTTTAATTAAAAATCATTTGTTGGCACAAAGTTAAATGGTTCCAAGTAATGCTATATAATACTAACTTTTTAATTAAAAATCATTTGTTGGCACAAAGTTAAATGGTTCCAAGTAATGCTATATAATACTAACTTTTTAATTAAAAATCATTTGTTGGCACAAAGTTAAATGGTTCCAAGTAATGCTATATAATACTAACTCTTTAATTAAAAATCATTTGTTGGGACAAAGTTAAATGGTTCCAAGTAGTGCTATATAATACTAAGTCTTTAATTAAAAATCATTTGTTGGCACAAAGTTAAATGGTTCCAAGTAATGCTATATAATACTAACTTTTTAATTAAAAATCATTTGTTAGCACAAAGTTAAATGGTTCCAAGTAGTGCTATATAATACTAACTCTTTAATTAAAAATCATTTGTTGGCACAAAGTTAAATGGTTCCAAGTAATGCTATATAATACTAAGTCTTTAATTAAAAATCATTTGTTAGCACAAAGTTAAATGGTTCCAAGTAGTGCTATATAATACTAAGTCTTTAATTAAAAATCATTTGTTGGCACAAAGTTAAATGGTTCCAAGTAATGCTATATAATACTAAGTCTTTAATTAAAAATCATTTGTTAGCACAAAGTTAAATGGTTCCAAGTAGTGCTATATAATACTAACTCTTTAATTAAAAATCATTTGTTGGCACAAAGTTAAATGGTTCCAAGTAGTGCTATATAATACTAAGTCTTTAATTAAAAATCATTTGTTGGCACAAAGTTAAATGGTTCCAAGTAATGCTATATAATACTAACTTTTTAATTAAAAATCATTTGTTAGCACAAAGTTAAATGGTTCCAAGTAGTGCTATATAATACTAACTCTTTAATTAAAAATCATTTGTTGGAACAAAGTTAAATGGTTCCAAGTAGTGCTATATAATACTAACTCTTTAATTAAAAATCATTTGTTGGCAGAAAGTTAAATGGTTCCAAGTAATGCTATATAATACTAAGTCTTTAATTAAAAATCATTTGTTAGCACAAAGTTAAATTGTTCCAAGTAATGCTATATAATACTAACTCTTTAATTAAAAATCATTTGTTGGCACAAAGTTAAATGGTTCCAAGTAATGCTATATAATACTAAGTCTTTAATTAAAAATCATTTGTTGGCACAAAGTTAAATGGTTCCAAGTAATGCTATATAATACTAACTTTTTAATTAAAAATCATTTGTTGGCACAAAGTTAAATGGTTCCAAGTAATGCTATATAATACTAACTTTTTAATTAAAAATCATTTGTTGGCACAAAGTTAAATGGTTCCAAGTAATGCTATATAATACTAACTCTTTAATTAAAAATCATTTGTTGGCACAAAGTTAAATGGTTCCAAGTAATGCTATATAATACTAAGTCTTTAATTAAAAATCATTTGTTGGCACAAAGTTAAATGGTTCCAAGTAATGCTATATAATACTAACTTTTTAATTAAAAATCATTTGTTAGCACAAAGTTAAATGGTTCCAAGTAGTGCTATATAATACTAACTCTTTAATTAAAAATCATTTGTTGGAACAAAGTTAAATGGTTCCAAGTAGTGCTATATAATACTAACTCTTTAATTAAAAATCATTTGTTGGCAGAAAGTTAAATGGTTCCAAGTAATGCTATATAATACTAAGTCTTTAATTAAAAATCATTTGTTAGCACAAAGTTAAATTGTTCCAAGTAATGCTATATAATACTAACTCTTTAATTAAAAATCATTTGTTGGCACAAAGTTAAATGGTTCCAAGTAATGCTATATAATACTAAGTCTTTAATTAAAAATCATTTGTTGGCACAAAGTTAAATGGTTCCAAGTAATGCTATATAATACTAACTTTTTAATTAAAAATCATTTGTTGGCACAAAGTTAAATGGTTCCAAGTAATGCTATATAATACTAACTTTTTAATTAAAAATCATTTGTTGGCACAAAGTTAAATGGTTCCAAGTAATGCTATATAATACTAACTCTTTAATTAAAAATCATTTGTTGGAACAAAGTTATATGGTTCCATGTAATGCTATATAATACTAACTCTTTAATTAAAAATCATTTGTTGGAACAAAGTTAAATTGTTCCAAGTAGTGCTATATAATACTAACTCTTTAATTAAAAATCATTTGTTGGGACAAAGTTAAATGGTTCCAAGTAGTGCTATATAATACTAACTCTTTAATTAAAAATCATTTGTTGGAACAAAGTTAAATTGTTCCAAGTAGTGCTATATAATACTAACTTTTTAATTAAAAATCATTTGTTGGAACAAAGTTAAATGGTTCCAAGTAATGCTATATAATACTAACTCTTTAATTAAAAATCATTTGTTAGCACAAAGTTAAATGGTTCCAAGTAGTGCTATATAATACTAACTCTTTAATTAAAAATCATTTGTTGGAACAAAGTTAAATGGTTCCAAGTAATGCTATATAATACTAACTCTTTAATTAAAAATCATTTGTTAGCACAAAGTTAAATGGTTCCAAGTAGTGCTATATAATACTAACTCTTTAATTAAAAATCATTTGTTGGAACAAAGTTAAATGGTTCCAAGTAATGCTATATAATACTAACTCTTTAATTAAAAATCATTTGTTAGCACAAAGTTAAATGGTTCCAAGTAGTGCTATATAATACTAACTCTTTAATTAAAAATCATTTGTTGGAACAAAGTTAAATGGTTCCAAGTAATGCTATATAATACTAAGTCTTTAATTAAAAATCATTTGTTAGCACAAAGTTAAATGGTTCCAAGTAGTGCTATATAATACTAACTCTCTAATTAAAAATCATTTGTTAGCACAAAGTTAAATGGTTCCAAGTAGTGCTATATAATACTAAGTCTTTAATTAAAAATCATTTGTTAGCACAAAGTTAAATGGTTCCAAGTAGTGCTATATAATACTAACTCTTTAATTAAAAATCATTTGTTGGCACAAAGTTAAATGGTTCCAAGTAGTGCTATATAATACTAAGTCTTTAATTAAAAATCATTTGTTGGCACAAAGTTAAATGGTTCCAAGTAATGCTATATAATACTAACTTTTTAATTAAAAATCATTTGTTAGCACAAAGTTAAATGGTTCCAAGTAGTGCTATATAATACTAACTCTTTAATTAAAAATCATTTGTTGGAACAAAGTTAAATGGTTCCAAGTAGTGCTATATAATACTAACTCTTTAATTAAAAATCATTTGTTGGCAGAAAGTTAAATGGTTCCAAGTAATGCTATATAATACTAAGTCTTTAATTAAAAATCATTTGTTAGCACAAAGTTAAATTGTTCCAAGTAATGCTATATAATACTAACTCTTTAATTAAAAATCATTTGTTGGCACAAAGTTAAATGGTTCCAAGTAATGCTATATAATACTAACTCTTTAATTAAAAATCATTTGTTGGCACAAAGTTAAATGGTTCCAAGTAATGCTATATAATACTAACTCTTTAATTAAAAATCATTTGTTAGCACAAAGTTAAATGGTTCCAAGTAGTGCTATATAATACTAACTCTTTAATTAAAAATCATTTGTTGGCAGAAAGTTAAATGGTTCCAAGTAGTGCTATATAATACTAACTTTTTAATTAAAAATCATTTGTTAGCACAAAGTTAAATGGTTCCAAGTAATGCTATATAATACTAACTCTTTAATTAAAAATCATTTGTTGGGACAAAGTTAAATGGTTCCAAGTAATGCTATATAATACTAACTCTTTAATTAAAAATCATTTGTTAGCACAAAGTTAAATGGTTCCAAGTAGTGCTATATAATACTAACTCTTTAATTAAAAATCATTTGTTGGCAGAAAGTTAAATGGTTCCAAGTAGTGCTATATAATACTAACTCTTTAATTAAAAATCATTTGTTGGCACAAAGTTAAATTGTTCCAAGTAATGCTATATAATACTAAGTCTTTAATTAAAAATCATTTGTTAGCACAAAGTTAAATGGTTCCAAGTAGTGCTATATAATACTAACTCTTTAATTAAAAATCATTTGTTGGCACAAAGTTAAATGGTTCCAAGTAATGCTATATAATACTAACTCTTTAATTAAAAATCATTTGTTGGCACAAAGTTAAATGGTTCCAAGTAATGCTATATAATACTAACTCTTTAATTAAAAATCATTTGTTGGCACAAAGTTAAATGGTTCCAAGTAGTGCTATATAATACTAACTCTTTAATTAAAAATCATTTGTTAGCACAAAGTTAAATGGTTCCAAGTAATGCTATATAATACTAAGTCTTTAATTAAAAATCATTTGTTGGCACAAAGTTAAATGGTTCCAAGTAGTGCTATATAATACTAAGTCTTTAATTAAAAATCATTTGTTGGCACAAAGTTAAATGGTTCCAAGTAATGCTATATAATACTAACTTTTTAATTAAAAATCATTTGTTGGCACAAAGTTAAATGGTTCCAAGTAATGCTATATAATACTAACTCTTTAATTAAAAATCATTTGTTGGCACAAAGTTAAATGGTTCCAAGTAGTGCTATATAATACTAAGTCTTTAATTAAAAATCATTTGTTGGCACAAAGTTAAATGGTTCCAAGTAATGCTATATAATACTAAGTCTTTAATTAAAAATCATTTGTTGGCACAAAGTTAAATGGTTCCAAGTAGTGCTATATAATACTAAGTCTTTAATTAAAAATCATTTGTTGGCACAAAGTTAAATGGTTCCAAGTAATGCTATATAATACTAACTCTTTAATTAAAAATCATTTGTTGGCACAAAGTTAAATGGTTCCAAGTAGTGCTATATAATACTAAGTCTTTGATTAAAAATCATTTGTTGGCACAAAGTTAAATGGTTCCAAGTAATGCTATATAATACTAAGTCTTTAATTAAAAATCATTTGTTGGCACAAAGTTAAATGGTTCCAAGTAATGCTATATAATACTAAGTCTTTAATTAAAAATCATTTGTTAGCACAAAGTTAAATTGTTCCAAGTAATGCTATATAATACTAACTCTTTAATTAAAAATCATTTGTTGGCACAAAGTTAAATGGTTCCAAGTAATGCTATATAATACTAACTCTTTAATTAAAAATCATTTGTTGGGACAAAGTTAAATGGTTCCAAGTAGTGCTATATAATACTAACTCTTTAATTAAAAATCATTTGTTGGCACAAAGTTAAATGGTTCCAAGTAGTGCTATATAATACTAACTCTTTAATTAAAAATCATTTGTTGGAACAAAGTTAAATGGTTCCAAGTAGTGCTATATAATACTAACTCTTTAATTAAAAATCATTTGTTGGGACAAAGTTAAATTGTTCCAAGTAATGTTATATAATACTAACTCTTTAATTAAAAATCATTTGTTGGCACAAAGTTAAATGGTTCCAAGTAGTGCTATATAATACTAAGTCTTTAATTAAAAATCATTTGTTGGCACAAAGTTAAATGGTTCCAAGTAGTGCTATATAATACTAACTCTTTAATTAAAAATCATTTGTTGGCACAAAGTTAAATGGTTCCAAGTAGTGCTATATAATACTAACTCTTTAATTAAAAATCATTTGTTGGCAGAAAGTTAAATGGTTCCAAGTAATGCTATATAATACTAAGTCTTTAATTAAAAATCATTTGTTAGCACAAAGTTAAATTGTTCCAAGTAATGCTATATAATACTAACTCTTTAATTAAAAATCATTTGTTGGCACAAAGTTAAATGGTTCCAAGTAATGCTATATAATACTAACTTTTTAATTAAAAATCATTTGTTGGCACAAAGTTAAATGGTTCCAAGTAATGCTATATAATACTAACTCTTTAATTAAAAATCATTTGTTGGCACAAAGTTAAATGGTTCCAAGTAATGCTATATAATACTAACTCTTTAATTAAAAATCATTTGTTGGCACAAAGTTAAATGGTTCCAAGTAATGCTATATAATACTAACTTTTTAATTAAAAATCATTTGTTAGCACAAAGTTAAATGGTTCCAAGTAGTGCTATATAATACTAACTCTTTAATTAAAAATCATTTGTTGGGACAAAGTTAAATTGTTCCAAGTAATGCTATATAATACTAACTCTTTAATTAAAAATCATTTGTTGGGACAAAGTTAAATTGTTCCAAGTAATGCTATATAATACTAACTCTTTAATTAAAAATCATTTGTTAGCACAAAGTTAAATGGTTCCAAGTAATGCTATATAATACTAAGTCTTTAATTAAAAATCATTTGTTGGGACAAAGTTAAATTGTTCCAAGTAATGCTATATAATACTAACTCTTTAATTAAAAATCATTTGTTGGCACAAAGTTAAATGGTTCCAAGTAGTGCTATATAATACTAAGTCTTTAATTAAAAATCATTTGTTGGCACAAAGTTAAATGGTTCCAAGTAGTGCTATATAATACTAACTCTTTAATTAAAAATCATTTGTTGGCACAAAGTTAAATGGTTCCAAGTAGTGCTATATAATACTAACTCTTTAATTAAAAATCATTTGTTGGCAGAAAGTTAAATGGTTCCAAGTAATGCTATATAATACTAAGTCTTTAATTAAAAATCATTTGTTAGCACAAAGTTAAATTGTTCCAAGTAATGCTATATAATACTAACTCTTTAATTAAAAATCATTTGTTGGCACAAAGTTAAATGGTTCCAAGTAATGCTATATAATACTAACTTTTTAATTAAAAATCATTTGTTGGCACAAAGTTAAATGGTTCCAAGTAATGCTATATAATACTAACTCTTTAATTAAAAATCATTTGTTGGCACAAAGTTAAATGGTTCCAAGTAATGCTATATAATACTAACTCTTTAATTAAAAATCATTTGTTGGCACAAAGTTAAATGGTTCCAAGTAATGCTATATAATACTAACTTTTTAATTAAAAATCATTTGTTAGCACAAAGTTAAATGGTTCCAAGTAGTGCTATATAATACTAACTCTTTAATTAAAAATCATTTGTTGGGACAAAGTTAAATTGTTCCAAGTAATGCTATATAATACTAACTCTTTAATTAAAAATCATTTGTTGGGACAAAGTTAAATTGTTCCAAGTAATGCTATATAATACTAACTCTTTAATTAAAAATCATTTGTTAGCACAAAGTTAAATGGTTCCAAGTAATGCTATATAATACTAAGTCTTTAATTAAAAATCATTTGTTGGGACAAAGTTAAATTGTTCCAAGTAATGCTATATAATACTAACTCTTTAATTAAAAATCATTTGTTGGCACAAAGTTAAATTGTTCCAAGTAATGCTATATAATACTAACTCTTTAATTAAAAATCATTTGTTGGCACAAAGTTAAATGGTTCCAAGTAGTGCTATATAATACTAAGTCTTTAATTAAAAATCATTTGTTGGCACAAAGTTAAATGGTTCCAAGTAATGCTATATAATACTAACTTTTTAATTAAAAATCATTTGTTGGCACAAAGTTAAATGGTTCCAAGTAGTGCTATATAATACTAACTCTTTAATTAAAAATCATTTGTTAGCACAAAGTTAAATGGTTCCAAGTAATGCTATATAATACTAACTCTTTAATTAAAAATCATTTGTTGGCACAAAGTTAAATGGTTCCAAGTAATGCTATATAATACTAACTCTTTAATTAAAAATCATTTGTTGGGACAAAGTTAAATGGTTCCAAGTAGTGCTATATAATACTAAGTCTTTAATTAAAAATCATTTGTTGGCACAAAGTTAAATGGTTCCAAGTAATGCTATATAATACTAACTCTTTAATTAAAAATCATTTGTTAGCACAAAGTTAAATGGTTCCAAGTAGTGCTATATAATACTAACTCTTTAATTAAAAATCATTTGTTGGAACAAAGTTAAATGGTTCCAAGTAGTGCTATATAATACTAACTCTTTAATTAAAAATCATTTGTTGGCAGAAAGTTAAATGGTTCCAAGTAATGCTATATAATACTAAGTCTTTAATTAAAAATCATTTGTTAGCACAAAGTTAAATTGTTCCAAGTAATGCTATATAATACTAACTCTTTAATTAAAAATCATTTGTTGGCACAAAGTTAAATGGTTCCAAGTAATGCTATATAATACTAACTCTTTAATTAAAAATCATTTGTTGGCACAAAGTTAAATGGTTCCAAGTAATGCTATATAATACTAAGTCTTTAATTAAAAATCATTTGTTGGGACAAAGTTAAATTGTTCCAAGTAATGCTATATAATACTAACTCTTTAATTAAAAATCATTTGTTGGCACAAAGTTAAATGGTTCCAAGTAGTGCTATATAATACTAACTCTTTAATTAAAAATCATTTGTTGGGACAAAGTTAAATGGTTCCAAGTAATGCTATATAATACTAACTCTTTAATTAAAAATCATTTGTTGGCACAAAGTTAAATGGTTCCAAGTAATGTTATATAATACTAAGTCTTTAATTAAAAATCATTTGTTGGCACAAAGTTAAATGGTTCCAAGTAATGCTATATAATACTAACTTTTTAATTAAAAATCATTTGTTAGTACAAAGTTAAATGGTTCCAAGTAGTGCTATATAATACTAACTCTTTAATTAAAAATCATTTGTTGGGACAAAGTTAAATGGTTCCAAGTAATGCTATATAATACTAACTCTTTAATTAAAAATCATTTGTTGGCACAAAGTTAAATGGTTCCAAGTAATGTTATATAATACTAAGTCTTTAATTAAAAATCATTTGTTGGCACAAAGTTAAATGGTTCCAAGTAATGCTATATAATACTAACTTTTTAATTAAAAATCATTTGTTAGCACAAAGGTAAATGGTTCCAAGTAGTGCTATATAATACTAACTCTTTAATTAAAAATCATTTGTTGGGACAAAGTTAAATGGTTCCAAGTAATGCTATATAATACTAACTCTTTAATTAAAAATCATTTGTTGGCACAAAGTTAAATGGTTCCAAGTAATGTTATATAATACTAAGTCTTTAATTAAAAATCATTTGTTGGCACAAAGTTAAATGGTTCCAAGTAATGCTATATAATACTAACTTTTTAATTAAAAATCATTTGTTAGCACAAAGTTAAATGGTTCCAAGTAGTGCTATATAATACTAAGTCTTTAATTAAAAATCATTTGTTGGCACAAAGTTAAATGGTTCCAAGTAATGCTATATAATACTAACTTTTTAATTAAAAATCATTTGTTGGCACAAAGTTAAATGGTTCCAAGTAGTGCTATATAATACTAACTCTTTAATTAAAAATCATTTGTTGGCACAAAGTTAAATGGTTCCAAGTAGTGCTATATAATACTAACTCTTTAATTAAAAATCATTTGTTGGCACAAAGTTAAATGGTTCCAAGTAGTGCTATATAATACTAACTCTTTAATTAAAAATCATTTGTTGGCAGAAAGTTAAATGGTTCCAAGTAGTGCTATATAATACTAACTCTTTAATTAAAAATCATTTGTTGGGACAAAGTTAAATGGTTCCAAGTAATGCTATATAATACTAACTCTTTAATTAAAAATCATTTGTTGGCACAAAGTTAAATGGTTCCAAGTAGTGCTATATAATACTAAGTCTTTAATTAAAAATCATTTGTTGGCACAAAGTTAAATGGTTCCAAGTAATGCTATATAATACTAACTTTTTAATTAAAAATCATTTGTTGGCACAAAGTTAAATGGTTCCAAGTAGTGCTATATAATACTAACTCTTTAATTAAAAATCATTTGTTGGCACAAAGTTAAATGGTTCCAAGTAGTGCTATATAATACTAACTCTTTAATTAAAAATCATTTGTTGGCACAAAGTTAAATGGTTCCAAGTAGTGCTATATAATACTAACTCTTTAATTAAAAATCATTTGTTGGCAGAAAGTTAAATGGTTCCAAGTAGTGCTATATAATACTAACTCTTTAATTAAAAATCATTTGTTGGCACAAAGTTAAATGGTTCCAAGTAGTGCTATATAATACTAACTCTTTAATTAAAAATCATTTGTTGGGACAAAGTTAAATGGTTCCAAGTAATGCTATATAATACTAAGTCTTTAATTAAAAATCATTTGTTGGCACAAAGTTAAATGGTTCCAAGTAGTGCTATATAATACTAAGTCTTTAATTAAAAATCATTTGTTAGCACAAAGTTAAATGGTTCCAAGTAGTGCTATATAATACTAACTCTTTAATTAAAAATCATTTGTTGGCACAAAGTTAAATGGTTCCAAGTAATGCTATATAATACTAACTCTTTAATTAAAAATCATTTGTTGGCACAAAGTTAAATGGTTCCAAGTAATGCTATATAATACTAACTTTTTAATTAAAAATCATTTGTTGGCACAAAGTTAAATGGTTCCAAGTAATGCTATATAATACTAACTCTTTAATTAAAAATCATTTGTTGGCACAAAGTTAAATGGTTCCAAGTAATGCTAAATAATACTAACTCTTTAATTAAAAATCATTTGTTGGCACAAAGTTAAATGGTTCCAAGTAGTGCTATATAATACTAACTCATTAATTAAAAATCATTTGTTGGCACAAAGTTAAATCGTTCCAAGAAATGCTATATAATACTAACTCATTAATTAAAAATCATTTGTTGGCACAAAGTTAAATCGTTCCAAGAAATGCTATATAATACTAACTCTTTAATTAAAAATCATTTGTTGGCACAAAGTTAAATGGTTCCAAGTAATGCTATATAATACTAACTCTTTAATCAAAAATCATTTGTTGGCACAAAGTTAAATGGTTCCAAGTAATGCTATATAATAGTAACTCTTTAATTAAAAATCATTTGTTGGCACAAAGTTAAATGGTTCCAAGTAATGCTATATAATAGTAACTTTTTAATTAAAAATCATTTGTTGGCACAAAGTTAAATGGTTCCAAGTAGTGCTATATAATAGTAACTCTTTAATTAAAAATCATTTGTTGGCACAAAGTTAAATGGTTCCAAGTAATGCTATATAATAGTAACTCTTTAATTAAAAATCATTTGTTGGCACAAAGTTAAATGGTTCCAAGTAATGCTATATAATACTAACTTTTTAATTAAAAATCATTTGTTGGCACAAAGTTAAATGGTTCCAAGTAGTGCTATATAATACTAACTTTTTAATTAAAAATCATTTGTTGGCACAAAGTTAAATGGTTCCAAGTAATGCTATATAATACTAACTCTTTAATTAAAAATCATTTGTTGGGACAAAGTTAAATGGTTCCAAGTAGTGCTATATAATACTAAGTCTTTAATTAAAAATCATTTGTTGGCACAAAGTTAAATGGTTCCAAGTAATGCTATATA
This sequence comes from Sepioteuthis lessoniana, assembly GCA_963585895.1. Lineage (NCBI taxonomy): Eukaryota > Metazoa > Mollusca > Cephalopoda > Myopsida > Loliginidae > Sepioteuthis > Sepioteuthis lessoniana. The sequence continues at coordinate 222,470 of CAUZXS010002925.1, read as the reverse complement.
ATACTAACTTTTTAATTAAAAATCATTTGTTGGCACAAAGTTAAATGGTTCCAAGTAGTGCTATATAATACTAAGTCTTTAATTAAAAATCATTTGTTGGCACAAAGTTAAATGGTTCCAAGTAATGCTATATAATACTAAGTCTTTAATTAAAAATCATTTGTTAGCACAAAGTTAAATGGTTCCAAGTAGTGCTATATAATACTAACTCTTTAATTAAAAATCATTTGTTAGCACAAAGTTAAATGGTTCCAAGTAGTGCTATATAATACTAAGTCTTTAATTAAAAATCATTTGTTGGCACAAAGTTAAATGATTCCAAGTAGTGCTATATAATACTAACTCTTTAATTAAAAATCATTTGTTGGCACAAAGTTAAATGGTTCCAAGTAATGCTATATAATACTAACTCTTTAATCAAAAATCATTTGTTGGCACAAAGTTAAATGGTTCCAAGTAATGCTATATAATACTAACTCTTTAATTAAAAATCATTTGTTGGCACAAAGTTAAATGGTTCCAAGTAATGCTATATAATACTAACTCTTTAATTAAAAATCATTTGTTGGCACAAAGTTAAATGGTTCCAAGTAATGCTATATAATACTAACTCTTTAATTAAAAATCATTTGTTGGCACAAAGTTAAATGGTTCCAAGTAGTGCTATATAATACTAACTCATTAATTAAAAATCATTTGTTGGCACAAAGTTAAATCGTTCCAAGAAATGCTATATAATACTAACTCATTAATTAAAAATCATTTGTTGGCACAAAGTTAAATCGTTCCAAGAAATGCTATATAATACTAACTCTTTAATTAAAAATCATTTGTTGGCACAAAGTTAAATGGTTCCAAGTAATGCTATATAATACTAACTCTTTAATCAAAAATCATTTGTTGGCACAAAGTTAAATGGTTCCAAGTAATGCTATATAATAGTAACTCTTTAATTAAAAATCATTTGTTGGCACAAAGTTAAATGGTTCCAAGTAATGCTATATAATAGTAACTCTTTAATTAAAAATCATTTGTTGGCACAAAGTTAAATGGTTCCAAGTAATGCTATATAATACTAACTCTTTAATTAAAAATCATTTGTTGGCACAAAGTTAAATGGTTCCAAGTAATGCTATATAATACTAACTCTTTAATTAAAAATCATTTGTTGGCACAAAGTTAAATGGTTCCAAGTAGTGCTATATAATACTAACTCATTAATTAAAAATCATTTGTTGGCACAAAGTTAAATCGTTCCAAGAAATGCTATATAATACTAACTCTTTAATCAAAAATCATTTGTTAGCACAAAGTTAAATGGTTCCAAGTAGTGCTATATAATACTAACTCTTTAATTAAAAATCGTTTGTTAGCACAAAGTTAAATGGTTCCAAGTAGTGCTATATAATACTAACTCTTTAATTAAAAATCATTTGTTGGCACAAAGTTAAATGGTTCCAAGTAATGCTATATAATACTAACTCTTTAATTAAAAATCATTTGTTGGAACAAAGTTAAATGGTTCCAAGTAGTGCTATATAATACTAACTCTTTAATTAAAAATCATTTGTTGGCACAAAGTTAAATGGTTCCAAGTAATGCTATATAATAGTAACTCTTTAATTAAAAATCATTTGTTGGCACAAAGTTAAATGGTTCCAAGTAATGCTATATAATACTAACTCTTTAATTAAAAATCATTTGTTGGCACAAAGTTAAATGGTTCCAAGTAATGTTATATAATACTAAGTCTTTAATTAAAAATCATTTGTTGGCACAAAGTTAAATGGTTCCAAGTAATGCTATATAATACTAACTCTTTAATTAAAAATCATTTGTTGGCACAAAGTTAAATGGTTCCAAGTAATGCTATATAATACTAACTCTTTAATTATAAATCATTTGTTGGCACAAAGTTAAATGGTTCCAAGTAATGCTATATAATACTAACTCTTTAATTATAAATCATTTGTTGGCACAAAGTTAAATGGTTCCAAGTAATGCTATATAATACTAACTCTTTAATTAAAAATCATTTGTTGGCACAAAGTTAAATGGTTCCAAGTAATGCTATATAATACTAACTCTTTAATTAAAAATCATTTGTTGGCACAAAGTTAAATGGTTCCAAGTAATGCTATATAATACTAACTCTTTAATTAAAAATCATTTGTTGGCACAAAGTTAAATGGTTCCAAGTAATGCTATATAATACTAACTTTTTAATTAAAAATCATTTGTTGGCACAAAGTTAAATGGTTCCAAGTAATGCTATATAATACTAACTCTTTAATTAAAAATCATTTGTTGGCACAAAGTTAAATGGTTCCAAGTAATGCTATATAATACTAACTCTTTAATTAAAAATCATTTGTTGGCACAAAGTTAAATGGTTCCAAGTAATGCTATATAATACTAACTTTTTAATTAAAAATCATTTGTTGGCACAAAGTTAAATGGTTCCAAGTAGTGCTATATAATACTAACTCTTTAATTAAAAATCATTTGTTGGGACAAAGTTAAATGGTTCCAAGTAGTGCTATATAATACTAACTTTTTAATTAAAAATCATTTGTTGGCACAAAGTTAAATGGTTCCAAGTAATGCTATATAATACTAACTCTTTAATTAAAAATCATTTGTTGGCACAAAGTTAAATGGTTCCAAGTAATGCTATATAATACTAACTCTTTAATTAAATATCATTTGTTGGCACAAAGTTAAATGGTTCCAAGTAATGCTATATAATACTAACTTTTTAATTAAAAATCATTTGTTGGCACAAAGTTAAATGGTTCCAAGTAGTGCTATATAATACTAACTCTTTAATTAAAAATCATTTGTTGGCACAAAGTTAAATGGTTCCAAGTAATGCTAAATAATACTAACTCTTTAATTAAAAATCATTTGTTGGCACAAAGTTAAATGGTTCCAAGTAGTGCTATATAATACTAACTCATTAATTAAAAATCATTTGTTGGCACAAAGTTAAATCGTTCCAAGAAATGCTATATAATACTAACTCATTAATTAAAAATCATTTGTTGGCACAAAGTTAAATCGTTCCAAGAAATGCTATATAATACTAACTCTTTAATTAAAAATCATTTGTTGGCACAAAGTTAAATGGTTCCAAGTAATGCTATATAATACTAACTCTTTAATCAAAAATCATTTGTTGGCACAAAGTTAAATGGTTCCAAGTAATGCTATATAATAGTAACTCTTTAATTAAAAATCATTTGTTGGCACAAAGTTAAATGGTTCCAAGTAATGCTATATAATAGTAACTTTTTAATTAAAAATCATTTGTTGGCACAAAGTTAAATGGTTCCAAGTAGTGCTATATAATAGTAACTCTTTAATTAAAAATCATTTGTTGGCACAAAGTTAAATGGTTCCAAGTAATGCTATATAATAGTAACTCTTTAATTAAAAATCATTTGTTGGCACAAAGTTAAATGGTTCCAAGTAATGCTATATAATACTAACTTTTTAATTAAAAATCATTTGTTGGCACAAAGTTAAATGGTTCCAAGTAGTGCTATATAATACTAACTTTTTAATTAAAAATCATTTGTTGGCACAAAGTAAATGGTTCCAAGTAATGCTATATAATACTAACTCTTTAATTAAAAATCATTTGTTGGGACAAAGTTAAATGGTTCCAAGTAGTGCTATATAATACTAAGTCTTTAATTAAAAATCATTTGTTGGCACAAAGTTAAATGGTTCCAAGTAATGCTATATAATACTAACTTTTTAATTAAAAATCATTTGTTGGCACAAAGTTAAATGGTTCCAAGTAGTGCTATATAATACTAACTCTTTAATTAAAAATCATTTGTTAGCACAAAGTTAAATGGTTCCAAGTAGTGCTATATAATACTAAGTCTTTAATTAAAAATCATTTGTTGGCACAAAGTTAAATGGTTCCAAGTAGTGCTATATAATACTAACTCTTTAATTAAAAATCATTTGTTGGCACAAAGTTAAATGGTTCCAAGTAATGCTATATAATACTAACTCTTTAATCAAAAATCATTTGTTGGCACAAAGTTAAATGGTTCCAAGTAATGCTATATAATAGTAACTCTTTAATTAAAAATCATTTGTTGGCACAAAGTTAAATGGTTCCAAGTAATGCTATATAATAGTAACTCTTTAATTAAAAATCATTTGTTGGCACAAAGTTAAATGGTTCCAAGTAATGCTATATAATACTAACTCTTTAATTAAAAATCATTTGTTGGCACAAAGTTAAATGGTTCCAAGTAATGCTATATAATACTAACTCTTTAATTAAAAATCATTTGTTGGCACAAAGTTAAATGGTTCCAAGTAGTGCTATATAATACTAACTCATTAATTAAAAATCATTTGTTGGCACAAAGTTAAATCGTTCCAAGAAATGCTATATAATACTAACTCATTAATTAAAAATCATTTGTTGGCACAAAGTTAAATCGTTCCAAGAAATGCTATATAATACTAACTCTTTAATTAAAAATCATTTGTTGGCACAAAGTTAAATGGTTCCAAGTAATGCTATATAATACTAACTCTTTAATCAAAAATCATTTGTTGGCACAAAGTTAAATGGTTCCAAGTAATGCTATATAATAGTAACTCTTTAATTAAAAATCATTTGTTGGCACAAAGTTAAATGGTTCCAAGTAATGCTATATAATAGTAACTCTTTAATTAAAAATCATTTGTTGGCACAAAGTTAAATGGTTCCAAGTAATGCTATATAATACTAACTCTTTAATTAAAAATCATTTGTTGGCACAAAGTTAAATGGTTCCAAGTAATGCTATATAATACTAACTCTTTAATTAAAAATCATTTGTTGGCACAAAGTTAAATGGTTCCAAGTAGTGCTATATAATACTAACTCATTAATTAAAAATAATTTGTTGGCACAAAGTTAAATCGTTCCAAGAAATGCTATATAATACTAACTCTTTAATCAAAAATCATTTGTTAGCACAAAGTTAAATGGTTCCAAGTAGTGCTATATAATACTAACTCTTTAATTAAAAATCATTTGTTAGCACAAAGTTAAATGGTTCCAAGTAGTGCTATATAATACTAACTCTTTAATTAAAAATCATTTGTTGGCACAAAGTTAAATGGTTCCAAGTAATGCTATATAATACTAACTCTTTAATTAAAAATCATTTGTTGGAACAAAGTTAAATGGTTCCAAGTAGTGCTATATAATACTAACTCTTTAATTAAAAATCATTTGTTGGCACAAAGTTAAATGGTTCCAAGTAATGCTATATAATAGTAACTCTTTAATTAAAAATCATTTGTTGGCACAAAGTTAAATGGTTCCAAGTAATGCTATATAATACTAACTCTTTAATTAAAAATCATTTGTTGGCACAAAGTTAAATGGTTCCAAGTAATGTTATATAATACTAAGTCTTTAATTAAAAATCATTTGTTGGCACAAAGTTAAATGGTTCCAAGTAATGCTATATAATACTAACTCTTTAATTAAAAATCATTTGTTGGCACAAAGTTAAATGGTTCCAAGTAATGCTATATAATACTAACTCTTTAATTAAAAATCATTTGTTGGCACAAAGTTAAATGGTTCCAAGTAGTGCTATATAATACTAACTCATTAATTAAAAATCATTTGTTGGCACAAAGTTAAATCGTTCCAAGAAATGCTATATAATACTAACTCATTAATTAAAAATCATTTGTTGGCACAAAGTTAAATCGTTCCAAGAAATGCTATATAATACTAACTCTTTAATTAAAAATCATTTGTTGGCACAAAGTTAAATGGTTCCAAGTAATGCTATATAATACTAACTCTTTAATCAAAAATCATTTGTTGGCACAAAGTTAAATGGTTCCAAGTAATGCTATATAATAGTAACTCTTTAATTAAAAATCATTTGTTGGCACAAAGTTAAATGGTTCCAAGTAATGCTATATAATAGTAACTCTTTAATTAAAAATCATTTGTTGGCACAAAGTTAAATGGTTCCAAGTAATGCTATATAATACTAACTCTTTAATTAAAAATCATTTGTTGGCACAAAGTTAAATGGTTCCAAGTAATGCTATATAATACTAACTCTTTAATTAAAAATCATTTGTTGGCACAAAGTTAAATGGTTCCAAGTAGTGCTATATAATACTAACTCATTAATTAAAAATCATTTGTTGGCACAAAGTTAAATCGTTCCAAGAAATGCTATATAATACTAACTCTTTAATCAAAAATCATTTGTTAGCACAAAGTTAAATGGTTCCAAGTAGTGCTATATAATACTAACTCTTTAATTAAAAATCATTTGTTAGCACAAAGTTAAATGGTTCCAAGTAGTGCTATATAATACTAACTCTTTAATTAAAAATCATTTGTTGGCACAAAGTTAAATGGTTCCAAGTAATGCTATATAATACTAACTCTTTAATTAAAAATCATTTGTTGGAACAAAGTTAAATGGTTCCAAGTAGTGCTATATAATACTAACTCTTTAATTAAAAATCATTTGTTGGCACAAAGTTAAATGGTTCCAAGTAATGCTATATAATAGTAACTCTTTAATTAAAAATCATTTGTTGGCACAAAGTTAAATGGTTCCAAGTAATGCTATATAATACTAACTCTTTAATTAAAAATCATTTGTTGGCACAAAGTTAAATGGTTCCAAGTAATGTTATATAATACTAAGTCTTTAATTAAAAATCATTTGTTGGCACAAAGTTAAATGGTTCCAAGTAATGCTATATAATACTAACTCTTTAATTAAAAATCATTTGTTGGCACAAAGTTAAATGGTTCCAAGTAATGCTATATAATACTAACTCTTTAATTATAAATCATTTGTTGGCACAAAGTTAAATGGTTCCAAGTAATGCTATATAATACTAACTCTTTAATTATAAATCATTTGTTGGCACAAAGTTAAATGGTTCCAAGTAATGCTATATAATACTAACTCTTTAATTAAAAATCATTTGTTGGCACAAAGTTAAATGGTTCCAAGTAATGATATATAATACTAACTCTTTAATTAAAAATCATTTGTTGGCACAAAGTTAAATGGTTCCAAGTAATGCTATATAATACTAACTCTTTAATTAAAAATCATTTGTTGGCACAAAGTTAAATGGTTCCAAGTAATGTTATATAATACTAAGTCTTTAATTAAAAATCATTTGTTGGCACAAAGTTAAATGGTTCCAAGTAATGCTATATAATACTAACTCTTTAATTAAAAATCATTTGTTGGCACAAAGTTAAATGGTTCCAAGTAATGCTATATAATACTAACTCTTTAATTAAAAATCATTTGTTGGCACAAAGTTAAATGGTTCCAAGTAATGCTATATAATACTAACTCTTTAATTAAAAATCATTTGTTGGCAGAAAGTTAAATGGTTCCAAGTAATGCTATATAATACTAACTCTTTAATTAAAAATCATTTGTTAGCACAAAGTTAAATGGTTCCAAGTAGTGCTATATAATACTAACTCTTTAATTAAAAATCATTTGTTGGCAGAAAGTTAAATGGTTCCAAGTAATGCTATATAATACTAACTCTTTAATTAAAAATCATTTGTTGGCACAAAGTTAAATGGTTCCAAGTAGTGCTATATAATACTAACTCTTTAATTAAAAATCATTTGTTGGCACAAAGTTAAATGGTTCCAAGTAATGTTATATAATACTAAGTCTTTAATTAAAAATCATTTGTTAGCACAAAGTTAAATGGTTCCAAGTAATGCTATATAATACTAACTCTTTAATTAAAAATCATTTGTTGGCACAAAGTTAAATGGTTCCAAGTAATGCTATATAATACTAACTCTTTAATTAAAAATCATTTGTTGGCACAAAGTTAAATGGTTCCAAGTAATGTTATATAATACTAAGTCTTTAATTAAAAATCATTTGTTGGCACAAAGTTAAATGGTTCCAAGTAATGCTATATAATACTAACTCTTTAATTAAAAATCATTTGTTGGCACAAAGTTAAATGGTTCCAAGTAATGCTATATAATACTAACTCTTTAATCAAAAATCATTTGTTGGCACAAAGTTAAATGGTTCCAAGTAATGCTATATAATAGTAACTCTTTAATTAAAAATCATTTGTTGGCACAAAGTTAAATGGTTCCAAGTAATGCTATATAATACTAAGTCTTTAATTAAAAATCATTTGTTAGCACAAAGTTAAATGGTTCCAAGTAATGCTATATAATAGTAACTCTTTAATTAAAAATCATTTGTTGGCACAAAGTTAAATGGTTCCAAGTAGTGCTATATAATACTAACTCTTTAATTAAAAATCATTTGTTAGCACAAAGTTAAATGGTTCCAAGTAATGCTATATAATACTAACTCTTTAATTAAAAATCATTTGTTGGCACAAAGTTAAATGGTTCCAAGTAATGCTATATAATACTAAGTCTTTAATTAAAAATCATTTGTTGGCACAAAGTTAAATGGTTCCAAGTAATGCTATATAATACTAACTCTTTAATTAAAAATCATTTGTTGGCACAAAGTTAAATGGTTCCAAGTAATGCTATATAATACTAACTCTTTAATTAAAAATCATTTGTTGGCACAAAGTTAAATGGTTCCAAGTAATGCTATATAATACTAACTCTTTAATTAAAAATCATTTGTTGGCACAAAGTTAAATGGTTCCAAGTAGTGCTATATAATACTACTTCTTTAATTTAACTTTCCTTTGTTTTACTCATTTAAATGGTTCAAAGTAATGCTAGATATTACTAATTTTTTAATTTAACAGTTATTTGTTTGCACAAAGTTAAATGGTTCCAAGTAATGCTATATAATACTCATTATTAAATTTAACAGTAACTTCTTTCACTCGGTTAAATGGTTCTAAGTATTGCTATATAATACTAACTATTTAATTTAACCATCATTTTTTGGCAGAAAGTTAAATAGTTTCAAGTATCGTATGTGTTTAAACAGTTTTATTTGACCCATAGATAGGTAGCCCTGTCAAATAAGGCTGCAGTATACATTGACTGCATCTCTGCAGAGGGGTAAGACTTCCCCAATGAGTGTTCTGGATATGACATTAAACAATCTGATGGTGAGGCTTCAGAAATGCAAGAACTTTGGGGAATGGGGAGTACCACTTCATTGTCATCACTCCTACGTCAACTCTTGTCTGGAATGATAGCACCTAATAGAGTCCTATGTATTGGTCAAATAGAACTAAACTTTGTACTTATGCTAAACTGAATTTTTAAAAATTAAACTGTATTTTTATTTAACTGTGTGTAAACAAAAAAATTGTACTTATACTAAACTGAAATATTTAAAATAGAACTGTTTGACTTTTTTAAATCTGTGTAAAAAAAATGGTTTCAAACCCATGACTAACTGTGTAAACAAAAGTCTGTACTAATGCTAAACTGAATTGTTTGAAATAGAACTGTTTTTACATTTAACTGTGTGTAAACAAAAGACTGTACTAATGCTAAACTGAATTATTTGAAATAAAACTGTTTGATTTTTTTAAATCTGCGTAAACAAAAAACTGTTTTCAAACCCATGACTAACTGTGTAAACAAAAGACTGTACTAATGCTAAACTGAATTGTTTGAAATTAAGTGAAACCATTTAACTCTGTGCAAAAAACAAACTCAGGCTCATTTATAAATGTTTTCTTCAAAATGTGTTTAGAAATTGTATATTTGATTTATGTATTAAAAGGATTTGGCATTACTAAAAAAAGTTAGCGACCATAGTCGAGGGTGACCCAAAGGCTCCCTTTTCGATAGCTACTACACCAAGGTGTAGGGGAGGGCGCTACTCCATTCCCAGGATTGCTCCACTTTACCCTTGAACCGTACCTTATAATGCTGAGTGTTAAGCAAGGTGGTATCAAGTTCCATTTTTAAAGTCTTTGGTATGACTCGACCTGGGATTGAACCCAGGTCTCCCGGGCCATTGGCGAACACTCTAACCGCTGGGCCAATGTCCCGGTGCATTAAATGACCTAAAATGGTCGATATACTATAAAATTAAACCAAACCAAACCCACAGATGGGACCCTAACTGGTACTACAACTCCAGGTTATAGTGAACTTAAGAGTAATGGCAATGAATAGGTACTCCACATTCTCTAGAACTCCAGGTCTGGAGCCTCACCATAAGATACAGATTAGTGTTATATCCAGAACATTCATGAGGAGGGTTACTCCTCTGCAGAGGTGCAATTGGTGCATTTTATTGCACCAGCTGACTGGGCAATATGGTTTTAATTAATTATTCCTCTTTCATCATAATCTTTTGTTTGCCCACAGTTATATGGTTTCAAGTATTTCTATCAAATACTAATAATTTATAAGCAGTTATATGATTTCAGGTAACTAATAATAATAATAATAATCCTTCATAAACAATTATAGCTTCAAGTTAGTATTCTTAATACAAATAATTTGCATACAGTTAAATGGTTTCAAATATTCCTATCTAACATTGATATAATTCTATTTAACAATAATCAATTATTTTCAAACACATATGATTTAAAGTATTGCTATCTAACACTAACAATTTGCAAGCAATTATATGATTACAAGTATACCTAATAATCTCGCTTTAAGTGACTGTTCCTACTCTGACAGCACTTCTTCCATTGCACAAAAAAGGAGAGAGCCAGTGTCAATCCCTGTTACCTGTGATGCCCAAAAAGAATAGATGCTGAAGAAACTGAGTTATTTTTGGTACCACCCAGCTTTGGTAAATATTTACAGTAAGAACTAATATGAAAGCCAGAATTTTCAATGAATCCATTCTAAGGGTCTAGTTCCTCTTCAAGTGGAAGATTGTTCATACATTTCACCTTAATGTACCTTCATGCAATAATGAATAAACCTTAATTAATATCTTTACATATGAATATAGATCAGTTTACATTGCTTTCATTTAATGTAATGTTTTTCATTACATTAATTTATTCTAACAATTAACAAAGGGAAAATTACCGCAGTTGGGTGAGTTCACACATAATCTATGCTTCAAATACTAACATCTGTTAGGAATCAGACCTGATGAAAAATATCTAAGTTATTCCCCCTGTGGGATGAAAAGGAAATTGTCTCCCTGGGACAGTGACCCAAGTTCATATTCTGACACGGCAATATAAAAACTAATAATGGAATGGTGACACAAGTTCAAATCTTGACATTGTGACCCGAGTTCAAATCTTGACATTGTGACTCGAGTTCAAATCCTGGCATGGTGATCGAACTACTAATTCTGGTAATGGTGATACAAGTTCAAATCCTGATATATTGACCTAAGTTCATATATTGGACATGATGATCAGAGTTCAAATCTTAAACAAGGCTGTTTATGTTTCACTTGGTGTTAATATCCTTGGAAAAGGCATGAATCTATCACTCCTCAACTCCCCCCAGCTATTGGTAAATAGCTGAGTAGACTGGGCTCTTATGTCTTGTTAAGGCAACTGGTCCAGGAAAAAGAAAACCCTGAATTCAAACCAACTGTACCCAGTATAAAAATGAACTGTGTTGCACTCTGTCTGTGGCAGGAGGGTAAATGCATTTTGAAAATGATATATCTTCAAGTGATAGAATTTTATTTTCAATTTCAGGGATGGTATTACCAAAAGATAACTTATAGCTGTTCTACATGTATTGATTTTCAAGATGAAAATGAATGAGCAGCCAAGCATTTTGTGGCTACTTCAGTACATCAAAAAGAAAAATCCCCAAATTGCCATCGATGATGTAAGTGTATAACTTTTTTCATATCACATCATAAATAACAAGTAACAATATTACATAAACTTCTCACTGTACAAGATGTGGTGTTTTTGGTTTTGTTTTTTCACTGGCATATCAATCTTCTTGGGTTAGTTAATGCCAATCTATCCTTCTAGAAGAACTGTAATGGTACTATTTAACCCATAGCTGAGGGGATAAGGGGGTTCACACCTTTCCCAAGGGTATTTTTCTGAAAGTGAATGTAAAAGCACAGCTGGGGTTTGAACTCACTTACTACAATTCCACAGTCCTGTGCTTTAACCATTACACCACAAATACTAGAATTCATGAATATTTTGAAAGAAAACTGGTACTTAACAAAATCTTTTAGTTTAAGAGCTGGAACACATAAATGCATCTGATATAGACGTGTTGTTTTACAGCCTTGACAATTCATAGTCACATAAACCTGATCTGTGATTTCTCCTTATTTAAACTAGTACCATAGGACTACGTGTTCAAACATGGTGTCAATTTCATGTCGTAAATGTTCTCTTTTAAAATATTCACTCATTATATAAAATGTTTCATCATCTATGGTACAGTCATATCCAATGAATGACAAAGGTTGAAATTACATATATAGGATTACAACATCAGAGATTTAGAACAATTACTTAAATACCTTCCGCCACAATTGTGATATCTTGCTCACTAACATGAAAAGGCTGATTAAAAAAACTCAACTCAGAATCCTTGTCAATTATTTTCAATAAAATATACCTACAAGAAAACCTGTCATCTAAACATGCACACAATATATATATATATATATATAGAGAGAGAGAGAGAGAGAGAGAATGATAACAATGATAATACTACTTAGTTGCATCCAGTTAGCAGACAAAAATAAAACTGGATCTAATGCAATACAGTTCCTGCAACAATACTAAATTGAAGCTGTATTTGTGCACTAAAATATCAATGCATAGACCAGCAAACAAATCATAATCCAGGAAATAGACTTGCCATGTGGGGCATTTTCTTTTTATGATCTTTAAGGGAAAATGTTCAAGTCTGCTGTTATTTTTCTTATGTATGGGTGAAGGTAGTGAAGAAAATGTCCCATACAAGCCCAAGCACTTTTGAACATTTGATGGTTGTCCTAAGTACACAATATATATATAATATATATATATTGTAAAGTAAAGTTGTAAAGTTGGTGACCTTAGTCAAGGGTGACCCGAAAGCTCCCCTTTCAATAGCTATTACACCGAGGTGTAGGGGAGGACACTACTCCATTCCCTGGATTGTTCCACTTTACCCTTGATCCCCACTTTCAAATGCTGAATGTTAAGGAAGGTGGCATCAAGTACCATTATAAAAGTCTTTGGTATGACTCAACCTGGGATTGAACCCTGGTCTCCCGGACCATTGGTGAACACTCTACTCATTTTGTAAGTGTGCATAATACATTTGTGTATCATTGAAATTTATAAAGATTCTTATGATATCATTGTTAAGTTAATATGAAGAACAACTGCTGCTTCTTAAAATCAACAATCATCATGTTACTATAAAAATGGAAATTGGATTTTCTTTAACATAGTATTTCAAAAAAAGTAATAATCATATCATTCAATATATATCTAAATTTTCATGATTCTTTAAATCATAAATGTTTAAATTTATATTCATATTTACCCAACCCCTCCGCTCGGGCAGGATATAACACAAGGTCAGTTTTTTAAGCGGAGTTTAACAGGTCTGAATTCAGAGTTTTCCTTCTCCTAGACTAGTTGTCTCACCAAGGCTGAAGAACCTAGTCTGCCCTACTATTTACCCATAGCTGGAGGGAAAATAATTGGATTCATACTTTTCCCAAGGGTATTAGTGCTATGTGAAATGCAATCAGTCTCGTCCAGGATTTGAACTCGTGTCGCCGTGTCCATTTCCTACGACGATAACCATTACACCACGGGCATGTTTAAATTTATATTAAATGATACCATGATGTAAATTTTTTATTTACTTTATTTATCAAAATAAATTTATGCAAAATTCAAATATATCTGAATTTTGCAAGAATTAAACTTTCAAAGGAGTGAAATACTTCATAAAGCTATGCTGGTTGGGAAGAACAGAGTTATCTTCCTTAGATCATAATGGTGAAAATTATTTTTATAGTTATTTCCCTTGTCACTACTTGACTATTCTTGATTTTAGAAAGGTGGACTGTTTATAATTTAAATACCGATTCAAAATACTTTGGCTTTCTGGCATGCACGTATACCAGTTAAAATAAAAACTTTTTGAGAAAGTTTTTCTGAAAGAAAATAAGATATTTGTGAAAACATCAGAAGAAGAATTAAAAATCAAAAACATTTTTTACAGAAATATTTTTTTATTATTTAGCATATGGATGACCTATTCTTGCAGATTGTCAATTTTGGAAAAAAATCTCTGGCTCACCGACACACATATATACCAATTACTTTTAATTTGTTTTTTATTTTTGTTTTTGTAATTCCCAAAAAGGCGGAGGAGGACAAAAATCCATAATAGGAGTGGGAGAAAACTATGACAAATTTTCACCATTTAAAAATTGACATTTGTAAATAAATCCAAGAGGAAGATAACTGGTACTAAAAATTTCACTTGAGTAGCAAAACACTTGGTCGAGCAAGGTCAGATTGGCCTAAAAACATGGATTCTGAGGCCATATTCCAAACCAATGAGGCATATCTACTGAGTAGAACTCAGAGAATGTTAGGCAAGCTCTTTACAGTCCAGTGTAGTTCATTACCTTCATGACCTCAGCCAAAGAATCCAGATCTCTTGAATTGTTCCTCACAAAATATAGCAAAACTTTTGACTCACCTTAACAGATTAAATATGGAAATGTTTACCTACCAAGTTTCATGCTTTGATTTTTTTTCAATGATTTATCAAGAATGTTTTTAATTGGTAAGTTCCAACCTTTACTTCTATACCACCAGATTTAATGGGGAGGCAGTGCTCATAGTATAATGGTTAAAGTGCTGGACTGTGGTCTTGAAGTAAGTAGGTTCCAACTCTATTTGCATCATTACATTTACTTTTGGCCTAATACTCTTGGAAAAGGCATGAACCTCCTTATCCCTCCAGCTATGGGTTAAATAGTATCACTGCCGTTCTTCTACAAGGATGGATTTGGCATTAACTTATGCATGAAGGTTGATATGCAAAGAAACTGAAGAATATCTTTTGTAGAACAACATAAAAAAATAGGAAGAAATACTCTTGGAGCAACCTTCTTACAAGAGTGGCGTGCAAGCTCTAGCTCATTACTCGTGAAAATACATTGTCATTGCTGAAATTTTGCTCTATCCAATGGCATTATTTTACTTCTTATATCTATTGTAGTTTGCATGGAAACAAATTGGAGACTCTACTTTTGTTTTATAATCACGATGATCTCAATCCAACTGTGATACAAACACATTTACAAATGCAAAACACAGGCAAATACAGTCAGACTCTGTTGTTCAGGTATGAACGGTTAATTAGTTTCTGGGTTCAGTTCTTCGATACGAGGGACACAATTCTTTAAAGTTTTTCGTAATCATACTATGCTAATCCCACCCCCAACATTTGGCATATCTTGTGGTGTTTTAGATCTTAATTCATCTCTGCCGGTAGAGATCCGAAAAACTCAGCTCTTCAACTCAATGGCCGAATCCCCAACAACTCTACTCAATGGTCCAACCTCAATTTATCAACTACATAGTCCAATGTCAACTTTCAATTGACTCTTTTTTTCAAAATCCTCAAATTCTCAAGACCATCTCTTCCAGGCATGACGTCATCCACACACAAGCCCCATTTCCTGTCTAGGGGTTTATAATGACAATGGTGATTGTCATATCCTTTGCGTGTGAGCGTAAACTGCACCAATTGACTATACACCTGAACTCTTACCCCGAATAGTTCAAAGCCCTACCAAACTGAATGATAAAATATAATTAACGAAAAATGATTGATATAAAAAAAATCATTCCTTAATTATTTAACACTTTTAGAATTTGTTTTATACATCAACATATATATGCGCAACCCACTTACCGGTTGAGCATTCTCACAAGGAATTACCAGTTGCCATTCATGTGTAATTCAAAGCTCTTCTAACGAATCAAATACTCTGGTAGCCATTAAGAAAACAAAAAATATTTATTTGTAAAAATTCCTTTGCTTACACTAAAATTGATTATAGCTCTGTGGTAAGATATCTGAATGGCATAATATCAGCTATGTTTCAATCCCAGCTTGAAGAATCTGGTATGTCTAGCCACACTGATGTGTTGTGATACAACAAACCATTCAGTAAGTGGATGACTATGTATATATATATATATATGTGTGTAAGTCCAGGAAGTGTCATGATTATTTGTTTAGTTTCTTTGTTTAATAGCATATCAACCCTCATGAGTTATATAATATCAGAACCATCCTTGTAGAAGAACAGTAGAGATAATATTTAACCCATAGCTGGAGGGATAAAGAGATTCATATATTTTCCAATCCAAGGATATTAGTCCAAAAGTAAATATAGTTGTGTGACTTGAGTTCAAGCTTGCTTACTTCGAAGCCACAATTCAGCACTTTAACTTTCACACCACAGGGACCCACCTTACAATAAATGAGCTTGACACCATATTGGTATTTGCAATCAAGAACACCAATTACAGAAACAGGTTTTTACCACTACTATCCTCATATGGCCCACTTGGCTGGGGCCGTAGAATACACCAATTGTATATCAGCAGAGGGGTCAGACCCTTCACTCACGAGTGTCCTGGATGTGTCATTAAACCATTTGCTTGTAAGACTATAGTAATGCGGAGTATCCCTTAGTTACTATTGCTCTCAGGTCCACTCTGACCCGAAGTAGTAGCACCTGACAAGGTCCTATCTATGGGTCAAATAGAATTGTTTGACATTTAAACTGAGTGAAAACAAATAACTTAAGCTAAATTGAATTGCTTGAAATAGAACTGTTTGATTATTTAACTGTGTATAAACAAATGACTGGTGTTTAATTGAATTCTTAGTAATACATAGTAATACTTGGAACCATTTAACTTTGTTAATTTATGCTAAACTAAATTGTTTGAAATAGAAGTCTTTGATCATTTAATTGTGTGTAAACAAATAACTAAACTTTAATTGTTCATGTTAAATAGCAATTCTTGAAAACATTTAAGTGTGTGTAAACAAATGATTACTAGTAAAAAGAATTATTTGTGTTAGAGAGAAATAACTGAAACCATTTAAATGTGTCCCAATAAATATAAATATCATCTACAAAATGTTTAGAAATCATATATTTAATATACATGTATAAAAAGGATTCGGCATTAAATAAAACACAAGGATTGATATGCCATAAAATCAAATAAATCAAACTATCCTCATATTTTCAAACATTTGATTTTTTTTTTTTTAACAATCCCAAAATATGACAACTTACAAGAATAAAATGATAGAAGGTAACAATATCTATATTTATTTATTTATTTATTCATTCATTTCCTTATATGTTATAAAAGACTTCAAATAAACATCTCTGCCTTAACTTCCCCCACCAAAATCTATTGGCAAATTTATTTTTCACTCAGAGATTTTGACTAGCAACAGAATACACTTGTTCTTTTATTCTCAGGGGGAATATTAGAAGTTCAAATGCTTCATGCTCATCGACATGTTAGCTAGACTTTTAGTCCTTTTTACAAAGTCTGATTTGAAGAAAGAGAATTTCTAAAAGTCTGAAACTGGATAGAAATTAAAAATTCCCCACTCCCAAAATGGATAAATAAATAAAGATTTTAATCGTATCAGAAAACTCCATATCCATTTCATCAGAATGATTTTATCTAAGAATAATGATTAGGAGGTGCCCGTGATGTAATGGTTACCGTCCTAGGAAATGGACACGGCGACACGAGTTCAAATCCTGGACGCGACTAATTGCATTTCACATAGCACTAATACCCTTGGGAAAGGTATGAATCCAATTATTCTCCCTCCAGCTATGGGCAAATAGTAGGGCAGACTAGGTTTTTCAGCCTTGGTGAGGCAACTAGTCTAGGAGAAGGAAAACTCTGAATTCAAACCTGTTAAACTCTGTTTAAAAATTGACCTTGTGTCACATCCTGCCTGAGCAGAGGGGTTGGGTAAATAGGATCTAAGAATAATGATAAAAGGAGATTAACCTGATAAAAATAAAATAGTTGGATGTTAACAAGTTAAAACATTAGAAAAAAAAACTTGGGCACGTTCTTTTTCTTTTTTTTTCTTCCTCACTTCCATAACCACTGATATCCTGTACTGACTTGTCACTGGATAACAGTTTCTGAGGACATAGAGTATTATGTGAGCCACAAAAGCATATTAAACTGGAAACCATGGGATGTAGCATGATGGATGTGAAGCAAGGCAAATTAATGCAAAAGTAAGCCAACAGCCTGGATCAAATAGTTTAGTCAGGAAACTACTGCTACTCATCTTATAGTGTCTATTGATGAGACCAAAACAGCAAACAAAAGATTGCTATAACTCTAAATCAAACTGTACATCCAAATCATATTACCCTTCATGCGAGTAAACAAGGGCCTTGTTCTGCTGAGGTTTGCTACAGTGTTAAAAAAATCAGATCCAGAGTTCAAACCCAACTTACTTAGATGGATATGTGAGGGGGGTAATGTGCTGACTAAGTAGTCACCACTAGCTGTGTTTTACCTTCGTACTGCTGGTAAGTATTGTATTTTGTTAATGTTATAAAGATTTACATTTCATTTCCAACCTCCGTTTTGGTTATTTCTCATGCAGTAACCTTTGGTTAGTTTACAACAACAATAAATCAGCTACCCAAGCTTAGAGCATCTGCAACCGAGCATAACATAGAAATTATATGTGTGCTAAAACACAAATATTACCATTGAAAACTAGGACTAAAATACTATGAGAGTGGCAATGGATGGACATTTGTCTCAGCAGCTGATTAGAAAAACTCCAACAATGCCGCAATAGCAAGTATAGGAATGCTTCTCAGTCCTCATGTCTTAAGATCACAAAATAGCATTGAGAGAATCCAACCAATAATTATGCATATTACAATTAATGCAATATCTACACAACAATCATCTCTTGCAATAGTCCCTCCAACACTATTATGAAATGGATATCATCACCTTCCACAATGAGCTATCTTCCCTTGTCCAACACATTTCCAAAAACAGTATTCTAATCATTGGTGTAGACAGGAATGCTCAAATGGACAAAGATGGAAATAATAAATTTTGTTTATCCCACTCGGAAAACATGTTGTAATTTTTACCTTTGACCCAACCAAACTTGCCATTCCAAAGTGATGCACCGGAAGGAAGTGACACATTCCAATGGCCAGTAATCGAAAGAGGTCGCGTAGGCGGGCTTGGCTGACAAAATGGAACAAGGTAAAAAATACCATGGTACACTTATAGACTGATGCACCAGAAGAGAGTGACCTGTGAGCTGCATGACAGTTATTTCCACTTGATGACGATCAAACATGCCATTCTAAAGATTGAGTGAGCAATTGAGAGGGCGTTGAACTATTATATAACTCAGTCAAGACAAGAAATCAGACAGTCAGAGATTAGACGAGTTGCTGATAAGATGTGGTAGAGAAAGCCCGGTGGAGGGGACCCTTTAAGCCCCTGATGAGTTGGGGTCCAGAGAAGTTGCTGATAAGATGTGGTAGAAAGCCCAGAGTTGGGGATCAGATACGTCGGAGACAAGATGTGGTAGGGAAAGCCACACCCGGCCGAAGGGGCCCTCGGACCTCCGATGGAGTTTTGGAGACCAGTTGGTGATAAGATGCAGTAAAGAAAGCCATCATCCAGCAGGGAGCTGGGCCCCTGGGCCTCCAGTTGAGCAGCTGTTGAGAACAAGAAAGACACAACGCTGACGGCCATAAGAGCGGGGGTCAATATATTACAGTTCTGTTTGGTCTCCAACTCCCTCTCACCATAAAACCTTGAATAACCTTTTCGAACCCTTACAATAAAATGAGAGGTACATATTTTTTTAAAGAAGTCTTCCCTCGTCCTTTATCATTGTGTCATTATGATTCATTCTGCATGTATATGCATGTGTATATGTAGATGTATATACATATGACTATATAACAAACAGAAATGGCAAAAATCTTGCTGATTTTTCACTCAGGAACAGGTTTGCATGTCCAAACAATAAATTCCAAAAAAGGTTGGGAAAACTATAGACCTACACTAACCCAAATAGCTCTAAAGTATAGCTTCATTAACTAGAAGTAGATAAATAGTGCTTTGAACTGTGAGTCATACTCCTCTTTTGAAGGAGTATCTTTCACTCATAAAATAGTTTTTGCAAAAAGACACCAGAGTCTACAAAGAAAAAAGAAGCAGATAAAACCTTATGTGATGACTGGTCCTCACTTGCCAAAGTGATGTAACTAGTAAATATATGATAATGGTAAGAAATAGATTTGATACTCTTTAGGAGATATCTGAAACACGTACTCCAAATGACAAAAATGAAAACTTTCTTACTACCCATATAGAAGTAGCAGCAGGTGCATTCCAAACAAACCAAGAGTCAAATGTAGATTTTCATGGGAGTCCATTGTAGTTAGGTAAAAACAAGATAGAGTGAAAAAAGCATCCTTACTTGACAGAAGAAATCTAACAAATGCTAACACGCAGAAACTTAAGAAAGCTCAGAGAGAACTAACACATACCAAAAAGAACAATTAGAATACATTCAAGGACAAATTAATAGAATCAGAAATTCAATAGACGATAGACAATTATGATTAGCATGGCAGACAGTAAATGAAGTGACCAAAAAAAGCAGCACCTCAAGAGCAAAACCAAAAGCTATCAACCAAGAAGAAAGACATCAGAAGTGTAAAGAACATTTGAAAAATTATCTCAGAAACCCTCCTGAAATCACTGACAAACCTATCAAAAATTATTTATAACCAAACTAGGGCAGTTTAAAGAGGAAGAATTTAATGCACCATTGAAAAAAATAAAGTCTCGACGAAATACCTCCTGAAGTATGGAAGACAAGAAAATAGGACATTTTTCTCCGATTATGCAATGCCGTCTATAAACAAGAAACACAACTGAGGGATGCACAAAAAGCTGCATCTTCCCCTTCCTTCAAAAAAAGGTGACCTCGGAACCATTAAAAACTACAGAGGCATAACTGCGACTGATATATTTGCCAAGGTTTATAATGCCCTGGTTTTCAATCGTATTCATTCATATTCAACCTGAAAACATGAAAATCAGAATCGCTTTCGGAGGAATTGATCCATAACTTCACGGATTCTATCAGTTGAATCATTGAACGAGTACATGCAAAAAATTCTCGAAGCAACACTACTATTCGTAGATTTCTCTAACGCATTCGTCCCATACACAAAGGAAAGATAAAGCAAATGCTACCTGCGCATGATCTTCCCAGTGAAACTTTTACCGCTATTATGATGTTTTACAAAAACACGAAAGCAATGGTTCGCTCACCAAATTGCATTTGACATGAATACAAACTCCGAATTATCATCCAGTTACAAATTGAACTAAAAGTTGCTTTATTCTCAAAGAAAATTTTAAGAGTCTTATGGCGATGAAAATTGCCCTGTGATGAATCACTTTTTGCTGGGGTACAGTTTTATGCATATTCATTGATAAACAAAATGTTAATTTTAGCAATATATAAGATAGAATATATAGTTTTACGTACATACATACACTAAAATAATAAAGCGGGCAGCAATGGGATTCAAGCCAATCTCAAACCAATAATCGTATTGTGGAACGGTAAGTTTTCTTATATAAGAATTTTTCGAATTACTTCAAGCTCGTCACTTGTGGGTTCAAAAACGAGGGGAAGGAGGTGAATAAAGCCTCGAATGTTGCCGTCCAAGACAGTAGTAAACCAAGAATCTTCAGAGGGAAGGAAAAGAAAAGCTATTAAAAAGGCGTATAAGAATAGGGGGATGGGGAGGAGTTTCCCAATTATTAATATACAAAAACAACTATATTTCAGAGATAAAGAAACACATTTCATCCATAACTAAAGAATGAATTTAAAAGGAAATGAATTGAACACATACGTTTCCACTGACATTGCACAAATTCGCCTAACATAGCTGAGCTAAAATCACAGTTTGATTTAACACAAATGAAAAAATGTACCGAATTGCAAATGCAAATGGACTTACTCGCCGTTGGACCGAAACAAAGAAAAAAACAATTTTTTACAGAAGCACCAATATGGTGTCTAAATCCAAAGTTCTCTTTTTTTCTTTCTTTTGTTTCAAATTTCTGGTACATGGTTGTCTCAGGCTGGGAATA
Source organism: Sepioteuthis lessoniana (assembly GCA_963585895.1). Classification (NCBI taxonomy): domain Eukaryota; kingdom Metazoa; phylum Mollusca; class Cephalopoda; order Myopsida; family Loliginidae; genus Sepioteuthis; species Sepioteuthis lessoniana. The sequence continues at coordinate 200,288 of CAUZXS010002925.1, read as the reverse complement.
ATTTTCTTCACTCTTCCAGTTAGATGTATCCCTTTCTCTGTGGCTTCTATACAATTCTGAGGGATGATACTTTAAGGAATATAACCCTTTTCGTCAAAGTTTTCGACTGTCCTTTCTTCTTGAAAAAAATGTCTCCAAAGACTTACTCACATAGATTAGGAGAACTCAGCAACTTTTCTGTTTCCTTTGGAAAGAAACAAATACTAGGCTTCCCTTCTACCGTAAAAACCAATTAATTAACTCTTAGTTGATTGTAAATTTTACACCGTCCCTGGTAGACCTATGAAGACTTCAAAAATGGCTGACTAGCAGACTGGCTTTCAACCTTTTACCAACTGTGGAGCCCGTGAAAAAAACAGGCCTTGCCTTCAACCACTCTCTAACACAGACTAACAGACTAGCAAAAAAAACTGCCTCGTCATTTAAATACCCACAAAGGGACAGTAACGGTCCAACTTTGAAATAAGCCAATGACATACGAGCTATTTTTAACTGTCGGTTAGCAAAATCTAAAAGAATGAATATATATATATATATATATATATATATATATAAAGTAAGGTAGCCGACCGTAGTCGAGGGAGACCCGAAGACTCCCTTTTCAATAGCTACTACACTGAGGTGTAAGAGAGGGCGCTGATCCTTACTTTGGATTGCTCCACTTACCCTTGATCCGTACCTTATAATACTGAGTGTTAAGCAAGGAGGTATCAAGTACCGTTTTTTGAGTCTTTGGTATAACACGACCTGGGATTGAACCCCGGTCTCCTGAACCATTAGGGAACATTCTAAACATTATGACAATGTGGCTGTTCTATATATATAATCCAATTTAAATATATATATTAGTCATATAATCCAGTCCCACCCTGAGTAATGTAAAATTCTGTTATACTAACACAAGCCATTTTTGAAATTCAAGAATCCATTATTTTACTGGTAATAACTAGGTAGACTACACTACTTAACCACTTGTTTTCAATTACAAAACACTATTTTTCCACAGTCACCACCATTGGCTATGCATTTTCACCAACAGTAGACAAAAGCCTCTATACCACGCTTGTAAGAAGGTCACTCTCAAAGTAATGCCTCCGACTTTATTATGTTCTCTCGCAACATCAGGGGTAGTTGTTCGGTAAATGGCACTATAGGCTGAATCTCCTCATCAATAATCGAATTTTTTGGCTTTGTTAGAGATAGCAGCGTAATGGTAGCCGGATAAAATGGTATGTGGCACAAAAGCAAATGTGTGTCATTTACTCGTTTCAGGTTTATGGTCACCAAATCATCATCATCATGTCGTGCCGCTAGCACGGATATCCCTGACCCTCTCTCGCCACTTCTCCCTGTCATTCATCGCCTCTGGCAGATCTTCAGGGCTACATCCCGTATCCTCACATAGCTGCTGTATGTATGTTCGAGCTGGTCGTCCTGCTTTTGCTTGGCTATATGCGGGGGTCCATAGGAGTACATCACTTACGAGCTCGTCCTTGCTTCTCCAGCAGTGTCCTGCGTATCTGGTTCGTCTAACTTGGATAGTTTTCGTGATGGGAGGCAGGTGGCCGTATAGTTGGTGCCTTGTTGGGTGTTGCCGCCAGGACTTGTTCAATATTGCTCGCAACATTCTTGTGTAATTGCCATCTAACTTCTTCTTCAGCCGTTTAGTTAGCGTCCATGTAGTGCATCCATATAGCAGTATCGATACGACCGCTGCCTGGAAGAAACTGCGTTTCATTTTATCGGTCAGGTCTGATTTCCATATGATCGATAGCCTATCGATAGCTGTCCTTGCCTTCGTTAGCCGTGTGTCGATGTCTTTTTCAGTTGATGAGACGCTGCTTCCTCCATTTTTGATTTTAGCCAGGACTTCAGATTAAATTTTTTCAATACTGTCCAGGAACTATCCTGAAACACAATTTCAATTTTCTTGAAATCAAAATCCTGTTTGTTTTTATTTTGTTTGTTTTTACTCAATAATTTCTAGTTGTTAGTAGCATAATAAAAATACCATTAAAACGTTGAGGAAATGAATATTCATTTTGATTTATTTAATCTTGAAATGGTGGTTTCTGTGTTTTTGTTCAAGCAACAATGAAATATCAATTAAACAAGAAAGGTTGTTTTTTTTAAAGAAATACAAAAAAAAAAAAACAACAAAAAACAAAGATAATTTTTTACTTGTGTGAAATAAAGGCAAATTTTCAAGTCATCAAAAAAAGTCCAATACAATAATATTTTTATTTAACTTCTTCGACTTTGTTGCTGGAGTCTTGCAAGAAGATACATTAACGGTATATTTGTTTATAATTTGCCTAGCCTACGTACTTCGAACGTCAAGGGATCAAACAAAAGGAAATGGTTTAACAATAAAAAAAAAAAAGAAGCAGAAGATATCCAGCAGAAACTATAATAGACACAGACTACGCAAATGATCTAGCGCTCCTCGTAAATACACCAACCCAAGCTGAATCCCTATGGTATAACCTAGAGCAAACTGCCGGAGACATTGGCCCCAACGTGAATGGAAATAAAACAGAGTCCATGTACTTTAAACAAGAAGGAGCCATCTCTACTCTTTGGGGCAAACCTCTAAAATTAATTGACCATTTAACATAACTCGGCTGAAACAGCTCATCAACTGAAAGTGATGTCAACATACGCCTAGCAAATGTGCAGAATGCTATTGAATGGTTATCGATCATATGGAAATCTGATCCATCCGATAAAATAAGATGGGATTTCTTCTAAGTTGTGGTTGTGTCAATACTACTCTATAGATGTACCACATGGACACTCGCGGAGCGAATGGAGAAAAAAGCTAGATGGGAATTATACAAGAATGCTACGTGCTGTTTTGAACAAATCCCAGAAGTAAACAGCAGTTTTACGGCCACCTTCCTCCCATTTCGCAAACCAGTCAAAATAAGACGACCAAAACATGCGGGGTACTACTGGAGAAGTAAAGACAAACTCATAAGCGACGTTGTCTTATGGACTCCAGCAAATGGATACACCAGACTTGGCCAACCAGTAAAGATTTACATACATCAGATTTGTGCGGACACTGGATGTAGTCAAGAAGACTTACAGAAACTATGAATGATAAGGACAGATGGAAAAAGAAAGTCAGGGAAATCCGTGGTGTCAACGCGACTTGATGATGATTTATATACATTTGTGTGTGTGTGTGTGTGCGCGCGCACACACACACACAGACGCGTGCAGATATATATATACATATATATATATATATATATATATATAGGTTTGATTAAATAAAATCGAATCCTTGTTATTTTGAACTTTTTTCTTTTTTCTTTCAAGAGTCCTTATGTTTTTTTTTATGTTACCATCTTGAAATTTATTAATCATCATCATCATCATCATCTCACGCTGCTAGCATGGTCTTTCAGGCTACATCCTGTATCGGCACAGAGCTTTTGTAGATAGGTTCTAGCAAGTCGTCCTACCTTTGTTCGTCCATGTGAAGGGGTCCACAGGAGTACATTGCTTATGAGTTCGTGCTTACTTCTCCAGTAGTGTCCGGCATGTCCGGTTCGTCTAACTTGGATACTTTTCTTGATGGTTGGTAGGTGGCCAAATAGCTGCTGTTTTTGTGGTCTGTTGCCTCCTGGACTAGTTCAGTACAGCTAGCAGCATTCTTGTGAAATTGCCGTAAAGCTTTTCCTCTATACGTTTAGTTAGCGTCAAGCGGTGCATCCATATAGTCGTATCGACATAACCGCTGTTTGGAAAAAAAACTGCGTTTTATTTTATCGGTCAGGTCTGACTTCCATATGACCGATAGCCAATCAATAGTCGTCCATGCCTTTGCTAGTCGCGTATTTATGTAATTCTCGGTTGATGAGACGGTACTTCCGAGGTAAGTGAACTAGTCCACTTCAGAAGACCACCCTTTAGTGTGGAGATGTCGCCTACTGTATGTCACACATGTATTCCGTCTTGTTTGCGTTGACATGGAGGTCTATGTCACCTGCGGCTCATTCCAAACTACGTAGCAGGGTTTTGGCTTGGACGGGTGTATTTACCAGAAGCGCTATGTTATCGGCGTTGACCGTGTCCATAATTATTTGTGTGGGGTATATTCTGCTTCTTTCCTTTGCCAGATGGAAACCGTTTTCTTTCATTAAATCTAAACACGTTCGAAGCACGTAGTCTTAGTAGATAATAAACAGGAAGGGGGCTAATGTGTCTCCTTGCAGCACACCTGCTATAACGTCGAAGTAGTCTGTGTCTCCATCCGGGGAGCAGATTTTCACTTTCGTGTTGTTATGTAGCATCATTATGGCTGTGACGGTTTCTCTGGGGGGGGGGGTCATAGGCGAAAATTATTTGCTCCATATTCTCTATGTGTATGGAGTCAAATGCCTTGGAGAAGTCGACGAATAATATTGTTGCCTTGAGATTTTTGCGCAAACACCTAGAGTTCGATGGTTAGTCAAAATTTGTGATGTGGGTCGATTTCTCCGAAAGCCATTTTGCTTCTTCCGAAGTATTTTATCAATTTTAGGTTTTAAGCGGTTGCATTGTATATCTTGGCCGCTATGTATGTAAGGGTTATACCTCCATTCTTCAGGCTATTCCGAGGTCACCCTTCTTAGGGAAAGGGAGGGTGCATCCCTTTGTCCATTTGTCTATTGTGTTCTGATTATATACGGCATTTTATTCTCGAAATGTTGTTTCCACAAGTGTATTTGTTCTTCTTGGCAAGCAGTTTTCAGTTTAGCAGTACTCTTCCTTCTGCTCACTTCATTTATCGTCTGCCATGCTAGTCAATCTTCAACCGAGTCTCTAACCTTATTGATCTGGTTTTAGGTGTATTATGTTTGTTCTTTTAGGTATACGTTAGTTCATTCATTTTATTCCTTCTTAAGTTTCTGAGCATTAATATTGATTGGGTTCCTCCTATAGTGTAGGGAAGCGATTTTTACGTATGCATGCTTTTTTCTTTTTGTGCTCTTTATAGTAATGTAAGTCAATTCTAAGGTGGATTGGAGAGGCTTTAATAAGTCTTTTATATAGATATACACGTGTTTTCTAGCGGGTTTTTTTTTTTTTGTTCATTTATTTTAACCCCCTCTCTTTCCTGTCTCTATTTCACCACCTAACACGAAATTCCCAAGCCATGCCTTTCTTACTCTAACTTTAGTTTTCAAGAGCCCAAAAAGAATGCCAAAATCTGTAGCTACCTCTGGAACCGGTCAACTAACGGGTTAGTTATCCTGTTTTTTTTTTTACTATATTGTCATTTTAGATGCATGAAAGATTTTATTATGTGTAAAATCATTGTTGAATATTATCTGTGTTTTAAATGTAAAATACTATTAATGTAAATCCAAGTTCCAGTTGAACCATGATAAACCAGGTAAACGATTTTAATACTTTTTGAAATATTACAGAGTGTTTGGAAACCAAAATTAGTGTAAGAAAGTAATAACTTGGGAATTTCGTGTTAGGTGGTGAAATAGAGGCAGGAAAGGGAAGGGGATAAAATAAGTAGTTGTAAAGTTGGCGACTGTAGTCAAGAGCGACCAGAAGGCTCCCTTTTCAATAGCTACAATACCGAGGTGTAGGGGCGGGCGTTACTACTTTCCCTAGATTGCTCCACTTTACCCTTGATACGTACCTTATATTGCTGAGTGTTAAGAACGGAGGTATCAAGTACCATTTTAAAAGTCTTTGGTATGACGAACCCAGGTTTTCCGGACAATTGGCGATAAAAGATGAAAGATTTAAAGCCTCCCCAATCCACCTAAGAATTGACTCACATTACTGTAAGGAGTCTAAAAAGAAAACCAGAATCAAATTTAATAGTTACTCCAAAGGAGCAGTTTGTGGTATACCGAGTACTTTCGGTTCTCGTCAGAACTATTATCAAGATAATGTCTATGTTTATTTGTAAATTAATGCTGCTTAGTATTTAAATTATATATATATATATATATATACACTAATCTACTATCTACCAGCATTCACGGTTTAAGCTAGGTAGGTTTTTGGTGAATATAAAAACGGCGTTTTCTCCTTTATCATTGGTCGGTATGAGACTCCCTGATGATCCGTTAAGGTGAGACTTTAGTAGGAGAATTCCGACTCGCGATTTAAGTTAATTTTATATATATATATATATATATATATATACACTACCAATTAAAAGTTTTGGACCACCCTGAATTGTTTCTCTAAGTTCATAATAAAGGCTAATTTTGCAATTGATTGTAAAGTTCCGAGTGAACAGCCTATTAAAAAGTAAGAGTTTACACATTTTCACTCTGCTTTAGAATCACTTCCATCATCATACTTTTCCATTTTACCTAAAAGGATGCTAAGAATTTGCTCTTGGATGAAAAGAAAATATAAATTTGCATTAATTAAAATTGTAATAATTTTATATGAATTTTGATTTAAATCATTGCAAAGTTGCATCAAGACAGAAAAATAATTTTTATTTCTTTAAAGATATGAAACTATTCATTTTTTAAGTTAAGAGAAAAAAATCAATGTAATCGTAAACTTTTATTCAATAGTATATATATATGTGTGTGTGTGTGTTTGTATGCATGCATACACATGTATATAAGCATATATATATATATGTACATGTACACATATATATTATATGCATATTTACATGTTTATATATATATATATATATATATATATATATATATATATACTTGGAGTTACTGGCGAATACGCCTAATTTTGGAACGAGCCGCAGCAAGCATTGGCCTCCATGTCAATGCACACAAAACTGAATATATGTGTTACAACCAAACGGGCAACATCACCACACTAGACGGAGCCTCTCTGAAACTAGTTGACAAATTCACCTACCTTGGAAGTAGCGTCTCATCAACCGAAAACGACATCGACACACGACTGACGAAAGCATGGACGGCTATCGATAGGCTCTCGATCATATGGAAATCAGACCTGACCGATAAAATGAAACGCAGTTTCTTCCAGGCAGCGGCTGTATCGATACTGCTATATGGATGCACTACATGGACGCTAACTAAACAGCTGGAGAAGAAGCTAGACGGCAACTACACAAGAATGTTGAGAGCAATATTGAACAAGTCCTGGCGACAACACCCCACGAGACACCAACTATACGGCCACTTGCCACCCATCACGAAAACTATACAACTTAGACGAACCAGACACGCAGGACACAGCTGGAGAAGCAAGGATGAGCTCGTAAGTGATGTACTCCTATGGACCCCCACATATGGCCAAGCAAAAGCAGGGCGATCAGCTCGAACTTACATACTGCAGCTATGTGAAGACACAGGATGTAACCCTGAAGACCTGCCGGAGGCGATGAATGATAGGGAGAAGTGGCGAGAGAGGATCAGGGATATCCATGCTGGCGGCCCGACATGATGATGATATATATATATACATGTATTCACACTCACACACACATATATATATATATATATAGGTAAAAATCAATAGGTTCCTTAACTTTTGATTGGTAGTACACTTTTGGGACAGTCACAACTAATGATTTCAAATGTTTAAAGATAAAAAAAAATGTGGAACATTGAATGTATTATTGTTTTCCTCGGAAGTCGGAGTGTTTTTACAGGTCAGTCCTCTTGGAAATATTCACTTTTTTCAAAACCCGGATATTCTCTTCATGTAGATATAAGTGGTTTGTCAACTTCGCAAAACAACATAAATTGATTGAAAAGAAGTTGTGACAGATCCAAGGATGGGAAAAATTCTTCTTTGCATTTTAATCGCACTTTTCTTTTGCCTAAAATCCCAAGCTGGAAGCGGTAAGTTTATTCTGTCTAATTTCTTTTGTTGATATTTGGCACTTGTGAAAAACTGAGAACGTTTATAAAAACACGTTTAAAATTGTGAGGTTTTTATTGATTTAATCTTTACCTTTGTTATTGTTTAATTTTTTAAAATTCCGTTGTTGTAGGGGTAAAACAGATGCCTTCAAAGAACATTACACATGTTACTATAACAACAAAATTTAACAGAATATCTGAAAATATATATTCACAGATACATTTTAAGTTTTATAAGATTTTTTCGTTTTTAGAAATGAAATATAAAGGATAAAAGTTATTGTTATAAATTGTAATTTCGTGACTTTTTCCTACAATTACTGTAAGGGCAGTCCAGTCGGCTGGGTCTGTAGAATACGCCGACTACATCTCTGCAGAAGGGTAAGACCTTTCTCCCAAGAAGTGTCCTCTATATGACACTAAAATGCATCTGATGATGAGACTTCAAACCTGGAGCTTTGCAGAATGTGAAGTACCCCTTCATTGTTATTACTCCCAGGCCCACTCTGACCCAGAATAATTGTACGTTTCAGGGTTCCACTTAAGAGTCAAATAGGACTGTTTAACCATTCAACTGTGTGCAAAGAAATGACTGATGTTAAATTGCATTATTGGCGTTACATAGAAAATCTGGCATATATATATATATATATATATATATATATATATATATATATATGCGTGTGTGTGTAAACCGGATCTGGTATAAAATAGCCCACAAGGTTTGATATGCTATAAAATACAACCAAACAATTTTGTAAGAGTACAGTCCCTTTTACCCTACTTCTTCTCGCCCTGAATAAGAACCGGGTCCTCGGTAACCATTTTCTCTCTCTTTATTCTCATGATTGTCAAGTGCTGGAACACCATAACATAACATAGGGACAGCTTGGATGACTCACAGCTCTGAAAACAAATATTTACCGTCGGTATTGTAAAAAAAATGCAGACTATTGTTAGTAACTGTTGGCATTAAGAGTGACTGCTAGACCCCAGCACCCCTTCCAAAAAAATGACCGCGAAATTCCTATCAAATATCCCACCACGGAGCACCAGCTAAAACCTAAGGGAAGGGTGGAAAATATGGAAATAAAAGTGAATGAACAATAGCATTATCACTAAACGAAGATAGTAAAACAGAGATTACCAAATTTCAGCGATTTTTCCACGAGTTAGGTTCAGATACATTAACTCTCTTTAATAGATTTCAGTTTGCTGTAACAGAAAGGACAACCTGAACACTTAATTATACAAACAACTTATGAATAGTATATTTTCAACAAAAAATACCTACAAAAAGCTTGGTAGTTTGATTATTATATGACAGAATAGAGCTAAGTCTTATATCTTTTCTGAAGGTCAGCATAATTTCCTTTTATGTAACTGCCTAGTACTCAATGTTAAGACTTACAAAGCTCGGAAAAGAATATTGCAACAATCAAAACTAACACTCCAACAAACCATAGACATATAATGCAGTTATAGATATGTTCAAATGGTGGCCCAGTCGGCTGGGGCTGTAGAATACACCGACTGCATCTCTGTAGAGGGGTAAGACTCCTGGATATGATGCCAAACAATCTGATGGTGAGGTTCCAGTAATACTGGAGCTTTGGGGAATGCGGAATACCCCTTTCATTGCCATCACTCCAAGGCCAACTCTGTCCCTGATAGGATCCAATCTATGGGTCAAATAGAACTGTTTGATATTCAAACTGAGTACTTTGACATTTAAAGTGAGTGCAAACAAATGACGTATGCTCAACTGAATAGTTTGAAATAGAATTGTTTACCATTTAACTCAATGTAAACAAATGACTGGTGTTTAATTGAATTGTTAGTTATACATAGCAATTCGTGGAACTATTTAACTTTGTTGACATGCTAAACTGAATCGTTTGAAAACAAATGGCTGATTTTAATTGAATTGTTAGTCATACATAGCAATTCGTGGAACTATTTAACTTTGTTGACATGCTAAACTGAACCGTTTGAAAACAAATGGCTGATGTTTAATTGAATTGTAAGTTATACATAGAAATTCATGGAACTATTTAACTTTGTTGACATGCTAAACTGAATCGTTTGAAAACAAATGACTGATGTTTAATTGAATTGTTAGTGTTAAATAGCAATACTTGAAAGCAATTAATATGCACAAATGATTAATAGTGAATAGAATTATTCATATTAGACAGAAATAACTGAAACAATTTAACTGTGTGCAAAAAATGAGCTCAGGTTATGAGATGACTGACCAATTTTTATGATTTAGGATTCAAATGAACAGCAACAGTAGGAATTGAAATGCACTCTACTAAAGCCTGATTGTCACAGCTAGTGAATTTCAAAAATGCAATCTGGACGAGAGGACGCTTTAGAAGAACGATATGCAATAAATTTCTGTTTTAAACTTGGAAAAAATGCCACAGAAATGTATGGAATGCTTCAGACTGCTTTTCGACCATCTTGCATGAATCGAGCATCAGTTTTTGAGTGGCATAAGAGATTCCAGGAAGGCAGGGAGTCTGTGAGGGACGATGAGAGGTGTGGGAGGAATAAGGAAGTCAGAACACCAGAGTTGATTGACCAAAGGGTTAGGCTTAGGGTTACTATGTTGAGGTTTTAAGGGAGTTCATGAAGAGATTCCTAGGGAAGAGGCCAGCACTCTTCAAATCGGGTCAGTGGCATTTCCACCAGGACAATGCACCAGTCCATAACTCCATCCTTGTCACAGACTATTTGAGCAAGATGAGTATCAAGACAGTTCCTCAGCCTCCCGATAGTCCAGATGTTGCTCCCGGTTATTCCATAAGCTCAGAGGCTGTCGTTATGAGACAATTGAGGAGATGAAAGAGGCTGTGACGTAGGTCATTGACACGCTCAGACAAGAGTACTTCCATGGGGCCTTCCAGAAGTCATTGGAACGGTACAAGTGCATTGCAGCCGGAGGAGATTACTTCAAAGGGGACTAGAGTTTCATGTGTGTACTATCAATAAAAGTGCCCATACGAAAAAAGTCTGTGTATGTGTATAAAAAGGATTTGGCATTAAATAACCTACAATGGATGATATGTCATAAAACCAAACCAAACGTTCAAATAGAAGAAGAAAGATAAAATGCTTCGTCAGAGACATAAATAAAAAAAAATCCATTAACACGAACAAATAAACTAATTTCTGTAAATGGTGGATCTCGGAGTTTTCAATTCTGTTGACGAACTAATGGACTGAACCAGTCAGATAGTCATCGACACTAAGAGGCCTGGTCACATCTTTGTTCAGCATTGACCCCAGACTCTTGAACAGAGTGCTGAAGTGTGAGTGATATCAACTACTAACTACCGAGAAAGTACTGCCAAAACTATCAAATGCGAAATATTTCACTTATGCTAATGTATCTGAATACTGGCATAAAGAATCGAAACATCTCACGACTTCCCAAATAGGATTCGGTAGGTATTGATGGCTTGTGTTCTTTTTTAGGATATGTGTGAGTTTCGAAATATTTCCGAATCGTCTGTACGGTTCTCCAACTTAAAGATGTATGAGCCCAGCGTTATATCATGGTAGTTATAAGAGGAGGCTTTTATGTTGTGAACCGTGTCATCAACGACTTATGATCAGGGAACAATGTGAAGTAATTCCCATATAAATACTTATGCAACTTTTTCACGGCAAAAACTAGGACCGACCCTTTCTTTTCGATATGTATATTATCGTTCTGTATCAGAAAACGAGCATTAAATTTAACACACTGACTTTTCACTCCTTCTTTCATTGTATTAGCTATTACATCTCTCAGTACATAGAGAGAATCATGTACTAGAATGTATTTGCACGGGTCAAAATGAGTTAGAATGGGTCCAGAACTGTTGTAAGCTGAAACCTAGTATGTTTCGGTATACTAGCTAGTACATACGAATTAGTAGTTCGCAGCAATGTTAAGATTTAGTATTACATGAAGTGTTCTTGTAAAGGTCTCCGTGTGTCTTTTTCCCACTGCTCTAAACAGCAGTAAACCAGTCATCATGGACCAGCTCAAATACTCCCAGAAAAGGTACGATAGGCTAGTTCTCAACAAGAGCATAGCATTTTCTTTGTTTCATCAAAAGCTTTCCTCTGACTAGCACCCCATCTCCAAGGAGTGCTTTTTCTCATTAGATTATAAAGCAGCTCCAGTCTTCTTGAGTAACCGACTGTGGTAGTTGTTCACTGTCCAAAGATTAGCTTTCAATCCTGTAACATTCTTGGGTGCAGCAGCATCTCTCATGTCAGCCACCTTCTCTGGGATAGAAGCTGTGTTCTTATTGTTGGTTTTAAAACCAACCACAGTTGTGTTACTTCCGGACAAAAGGAAATAGCACTTACTTCTCTGCAACTTTAGTCCTGCTTTATCCAATGCACCAAATACTTTCAGTGGGTTTTTATGCTGACTCGTGTCGAGATATCATCCACGCGCACCTTACAAAAGAGAACTTCCTTCAACCTCTTATCCATTTTTCAATTGAAAATTCCGGTTGTACAATGCACTCCAAACTTTAATGATAGAGTGGTATAATCCACGAAAGTTGTTTACTTTCAACAATTCTTATTTCATCGTTCAATTCTAATTCATGGTTGCCCAGTTGGCTAGGGCTGTAAAATACACCGACTGCACCTCCTGTAGAGGGGTAAGACCCACCAACGAGTGTCTTGGATATGACACTAAACAATCTGATGGTGAGGTACCAGTAATGATGTAGATTTGGGGAATGCGAAGCACGCCTTCATTTCCGTCGCTCCCAGGTCCCATCTGGCCCGGAGTGGTAGTACCTGATAGGGCCCTGTCTATGGGTTAAATAAAACTAAACTGCGAACCTATGCTAAACTGAATTGTTTGAAATGGAACTGTTTTTGACATTGAAACTGTTCTTACACTAAACTGAATTTTTTAATATAGAACTGTTTTGACATTTAACTATGTATAAACAAAATCTATACTTATACTAAATTGAATAGTTTGAATTAGAACTGTTTGACTAAAAGGAATAACTTTAAATAGAAATGTTTTTGACAATTAAGCTGTGTACTCATGCTAAACTGAATTGTTTGAAATGGAACTGATTATTTCTATAAAAATGGATTTGGCATTAAATAACTTACAAGGCTTGATATGCCACAGAACCTAAACAACCAACCAACCAAATCTAATTCCTGGTAGGCATAGCTAAACTTCAGACTCCCTCTTGAAGTAGTGAATAGGTCCTCTGTTCATGGTATCAGGTAATTTCCATAGGGTGCAACTGCATGGTTTGTTTGTTATCACTACATATTCGGATGCCTTCCGAGAATACTCCCCTCTATAAAAAAAATGCCCAGACTTTCCAGATAGTCTAGTTCTCTTTCCGAGTCTTTATAGCAAAGGGTACCAGCCTTCCCCGGCAAAGCTATGGAATCATCGTTTTGTCAATTGCTATTTTTACCTTGAAGTCTTCCGAGTAACCCATTTCGTTGCTCATCACTGAATCAAATTACGTAAATAGTCCCAAGTAGACACTCTTAAATCTCGTTCTTAACACCTACAACTTCATGGTTTTGTATACGCACGTTTACTTTGTATTTAAAGTTGCAATGTTCTGATATTTTTCGTAATGCATCCACATATTCACTTGTGGATTCGCCGTCCTTTTTTGTCTCTTGTGTTGAAAAATACCCTAATGAATCTCGATCGGAGCGGGCCTAATGTGTCTATTAAAACACAAAACATAAGTTTTCTCCTCCGGCCTGTTTTCATCGAGACTTTACAAGATGGCAGAATGTTTAGCGCCAATTTCAGACACAAAAAAAAGTTTAGTTCACTTACATTCGTTACTGCCCAGTCGGATGGGGCTGTAGAAAACATCTTTGCAGAGGTGTAAAATCCCTCTCCACCAATGAATGCCCTGGATTATGACACTAAACCATCTCATGGTGAGATCCCAGTCCTGGAGCTTTAGGGAATGAAAGTACCCTTTCATTACTATTACTCCCAGATTCACTCTGACCCGGAGTGGTAGCACCTGATAGGGTCCTATCTATGGGTTAAATAGAACTGTTTGATATTTAAACTGTGTACAAACAAATGACTTACATTAAATCGATTTGTTAGAAATAAAACTTTAACCATTTAACTGTGCGTAAACAAATGACTAATGTTTAATTGAATTATTGGTGATATACAGCAATACTTGGGACCATTTAACTGAATGCAAATGAATGAGTAATGTTGAATAGAATTATTAGTGTTAAATAGCAATACTTGAAACTCTTTAATTGTGTGCCTAAATTGAATTATTGACATTACAAAGTAATACTTGTTACCACTTCACTGACTGTAAACAAATAATTAATATTAGATATGTACCATTTGTACCGGGCATTGGCCTAGCGGTTATAGTGTTCGCCAATGGCCCGGGAGACCTGGGTTCAATCCCAGGTCGAGTCATACCAAAGACTCAAAAAATGGTACTTGATGCCTCCTTGCTTAACACTCAGCATTATAAGGTACGGATCAAGGCTAAAGTGGAGCAATCCAGGGAGGGAGTAGCGCCCTTCCCTACACCTTGGTGTAGTAGCTATCGAAAGGGGAGCCTTCGGGTTACCCTCGACTATGGTCGCCAACTTTACTTAGATATGTAGCATAGGACCAACGTGTTGTGCTGTAAAGAAAGAAGTCCGCAGAAAAAGAAATACTCAAACTCGAAGGTAAGGGAAGAAAATATAGAAGTCGTTTATTATTCACTTTGGGCTACGATCGCTGCACTCGAAAAGTTCGTTTTAGTTACGTTCTTCTTCTCCCTTCCCCTTGGTTGTGACGGCGGTGTGGGTGAGAGCTGGCTGTTAACACACGCCTGTCATAGCAGACTGGGTAGGACGAGTCGGGGCTTCGGAACCTTTGACTCGCCTGTTTTGAAAGCTGCCTTCAACTCCGCCAAAATCTCCTGACTTGTTTTCTTATATAGAGATTTTGGGGAACAAATCGAAGATCCCCGAATGTTCGATGTCACCAGTGAAACTGTCGTGAAACACGTGATAATTCATATGTGATTATTCTAAAATCACGTCTAACTTTGCAGGTCATTCTGCCCGCACGCGCTTGTCTCGTGACACCTTCACTGATTGACGACAGCGCCCGCCCGTAATATTACAGATAGAATTAGATAATTAAAACTATTTAACTGCGTAGAAACAATAGCAATTACCAGAGTACAAACAAATTTGTTCTAACTCATGTAAAATGAAATCCCGTGCATGATTTTTCGGACTGTTGTCCTCATCTTTATTGTTGTTAGTTGTAACCCAAGGTTTCGGCCGCTGCATCCTCCGGCCTTCCTCTGGTGTACCTTGTTTATCTGGGCATAGAAACGATTCAACCTGGGAAACCATTTTTAAAGTTTGACTATTGATCAAATTAGGCGTTTAAGAAATAGGAAGATGTTATTCAAAGAATAAAGTCACTGTTTTTCACGCCTATTAATCTGAGAACCATCACAAGAAGTTTCTCGAGAAGTGTCATGAGATAAATTCGAAACGTAAAATCCAATGGACAGTCAAACTTTAAAAATGATTTCCTAGATCGAATCATTTCTATGCCCAGATAAACAGGAGACACCAGAGGTAGGCCGGAGGATACAGCGACCGAAACGTTGTTACAACTAACACCAATAAAAACGAGGATAACCGTCCGAAAAATCACACACAAAATATTGCGCATCAAGCCTCATCTCAAACATTTTGACTGTTAATATCTATTTAAATGTTTGCAAACAAATGACTGATGCTAAATTGTTAGAGTTACATAGAAATACTTGAAACCATTTAACTGTGTGCAAACAAATGATTAATAGTCCATAGAATTGTTCGTATTAGATAGAAATACTTGAAACTATTTAACTGTGTACAAAAAATGAATTCAGGCTCGTTTAACAATGTTATCCTCCTGTCGCGCTATTACGTTCACTTTTGTACAAATACCCTTGGAAAAGGTATGAACTCCCTTATCCTCCCAACTATGGGTTAAATAGTATCACTAGTGTTCTTCTAGGAGAATAGCTTTGGCATTAAATAACCCAAAAGGTTGATGTGCAATTAAACAAAGAAACCAAACCAAACCAAAAATATTATCAATGAAATGTCTTTACAAATCATATATTTCATGTATATATATAAACACGATTTGGTATTAAATACCCTACAATAGTTGATATGCTATAAAACCCAACCCAACCAAACCAAACCTTACTTTCGTTAGCTGTGAGGAAAAATTTAACTTTTTCGACATATTGTGTTCATTTTTCGTCCTGACTATCCCATTCTTTCATTCATCCTTAAGCAGCGCCATCTGTTTCCTTATAATTCAGACAAGTCGATTTATCTATTTCACAAAGTTATTATTTCCGCCAACGTTCCGCTACTGTTTTTTACTGATTACCGTTATGTTCGCTTAATTTGTCTGCAAATTGTGTACTATTCAACAAGCTGAAACTGATAAAGACTACAAAAGACAGAATTTACCGTTGAGAGCAAAAACGTGTGTCCATTCAATGTTTAAAAGTTCATTTTTTTTTACTATTTTTATTTTATGTCCATTCTAATCGTGGCCCTTTTTATAAAAGAGAATCCCAATGTTTTTGTCGTAAAGACTGAAATACACACACACACACACACACACACACTCACATATATATATATACAGAGAGAGAGAGAGATATTGAGAAACAGGCAAATAGAGATTGTATATATATTATGAAAATTTGTTTCTAAGGAGAAAATCGGGCCGACCACGTGCGGTGCTTGGTTTGGCCGGAGTGGAGAAGGGAGAAGTAATCCCAGACAATACGGCATCGAAAAGCCATCCCCTCTTTTTGTCGAGAACTACTATTGAGACCCTCAGTACGAATTCGGAGACCATACTGAAGGCACGAAAAACTTAAGCCACCAGAAAGGTTTAAAGGTTAAAAGTCCACTCCCCGGGTGGAGACAGATTACTTCAACATTATAGCAGGTGTGCTGCAAGGAGACACATTAGCCCCATACCTGTTTATTATCTGCCTAGACTACGTACTTAGAACTTCTATTGATAAAATGAAAGACAACGGTTTCCAGCTGACAAAAGGAAAGAAGATACCCCGAAAAAACAATTACGGGCGCGGACTACGCCGATGACATAGCGCTTCTGGCAAATACACCCGTCCAAGCCGAAACCCTGCTACATAGTCTGGAACGAGCAGCTGCAGGCATAGGCCTCCATGTAAACGCGGACAAGACGGAATAAATGTGCTTTAATCAAACAGGCGACATCTCCACACTAAAGGGTAGTTCTCTGAAACTAGTGGACAAGCTCACCTATCTCGGAAGCAGCGTCTCATCAACCGAGAATGACATAAATACGCGACTAGCAAAGGCAGGGACAACTATCGATAGCTATTGGTCATATGGAAGTCAGATCTGACCGATAAAATAAAACGCAGTTTTTTCCAGGCAGCGGTCATGCTGATACTGCTATATGGATGCACGACATGGACGCTAACTAAACGTATGGAGAAAAAAATGCTTGACGACAACTACACAAGAATGCTGCAAACAATATTAAACAAGTCCTGGAGGCAGCACCCCATAAAAAAGCAGCTGTACGGTCACCTACCGCCCATCACGAAAACTATTCAATTTAGACGAACCAGATATACGGAGCACTGCTGGAGAAGTAGGGACTCATAAGCGATATACTCCCGTGGACCTTTTCACATGGACGAGCAAAGGCAAGACGAGCAGCTAGAACCTATATACAACAGCTCTGTGCCGATACAGGATATAATCTTGAAGACTTACCGGGAGCAATGGACGATAGAGACGGGTAGCGAGAGATGGTCAATGAGATCTGTGCTGGCAGCGCAACATGATGATAATGATATCTCTACTAATGAATGATTGACTCTTCCCAGAGAAAAAGGTAGTTTGAGACAACAAGATGACTGCTTGACAACAGGCCATGTATAGACAGAGTTACTAATCTAAACCAGTCCTTCTGTATCCGGATCGATGTGAAAATTTTTTAAAATATTGTTGTGTTAAAGATATATTTAACTGTTATTTTTATGTTTGCTGTTCCTAAATATTTAGATTATAACACCAATCTATATGTTTAAGTAATTCATAACCTAAAAAGAAGTCATTCATCTTCGATAATGCAATGTATGACTTTTAGTCTTGAACGTTTTGGAAGTAACTGCCAAAATGGATTTCATTGTTTTGGCACTTCACGATTCACATCAGAGAATTGTTTGGTACTTACGCATCTATGTTACCGCGATAAAGCCGAACTTTCCCGAGTGTTTCAGGGCCGATAACAGAAAGAATCGGAATATGCCGACAAAACGCATATGAGTTGATGCCGCACTCTCACTTATATTTTTAACTGTAGCCATCTCGTGCGACCACATACATATCAATTTTAATATTTGAGCAATGGCCAGTTTGGACCGGGAGAAAAACGTCCCTTAGCGCAATGCAGTCTACGTCCTGCATTTGGTATTTCGACATCTCCAGGCATAGCTTTTTCTCATTTTTTTTAAATGCCAAGGAGGCTCGCATGTCCGACAACTTTTAATTTTGCCAATAAGTTTTTTTTTCTTGGCAGAATTGTATCACCTTTTCCACAGATTGTAGCTTATCGTTTAGCTGTGATAAATTCATGTTGTTTAAAATTGCTTGAATAATACTGTTCTCGTAACTTTGTCAACAAATTGATTGAATTATATTATCGTCTGCTTGCTTAAATTTGACAACTTGTAACCTATATTCCTGCTGTATACTTAAATACATGGACTTTTCTAAATTAAGGTGGACTTTTAGTTGACAATAAGATTCTCATTTATTATTTTGTTTCTTTTCAGAATGTCCAACGGGAAAATATGGTCGTGAATGTCAAAGAACATGTCACTGTGCAGACAATACCAAGTGCAATCAAACAAATGGCGTTTGTCTTGATAAAAAATGTGAAATAGGATACCGGGGACCAACTTGCCAGCTACGTAAGAAGTTTGATTTACTTGATTTACAGTAGTTCTAATATCATACCCCTTAGAATTGAATATATTTCCATATTCTTTTGGTACAAATATAATAGTAAAGTTGTCTCCCTTTAGTCGAGGGCGACCAGAAGGCTCCCTTTTCAATAGCTACTACACCGAGGTGTAGGGTAGGGTGCTACTCCTTTCCCTGGATTGCTCCACTTTACCCTTGATACGTACCTTATATTGCTGAGTGTTAAGCAAGGAGGTATCAAGTACCATTTTTAAAGTCTTTGGTATGACGCGACCTAGGATTGAATCCAGATCTCATAGACCATTGGCGAACACTCTACCCACTAGGCAAATGAGCCGGTTCAACAAATATAATAATGTTTTATAATTGAATAATATTCCTTTTATTTATTTATTTTTTCCTTCAACAAAATTCAATCATTTTTTATCTGATATTTTTATATCACGAAGGTTCAGATATTTTTTTATATTTGTATCTTATATTAGTGTAAATTGGAGACGTTTCAAAAATCAGTTGATGAAAATATCCATGATATATGAAGTTGAAGTAAAAAACGAGGATGTAATAAAATCACCGTACACTCCTAAGTAATTATGCCCTTCACCCTGGGCAGAAGGCTAATGAGGACCCTACATTATTGTAGCACCAATCTCTTATGATAAATCAGCTTCACTTTTTTCTTTGAAAAATGATAATGGCCGATTTACATTTCTTGAATCTTGTACCAATATCTTCAGCAATTGTAAGAGATAAGTTTATTTTCGTTATAAACATAAGTCTTTCAGAATTTGACCCAAGACCCATAAGCTGGCCACCTTTGACCAGCAGATTGGGCACACGGTAATTATGTGTGTACATTGTTAATCTAAATTTAATCAAATTTGATAGCATAGTATGTTGTTCTCATATCTATACTTCTCTAGGGATGAAATACAAATTTGACCACTACCTCTTCAAATCTCTAAAAAAGTTTTAGTCGACCACTACTTCACATTTACTTTAAAGATGGTACAGACCCTATTATGAAACACTGCTACACTGTAAAAGTTAGCATGCTAATTTTTTCGATGCAAGCGGGGGCTCTCTGTTTGTAATGCCTCCTATTTATTTCCATTGGAACTATGAAAGAGATAAAGAACTTAGTTTAAGGGAGAAGTTTGATTACAAATCGCACCAATCCTCATCTTCACAGGTGTTAATGTGCAATGATTGTATCCACCGCAGAGGGATAAGAACACCACAAAAAAGATCATTTTTCACTTCTCCCAAGTTCATTCTCTCCTAGAGTGGAAATAAATGTTAGAATCCCTTCTATGGATCAAATAGATGTTTAAGAAATAATCGTTCTTGATAAGAATACATGAAGCCATATAACTGTGAGAAAATTATCTGTATTAGATAGGAAAACTTTAAACCTTATATCACCTCATCATCTTGTCGTGCCATCAGTACGGATATCCCTGGCCTTCTCTCACCACCCCTCCTTATCGTTCCGGCAGGTCCTCAGGGCGACACCCCGTATCCTCACAGAGCGGTTGAATGTAGGTTCGAGCTGGTCGCCCTGCTTTTGCTGGGTCATGTGAAGGGGTCCATAGGAGCACATTACTTATGAGCGCGTCCCTACTTCTCCAGCAGTGTCCTGCATGTCTGGTTCGTCTAACTTTGATAGTTTTCGTGATGGGTGGTAGGTGGCCGTATAGCTGCGGTTTTGTGGGGTGTTACCTCCAGGGCTTATTCAATATTGTAGTTGCCGTCAAGCTTTTTCTCCAGCCGTTTAGTTAGCGTCCATGTAGTGCATCCATTTAGCAGTATCGACACGATCGCTGCTTGAAAAAAACTGCGTTTTATTTCATCGGTCAGGTCTGACTTCCATATGACCGATAGCCTATTGATAGATGTCCATGCCTTTGTTAGCCGCGAGTCGATGTCTTTTTCGGTTGATGAGACACTGCTTCCTAGGTGGGTGAACTTGTCAACTAGTTTCAGAGAGCTATCGTTTAGTGTGGAGATGTCGCCTGTTTGATTAAAGCACATATATTCCGTTTTGTGTGCATTGACATGGAGGCCAATCCCTGCGGCAGCTCGTTCCAAACTATGCACTAGGGTTTTTGCTTGGGCAGGTGCATTTGCTAGAAGCGTTATGTCATCGGCGTAGTCGGCGTCGGTAATTGTTTTTGCGGGGTACCTTGTGCTTTTCTTTTTCAGCTGGAAACCGTTTTCTTTGATTGTATCGATCGATGTTCTAAGCACATACAATATCCGTTTCTTAAATGTAAAGGCAATTTTACCGTAAATCCAAATTAATATTCAACCTGGTCAATGGAGCTAACACTTTTGGTACATGAAACTCTTTTTAAAAACTTGGGTAGAATTATTTACATACTAGTGTAGAATATTCAGTCTAAGTAAAGAAAGACAGCCCTCCCCCCCAAAAAAAAGATAGGTTAGAAACGAATAGCTAAATGACCCTCCACCTCCCCTGTCCATTCCAAGCAGTAGCTCTACCAACTTCTATTTAAGTCTATAAAATGACACGAAACAGAATATAAAAAACCAAGCTAGGGAAGAAGAAGGCCAATGTGCCACCAAAAGACAAGTCAAAAACTGGTCAGTAAAATCATATTGCCGTTTATTCTACTATCATTTAAAATGCATTAATTATTTTATTTTAAAGATTGTATTTTATTTGTAAAATCACTGCTGTACAATATCTGTGTCTTAAATGTAAAGGCAATTTTACTGTAAATCCAAATTAATATTGAACCTGGTCAAAGAAACTAACACAATTAGAACCCAAGAACCTAAGCAAACGTAAAATAGAATGCCTGTAAGGATGCTAAGAAGAAAAAATCACGGAATCCATTGGAAGCAGCGTGGTGGATAAAGCTTCTGACGGCTCAAACATAATGAAAAATTAAAAATAGAAAAGCCGCAGGGCTTGATGAAATTCCCCCAGAAGTATAGAAAACCAGACAATTCGACAACATACTGCTCCGACACTTTAATGCAGTTTATGATCAAAACCCGATAGACAGATGGATGAAGGGATGCATCCTCCTTTTTCCGTAAAAAGGGCGACCTCAGATTAGCCAAGAACTACCGAGATATAACAATTACATCCATAGCAGCCAAAATATACAATGTTCTACGACGCAACCGCATAGAACCCAAAATTGACAACATTCTTAGGAAGAACCAAAATGGCTTCCGGAGAAATAGATCCACGACCTCACAAATATTGACTATCCGTATAATTCTTGAAGGCGTACGGGCAAAAAAATCTACAGGCGACAATATTATTTGTCGACTTTACCAAGGCCTTTGATTCCATTCACAGAGGGAAGATGGAGCAAATTCTTCCCGCATACGGGCTACCAAAAGAAACCGTTGCATCCATAATGATTCTCTTTAGAAACACCAAAGTGAAAGCACGTCCTCCGGATGGAGACACAGACTACTTCGACATTGTAGCCGGAGTACCCCAAGGAGACACACTAGCCCCATACCTCTTTATCAAACCTTATAACTGCATGTAAATTATTTGTATTAAATATGAATACTCGCAACAGTTACCTATGTGAGAATATTTGTAATAGATAGGGACACTGGAAAAAGTATTTATATATAGATAGAAATACTTGCAATCATTGTGTGAAATGAAATAGCTGTGTGCAAGCAATTTGTGTTAGTCAGTGTCATGTGGTCTACCACTGAGAGGAGAGAAATAGGAAATTTCCCCTACCCTCCGTGTTTGAATTAACAGGCCGCCAAAGACTTACCGTTAAAAAAGGAATAAGGAATGTAGGTCAATTCCTCGCGGCCGAAGTAACAAATCCAGGTCAGAATGAAAGCCACGAGATGTTGCATTCTGTGACCGGATGGATAAAGAAGGGGGTATAGGGACATATAGTAATCCGAAAGAATCACCTGACAGAGTGAAGGAAGAAGAAAGAAGCCAAGTGATTGGCCAGAACCCTAAAGCGGAAGTAGCACCCTTTTTGTTAGCGGAAATAGGAATGAAGTATGCAGTTTTCAGGACAGAGGTCGCCGTGAGAGGACGGGGATCTGATGCCAAACTCCGGGCGAAGAAGCAGAGCCGGGTTTCAGGACAGCAGTTGGCGTGATATGATGTATTGAAACTGTCGCCGAAATTCCGTGGAAAAGCGGAAAAAATCTAGGACAAGAAGATAACAGATGCCTTCAAGCCAAGCTGTATAAAATCCCGCTAGCCCGTAAAAAAGAAAATACTCACAGAAGGAACCCGTCGAAAAGCTAAGTAAACCTTAAAACCGTTTTCTCCCTCCACCCTTTCTAAGTATTGCAATTACATACTCTCTCTCTCAATTTAAAGAAGGAAGAAAGAAAAGAATAAGGAAGAAAGGCATTTGTATTTTGATATTGTCTACTGATAATATAGCCGGCACGTTAAATATGTGTTTGTGACCGCATGTATTTAAAACCTTGTTATATTTTAAATGTCTCCTCGTGTTGAAACTTATTCGTTGTGTTTTTTGCCTATCGAGTTGCCTTCTTTTTACATGTTCCTTTTCAGCTTCATTCGCCTCAATTTATTCTCACTAAATGTCCTATTCGCCTTTAAAAATATTACACGGGAAATTGGAATTGTCGACTACAATAAATAATAATATTATATCTAAACCTAGAGGCCCATATCTTCCATTATCCTTGGGATAGGAAGACCAAGTGGTCTGGTGGGTGTGTGTAACGTGAAATTTGGAAACCCTTTACCAGCGGCGGTCAGTCTAGCCCCAAATTAATCCCAACATTATCTACCAGTTCCCTATGTGCCCGAAGAAGGAATCTTAACGGGAACTTGCGAGGGATCAAGTGTCAGACTGCCCCGACTTCACACGTGCGAAAAATAAACTCCCGTCCTGGGATAAATATTTTTATGTCGTCACAGTCAGGAATAATAGGAAGCACATCACAGCCAATTATTTCTTTTACATAGAACACTTGATATCAATTAACTGAGCACGAATAATTTGTATTAGATAGAAATTCTTGATACTTATTGGAAATTATCAGCAGGAATGTTCAGCCTCTCCTGCAACATCACCAACGTCTAGATTTCATGCCGTTGGATTACAAATAAAATAGGAAGATTTATAATTCCAGATAATCTCCCTTAGAAGCCACAGCATGTAGATCCTTATTCTTCATTGGCAATAGTAATGATTATGTAGAAAATATTTTTTTAGCTGAAAAGCTACTCTATCCAGCAATGTTATTATCTTGTCTTATCATAGTTTTTTTTTACCTCAAGAACCAAAAATTTGAATGTCTAACTGTTCAATGATAAATACACTACATACTAATAATTAGTGTATTTCTTTTTATTTAGAGTTTTAATGGTTTGGTTTAGCAATAAATGATACCTAATAATATCCGTAGGATTTTATAATGTGCCATTAGACAATAATCAGGAATAATACATAATTTTAGCAATTTGTTAGCAAAATTTCGTAATTTAGGTCGCAAAATATGTTGGTTAGGTTTATAAGTGAAGAAAGTTAGTATTAGGAAAAAATATGAACACAACTTGGAAGTTTTAGAGTATTATATTACAGTCGCAAACAAATTGTTCTATTTGCGGCTATATAAAATTATACCAGAATCAACATATAATAGTCCACTTAACGGAAGTCCTTGTGTCGTCGTCGTATTTGCCAAAGTTTAACACTTCATGCGGCTCTTCCGTTCACTGCTGGAATTGTTACAAAGACAATTTTAACGTCCGTTTGTTCTGGAGTTCGTTAGAAAAAGAGGTCTACACATGTCTTTTGATATCTGTTGCCAACGTATACGGGCCACTGATTGCTTGGTTTGAAAGGTGCATCGACCAATTAAATGAGTCATACATGGCCTTTAGAGAGTGAAGTCGACCAAGATAGGCAACCCACCTGCCTTAGGTATATATTTTTTCTATATGATAAATGATAAAATACTGAAACCTTGATTTAAAAGAAAATTGTCAGTGGTGTACGTGTTTGTGGACAATAATATATATGTAGGGAACGAATAAATAAATAAAAAAAATTAAATTAAAAAAAATGAATAAATAGATAAAAAAAAAAAACTTAAATTTGAAGAAACTCCCAGAGGTCTCTAACGGAAAAGGAGATGACGCATGCGTAAAAGGAAAAAGGATTTTTTCCCATTGAAAAAGGAAACGATATCATCTTTTTTTCAGGCAGTGTCCGTCGAACCAACAAGACCATTTTGTTGTCTGGTGTTTTGGGCACCATGCTACGTCCTGGGACGTAGTGTTGGTTAGTCCCTTCACCCAATAAATAGAGGACAATATAGAAAAAATGTTTTCGTCTCTTATCTATTTCTATCTTTTCTTTTTGTATATCTATTTGGGACTTTCTTTGGGCAAGGCATTGCGCCGGCCAATCAACGTGGGCTGAAATAATATAACCAAAATATGGAGTCAGATATCTTACGGCAACACAGCCTTGCCCTTAGCCCCTGACCTTCAAAAGCCTTCAAATTCCACATATATAAGTTTAAAATATATAGAAGATGTATGTAAATTCTCAAAATGTATAGTAAACAAACCAAATATTTTATTCCATCATTTTTTTTTTTTTTTAAATATTTCTCACTCACTGCCATGTCCTTGTCAAAAGAATTTTCTGTAAAAAAAAAAAAACTGATCAAAATTAGCGCAAAGATCTCCAACTAACGCCCACGCAGATGTTTAAAAAATAAACAATTGAAAATGGTTTTTAGGACCAATAGGAGGTCTCTAAAATACGCGCCCAAAGAATTTTCGAAAGTCAACGTGTGCGCGCGGGATCTACCCTGATGCTATAAAAACACAATATTCCAGACAACACAGATCAGTTACTCACACCAACCCGGAGTGATACGTACTAACTGTTTTCTCAGCGGTGCCGTGTTCGTTTGATCTTTAGACAACGGTGTCATGTTACATTTTCAAGTTAATAAAGATCTTATCCACGCTGCCGCTAGAACTGGCATTTACGGTCGTGACTTGATTCACGAGTCGCTGTATACCCTTCTACATTTCAACTCCCAACAAAGAAATAAATTTCTTTAAATTTTGTAGCACTATTGTTAATATTGTCTTTTCATTCATTAACATTAGTAACCTACACTTTGTTCAATATTTGAATGTTTTGTTTTTATGGAATATATTTGCTTTTTATTTTCTTAGGGTGTTCTTATGGAACTTTTGGCGTTGACTGTAAGTCCAAATGTCATTGTTATTATAATTTTTACTGCAATTATACAAATGGTGTATGTCAGGATGGTAGCTGTGAACTTGGATACATAGGAGATAACTGTCAAGAAGGTAAATATTTTGTTTTTACGAATAAAGATTATGCTCATAAAAGAATATGAAAACGAAAGCATAAAAAAGTTATAACATTTTACACATTATCCAAACTTCTTTATCATGTACCGTCTATTTCTTTAAGAGGCATGAACACTCCAAATTTCTTTATTCTCATTCATTTTTGTTAATGTAAGGGTTGTGTTTTCTGACAGAGGAGGTCTTAAACAGAATTCAAAATTTGAAGAGTGTTGTTAAGGGAATTTATGACCTCTTGATCTTAGAAACACTTCTGGGGTTTCGAGCCTGCTGTAAGGTTTGAAACCTCAAAGGTTAGTCTAAATGCTACGCCACTTAAAGTGAATTACTTTGCTTCATACTTAGATTTTAATTCACTAAATAATCTAACACAATCCCTGACTGTGTCCCTCTCATCACCCGACGAACTTATTACGAAATCAAAGCTCATAATTCCAAATAATTGTTTCCCTATTTCATTTTCAATTTACATACTCAAACATATTCACCTAAAATCTCTCACTTGTCAACCACTACTACAGCAGGTTTTGATCATAGGTCAAATTCACCATGAACCTTTGTACTTAGGGCCCCACTATTTTACACTTATACACGAAAAAGAAAGTGGCATTTTGGAAAATCAGATTAACATGCTTCACCAGAAGCCCAGTATCATCAGAAGGCAAACAATTTTATCACCAAATAATGTATCTACATTAAAGAGAGGGCAGTGTAATAATTTGTGGATCAAAGTATTGCATATTGATCTTTGACAGACCCGTAAATTAGGGACAGGATGTTCCAGCTGTGTAAACAGGAGGACAGCTCACGTGGGTTGATAGCCGGAAGCAGTTCAAGTGGATTGACAACTGGAACGATTAGGCGTTATCAAATTATAAATGCACAAGTACCAATGGTCCGTCACGGTCAATCTGTCGGTTGGGCAGTCAAAGGGTTTGGAGAGAGGCCAGCAAGTGCCCAGAGGTGGGCTGGGGCCAAATGGCTCCACTGCCAGAATCCGGTTGAGAACATCTCAAGGAAACAAAGGTGGATATAGACTCCCAATGTGGTTAAAGAAAAGGTCAATGTTCAGTCATCTGCCAGTCTGTGTCTGCGTCCTTCCTCTCTCTCTCTCTCTCTCTCTCTCGCTTACAGCCAATTTCTATTCTTTCGAATTATAAAGACAGAGATATATTATGCCACTTCATTATGCCGGCACAAAACACAGCATAAGCACATTGTATGCTTTATCAACTGAAGAAATTATTTTGATGTTTTTATAATTACAGCTTTGTTTTTAATATGTAAATTGGAATCAGCCGTAACAAACAAGCGAATTAGTGTGTGAGAGAGAGAGAGAGAAATGTCATAAGTATGTAAGCCAAGAAATGGCGAAAAGAGAGATATATTTCCAAATTTTGACTACTCTCACCAAAACATTGTTATGTTTATATTTACTGCATATATATTACGGATGATTTCACTCCACCATGAATAATATCAAAGACATTACCCATTTACTTTTAATACTTCCATAATACTGATATATTCATTTTTGTATCTATATTTATTATTGTATCTATATCATCATCATCATCACGTCGTGCCGCAATCACGAATATCCCTGATCCTCTCTCGCCACTTCTCCCGATCGTTCATCGCCTCTGGCAGGTCTGGGAAATTTCATGGAATCTTAGTATTTGCCAACCCCTCCGCAGGATATGACACAAGGTCAATTTTTTAAGCGGAGTTTAACAGATTTGAATTCAGAGTTTTCCTTCTCCTAGACTAGTTGCCTCGCCAAGGCTGAAGAACCCAGTCTGTCCTACTATTTACCCATAGCTGGAGGGAGAATAATTGGATTCATACCTTTCCCAAGGATATTAGTGCTATGTGAAATGCAATCAGTCTCGTCCGGGATTTGAACTCGTGTCGCCGTGTCCATTTCCTACGACAATAACCATTACACCACGGGCACCTCCTTAGTATTAATACATTTCTTTTTAACCACATACCCATGTATCATTTTGGTCACACTTTCAATTATCAGTAATCATAAGAAGGTTTACATAAGAACAAAAAATGTCACCCAAAGAAAAATTGGATAGAAAAAAGAGATCATTTTCTAATCAGTAGAGTGTTCGCCAATAGTCCAGAAGACCGGGGTTCAATTCCAGTTCGAGTTAGGATCAAAAAATTGTACTTGATGCCGCCTTGCTTAACACTTGGCATTATATGGTACGGATCAAGAATAAAGTGGAGCGATCAAGAGAATGGAGTAGAGCTCTCCACTACACCTTGGTATTGTAGCTATTGAAAAGGGGGCCTTCGAGTTGCCCTTGACTACAGTTACCAACTTTACTAATATATAAATATACTTGTACACGTACTTACGGTGTTATGATTATTGTTGTTGGAAATGGATAAAATGATCTGAGTTCTAATCCTAAGACTCTTGGAAAGGTATGAATCTAACTATTCTCCCTCCAGCTATAGCAAATAGTAGAGGAAACTTGGATCTTTAAGTAACCGGTCGAGGAGAAAGAAAACTGAACTAAAACTCTGCTTAAATAATTGACTTTGAGTCACTTTATGATCGTGCAGATAGGTTGATATATATATATATATATATATATATATATATATATATATATATATACGCATGCATATACACATACATACACACTAAAGTATTTAAAAAAAAACCTTGACCTAAAAGCAAAAGGCAAGAAAACAGAAGAAATTGACCTACTCACAAAAGTAGAACAATAAACAAAAAAAACTTTCTTTCTTAGTAGTCTTGACGCCAAAAAGAGAAGTAGATTATTTATTTATTCTTTGTCTCTTATACTCAATTTATCATTTATTTATTTATTCATGTATGGAGGTACCCGTAGTCGTAGGAAATTGACACGGCGACACGAGTTCAAATCCTGAACGAGACTCATTGCATTTCACATAGCACTAATACCCTTGGGAAAGCTATGAATCCAATTATTCTCCCTCCAGCTATGGGTAAATAGTGGGGCAGACTTGGTTCTTCAGTCTTGATGAGGCAACCAGTCTAGGAGAAGGAATACTCCGAATTCAAACCTTTTAAACTCCGCTTAAAAATTGACCTTGTGTCATATCCTGCCCGAGCGGAGGGGTTGGTAAATATGTATACTCTATTTATCAATGAAGTTATTTACAAATTACATAAATCTGAATTATATAAAAAATCTATTTTTGCTAATCATTTATTTACAATTTCATTATAAATTGTTTTTTTTTAATGACTTAAATAAGCTCAACTTTAGAGATTTAAAAGCATCATACCTTATTTAAGAATTCAGCGCAAGTAACAAAGCTTTATTGTTTATTTATTTCTATTTTAAAATTATACGTAGAGAGATAATTGATATTTGTGTATTTCTGTAAGATATCCATGATACGAAAGCGTAAAATGTTCATATGCATGGGAATCCCGAAACACTGACGACTTTCTTTGTTCAGGTACGAAACTTTTATAACCTTCTTGACTTTTAGTTTTTCGACATGAGGAGAGACAGAGACACAATTTTTTACTATGCTAACTGTTTTTACATCTTTCTTCCGTCAACTCCCCGGCTGAACTGGCCAGCGCATCCCGTAGACCACAACTGGACTGGCCTCGCCCAGATCCGAATCTCAATTGCCTTTTTTCAAAATCACACAGAATCCCTGCCTCTCGCTTCCGGGCATGACGTCATTCACATCCCAATCTCATTTCCTATCTGGGGTTTTTATTATGACATTTGTGATTGTTACATCCCCTGCGCGCGAGCGTGAACTGCACTCAATGTGTGCACCGGCACGTGCTCTAAGCCGAATAGTTCTAAGCCTAACCAAACCGAATGACAATATATAACCAACGAAAAATGATAATATAAAAAAAATCCTTCCACAATTATATAACATTTATTTAAAATAGACAAA
This sequence comes from Sepioteuthis lessoniana, assembly GCA_963585895.1. NCBI lineage: Eukaryota > Metazoa > Mollusca > Cephalopoda > Myopsida > Loliginidae > Sepioteuthis > Sepioteuthis lessoniana. The sequence continues at coordinate 170,087 of CAUZXS010002925.1, read as the reverse complement.
ATAATTTCGTGAAGAATAAAGAGGGCGTCTTTGTTAAGGACTGAATGCAGTAAATGGGAAGTGATAAAAGCGATCAATCCAGAAACAGATTAAAATATGGATACCCTTCAAATGCAGGAGGGTGTGCCTATGTCCTCGTAAAATTTGCAAGAAATAAAACTTTTGCTCTGATTACTGTAGTTAATCAGTTCGATGAGCTTATAATGAAAATGTTGAAAAGTGTGCGTAATTATACTTTTATATGTTTGTGATGATTAAATATTAGATGGACTTCTTGATCTTAGCTGCTGGCAGGTAGCGCACGTATTCACCAAGTCTTGGACTTAGCTGAAGTTTGTGTCTCCTCTTAGCAGCGGCCTCTCTCGAAAACACCTACTTGACATATCATTAATTTCAAACTCATAAAGCCACCGAAAATGACTCTAATATATTTTAATATCTTGTCTGGGAAACGTGACAACTTCAATTGGTTCAGAAAAACTTTCACCCTGCCACAGAATAATCATTGAAACCCTAAAAAAATGGTATCTTTATCTCTTTCCTTCCCTCCTTAAATTTTCTTGCAGCCTTCCACAGTCAAACACGCCGACAAGTTAATGCGCTAAGAAGAACAAAGTGTCAGATACTTAAACCCCAAATCAACGACCACCAACTACGACCACTACTACTACTACCAACCAACGAAACAAATAAAAACCAAATCCTCTCAGCCCCATACGTCCTACATTTAAAATTGGAAATAATGCTGAACTATGCATACTTGAATGCAAAGATATAATCTGCATTCTTCTTGATCCATGCAAAAAATGATAAAACAAACTGTTTTCAGAAGAAACTTGTAGAATAAAAAAGAATAATTGTTATGAAAATAAACACTATTTATATGGGAATTATTAAATCAAAAATTCGGCCTCGATGAGTTAACTTCTCAATAAAATTCAATGAATTTTTTAAAAATAATTACAGTATTGTAATTCTTGAATTCAGTAATTATGTCTCTAGTGAACTAGAGGAAGTAAGCATAGGATGTTAACCAAAGGTAAATCAAAGAGGGAGAAAGAAAAACACATTTTTAAAAATTACAGTAAGCCAACAGATTTGGTACGGTTAATGGTGTTTTCTTCTGATTGTCCGAGAGGGTTGTCAAAAAGCAATGACGTATAGAATTCCGGTTTGTACATTTCATAAGTAATGCTTCCAAAATGGATTGCTGCAGTTCATTAATTGATGTCTCCTGGATGGTAAACATATTGGGATCGTATACACATGCACAGGTCTGATTGGTCAATAGATGGCGGCAAATGGCGGAAGTTGAATTGATACTGCTCGGCGTCGCAGTGTCGTCGGAAGTATGTGTTAGGATACTCGAAGGAATATGTTGGTTTATTCTAATCTCTAAACGTTGACTAGTGCGGCCAATATAGCAAACATCGCATTTGCATGTAAACCAGTAAATGAGAGAACTATTTGGGAGAGCGGTCATACTGTCGTTGAGATAGGGGGGAAACAACACGTTAGATTTAAGAACGAAGTCTCTTCTCTTCAAAGAATTATACAGCTCCAAGCGGGCTTCCTCTACCGATTCCGTCAATGTGCTGGTACCTGGTGTCATTAAAAATTAATGGTACACTTTTAGTTGCAATGTGTGTCATTTTCAGAAAGATAGGTTCCAGAACAGGAGAGGGGTCCAGGCGGCTGTGGTATAGGGTATCGGTGCAAATTGTGGAGGTGCCCGTGGTGTAATGGTTATCGTCACAGGATATGGACACGGCGATACGAGTTCAATTCCTGGACAAGACTGATTGCATTTCACATAGCACTAATACCCTTGGGAAAGCTATGAATCCAATTATTCTCCCTCCAGCTATGGGTAAATAGTAGGGCAGACTAGGTTCTTCAGCCTTGGCGAGGCCACTAGTCTAGGAGAAGGAAAACTCTGAATTCAAACCTGCTAAACTCCGGTTTAAAAATTGACCTTGTGTCATATCCTGCCCGAGCGGGGGGGGGTAAATAGGATCGGTGCAAATGGTGATCGTTTCGTCGAGGAGAACATTAGTGTGTAAGCTCACTATACTAAAGGAGCAAAAAATGAATTGTTGGGGTCGATGGATATATTACAAATGTGATTTGCAAAGGTGAACAAGTCACTCATGAAATGTTGAGAATGTAGTTGTCATCATTATCATCATCATGTCACGCCGCTAGCACGGATCTCCCTGACCCCCTCCCGCCACTCGTCTCTATCGTCCATCGTTTCAAGGCTACATCCTGTATCAGCACAGAGCTGTTGCATATAGGTTTTACCTGGTTGTCCTGCCTTTGCTCGTCAATGTGAAGGTGTCCACAGGAGTATGTCACTTATGAGTTCGTCCCCACTTCTCGAGCAGTGTCCCGCACATCTGGTTCGTCTAACTTGGATAGTTTTCGTAATGGGTGATAAGTGGCTGTGTAGTTGCTGCTTTGTGAGGTGCTGCCTCCAGGACTTGTTTAATATGGCTTGCAGAATATATATATTAGTAGTCGACCTTAGTCGAGGATGATCCAAAGGTTCCCTTTTTAAGAGCTACTACACCGAGGTGTGGGTGCTATTCCATTCCCTGAAATACTTGACTTTACTCTTGATCCTTACCTTATAATTCTGAGAGTTAGGGAAGGTGGCATCAAGAACCATTTTTGAGTCTTTGGTATAACTCGACCTGGGATTGAACCTCGGTCTCGCTGACCATTCGTGAACAAAACACATACTTATTTCAATTTCTTCCAAGGTGGAGGTAAAGATTATCCTTTAGAATGCATATTGCGCTAATTGGTGGACAGAAACAGATTGTAATGAAGCCAAATAAGACAAATGAAAATATTCATAACTTGATATATTTCAAGACATCTACTTATTTTACTCAAGGTGTGGATATATTACAATAAAACTTGTACTTGTTGTTTTGTTTCTTTTCAGAATGTCCAACGGGAAAATTTGGCATGAACTGTGAACAAACATGTCATTGTGCAGACAATACCAGGTGCAATAAAAGAAATGGCACATGTTATGGTAAAGAATGTGAAAAAGGATACTGGAAAACTAATTGCCAAACATGTAAGAAAATTTATTTTTATGCATATTTTTAATGTAGCTCCAAAATCAATATCTTGTCAAATGTCTTTATATCAAGGAAAATTCATAAAAATTGAATAGATTTCTATATTCACCTGCTAGCAAACCTTATAATCTTTTATGAATCAGTTGAAGAATAAGATTCATTTTTTTTCATAGGTAAATATTGGCAAAAATTGGTTTTGTTAAAGGAATTTTTTTTTCAATTGACTTCCAAATTTTTCCCGTGAGATATTCTTAACCAAGAAATTATGTGCGAATGAAAATATTTAAAAATCATTAATACATGCTTATTTCAGTAAAATAAATTGAGTCAGAGCAGATTTCAAATACTATTTTTATTTTTTTTGGAGTTTCAAAATGAACATTAAAAACAAAAAGATGGATTCTATTGTAAATATTCTTCATATGTGAATTGCAGTGACACCAAGGAAAAGAAAAAAAAACATGGTGTGTAGCTTATAATTGAGAAAAAATCCCACTGAACATTGTACAAAAACTATAAAAATGGATGCTATTCTTCACATTATTGTGCTTTGTTTTCATGTAAATGATTGATTGGAACAAATCTTATTGATTGTAAGTGAATTATAATCTATACGTGGAGGTAATTCATAATCTAAAAAATGATTTATCATTGGTCAATTCAATTTATGATCTTCAGTTTTATTGGCTTTACTCTTCAGTCATAACTGTAGGTAATTATGCTGGATAAAATTACTTTGGAGAATATTATTTTGGATCTATATAGGAGATTTGGGTTATCACAAGTTGTAAAGGAATTATGTGTTGCAAGTTTATGTATACTTTGTAAAAGAATATCAGTTGGTTGGATATCGGAATGAAAGTTGTAGTTTCCTCCTACTGTATAAGTACAGTTAACAACATTTTATTGCCTGAGAAAAACTAATGGAAAGAATGTAAAATGAAATGATTTCCAAAACGAATGAATAAAGAGTTCTGCGGAGAAATATCCTCATTGTACATATTTGTAAGAGAATTATAAAAGAAATGAAAGTTTCTGGGAAAGACTTATTTTTTAAGAAGTTTTAATCAGAAGTTAGCTATAGGTAATGAAATATGCTTATGCATCAGCAAATCAGCTAAGGAATTTTATGCTGTGTTATATTTTGTGGTATCATGTTCATTGCTACATGAGATTAGTCTCAAGGCTTGTTATAAGTAAAAGAGACTGCGACCTTCACGCTCTCTTTTTATATACAGCATTGACTATCCTATCAAGGAATAATTAGCAGAAATTGCTTGGCAGATAAAGCTGGTAATCCTACATATATATTTTTTATGCTGTGTCATAGTTTGCAGTATTATGTTCACTGCATTATGAGATTACTTGGAGATAAAAATATCCTTTTCCAAGAGGAAATGAATGAAGTAAAAGAGATGAAGATTTTCATGCCCTCTTTCTATATATTGCATAGGCAATGCTATCTCATGATAATTAGAAGAAACTGTTCGATAGACAAAGCAACTTATTTGCCCATTTCCTCGTCATAAGAATTGTATGAAAATCTGAATTCAATCTTTGTTCTAATCGAAAAACTTCCTTATATATCGGAATGAGGAGATGTAGTTTCCTCATACTGCACAAGTACAATTAACAATATTTTATTGCCTGAGCAATTTTATCGGAAATTCTTTTTTTTTTTTTTTTTATTAGTGTGCCCATATGGCCGTTATGGAAAAGACTGCCAATGGAATTGTAACTGTATTCGTTCTGATTTATGTACAGGAGAAATCTGTAGTTGTAGATCTGGATGGAAAGGAAAAGGTTGTGATGAAGGTAAGTCAAATGATTATCTCTATTACTGCGATATTTATTTAAATATAGTTGTCGAGGGTGACCCGAAGGCTCCCTTTTCGATAGCTTACTACACCAAGGTGTAGGGGAGGGCGCTACTCCTTTCCCTGGATTGCTCCACTTTACCCTTGATCCGTACCTTATAATGCTGAGTGTTAAGCAAGGAGGCATCAAATACCATTTTTTGAGTCTTTGGTATGACTCAACCTGGGATCGAACCCAGGTCTCCCGGGCCATTGGCGAACACTCTAAATATTCATAATTACGTTGAAAATAAGATTCTCATTTGTTGTTTTGTCACTTTTTCATAGTGTCCAACAGGCACAATTGACTATTTTTGTAAAAAGACAATATAGTATTGTTTAGTTATAGTAATTTTGTTCAAATAAGCATTTGAAATAAGTTTTCATATCAGCTTTTCAAGGAAATTCCTCGAAGCAAATACTGTAGGAATTCAACAAATAAAGTTTCACTTATCAAAATTTGACACAAAAAAAAATTTTACTTATTCAACTAAAACTGCTTTGTAAATTTTATTTAAAATTTATACTTATAGTAAACTAAATTAGCTGAATTAGAACTGTTTGAATAAACTGAATAGCTTGAAATTGAAATGTTTTTGATAATTAAACTGTGTACTCACGGTAAACTGAATTGTTTGAGATAAAACTGAATTTTTGCATAAGGATAGATTTGGCGTTAAATAACCTACAATAGTTGAAAGGCCATAAAACCCAACCAACCGACTATACATATATATATTATATATATATATATATATATATATATATATATATAATGTAGACTCGACTTTTTAGTTTTGGTGAGGCAACCTAAGCAGAAGGAAAACTCTGAATACGAAATGTGATAAGTATATGTTCACAAAATCTGACACACTTTTACACGCTTCTGCAAAATCTATCTATCTATGTGTACATTGTAGCAAGTGAAGCAAGTAACAAACACATATTTGTAGTTTAGATTCCCATTTTTATTAAGATGTTTCTATATCTAACCTGGTTAATTACAAGAGGGTTTCATTACTACCATCGTTGTAGGGAAAAGAAGAAATTCTTTAAAGAAATTAAAATGACTTTTGAGTGCATTTTTATTATTATTATTAGACATGGTGTCATCAGAATACAAACAATTTTATTACCAAACAAAATAATCTATATCAAAGAGAGAGAGAGAAAGAGAGAGAGATGTGGAGTAATTCATATAAAAAGTCTGGATGATTTATTTTTTAATTAAAACTCAAGCAAAAACAGATTTGGGCCTATTTTTGTTTTTTTAATATCTTTTCTTATTCTACCTTCTATGAGTATTAACTTCATGAAGAATGTGGATATATTATAAAGATTCAAATGAAAATCGACTACAAAGGAATTGTGAAGGCAAGCTTAGCATAATAGTATTGTAGGAAATGAAATTAATGAATCACGTTCGAATACTGGACAAGACTAATTGCATTTCAATTCTGTTTTCATTCCTCCAACGACTATGGATAAATAGTAGGGCTGAGTAAGTCTTTTAGTCTTAGTAACGAAATCAATCTAAGGGAAGGAAAACTCTATCACTCTCTCTCTCTCTCTCTCTCTCTCTCTCTCTCTCTCTCTCTCTTACTCTCAATCTCTCTCTCTCTCTCTCTCTCTACATATATATATATATATATAGAGAGAGAGAAGTGCAAGAGAGAGAGAGAGAAATATAAATATTTATGTCAGGTTTGATGGATAATTGTTCTTTACACAAAAACAAAAACAACACTGACATCTTATTTCGTTTTATTAAATAACAGAAATTAAATGAAAGCATCTTGAAATCATATTTACCAACCCTCCACTCGGGCAGGATATGACACGAGGTCGATTTTTAAGCGGAGTTTAACAGGTTTTAATTAAGAGTTTTCCTTCTCCTAGACTAGTTGCCTCGCCAAGGCTGAAGAACCTAGTCTGACCCATCTTTACCCATAGCTGGAGGGAGAATAATTGGATTCATATTTAAAGAAATCACCATTGGCTTCAACCTCAGCCTCCAGATGACTTTTGAATCTCCTAAAAGTTTTTCTAATTGTCTTTTTGTTTGAATTGGTAAATGCTGCCATTAACTTTGCCTTTAATTCATCTTGGGTATACTTTGAGTTTTGTTGGTCTCTCGCTCAACCATGCCCCATACATAATTGTCATCTGAGGAATTAGGTGGCCAGATGTTAAGGGTGGTGATGTGGTCGCAAAAATTTTCTTACACTCAAGACTGGGGTTTCCTTCTTGCTGGTATGTTGCAGAGTCCTGTTGCCAGACATAGCGTCTTCCAGTAGCCACCCTCTCAATCCAGGGCAGCACAACATCCTCCAGGCATTTGCTGTTGGCCTCTGCGTTGGTTGGTTGGTTGGGTTTTATGGCATATCAACCTTTGAAGTTTATTTAACGCCAGTTCCATTTTTATGAAAATAGTTCTATTTCAAACAATTAAGTTTAGCATAAGTACGCACTTTAAATGTGAAAAACATTTCTATTTCAAGCTATTCAGCTTAGTCAAGCAGTTCTACAGTTAAATGTCAAAACAGTTCTATATTAAACTATTCAGTTTAGTGTAAGTACAGTTTCAATGACAAAAACAGTTCCATTTCAAATAATTCAGTTTAGCATAAGCAAACAGTTTAAGTACGGTTTAATTTTCAAAAACATTTCTATTTCAAGCTATTCAGTTTAGTCAAACAATTCTGTTTAGCATAAGTATGCCGTTAGTTCTATTTAACCCATAGATAGGGCCTTAGGAGCAATGGCAACTAAGGCGTGCTTCGCGTTCCCCAAAACCTCAGCATTACTGGAACCTCACCATCAGATTGTTTAGTGTCATATCAGGACATTCTTACCCCTCTGCAGAGGTGCAGATAGTGTATTCTACAGCCCCAGCCGACTGCGCAAGCTGAGTGTGAGGTCATGTGGGAAACTGAATAGAGCCATAACATCGCTGCTACTAGTGACCACCCCAAACACCATGATGTGGACTGGGTTTTTGTTTTTTTACCTATATCAGTACATCTTGAAGAGACAGAGCAGGCCAACAATTGTTTTATCATATTTACCCAACCCTTCCGCTCGGGCAGGATATGACACAAGGTCAATTTTTAAGCGGGGTTTAAGAGGTTTGAATTCAGAGTTTTCCTTCTCCTAGACTAGTTGCCTCGCCAAGGCTGAAGAACCTAGTCTGCCTTACTATTTACCCATAGCTGGAGGGAGAATAATTGGATTCATACCTTTCCCAAGGGTATTAGTGTAATGTGAAATGCAATCAGGCTCGTCCAGGTTTGAACTCGTGTCGCCGTGTCCATTTCCTACGACGATAACCATTACACCACGGGCACCTCAAAAGCATCTTGAAATATTATCAATTGAATTTATTTAAAGAAATCACCATTGGCTTCAACCTCAGCCTCCAGATGACTTTTGAATCTCCTAAAAGTTTTTCTAATTGTCTTTTTGTTTGAATTGGTAAATGCTGCCATTAACTTTGCCTTTAATTCATCTTGGGTATACTTTGAGTTTTGTTGGTCTCTCGCTCAACCATGCCCCATACATAATTGTCATCTGAGGAATTAGGTGGCCAGATGTTAAGGGTGGTGATGTGGTCGCAAAAATTTTCTTACTGTCAAGACTGGGGTTTCTTTCTTGCTGGTATGTTGCAGAGTCCTGCTGCCAGACATAGCGTCTTCTAGTAGCCACCCTCTCAACCCAGGGTAGCATAACATCCTCCAGGCATTTGCTGTTTGGACTCTGCATTGGTTGGTTGGGTTTTATGGCATATCAACCATTACACCACGGGCACTTCCCAACAATTGTTTTATGAATTCACCATCTCATACTGTCAGAAATTTTTCTCATCTCAGAAAAAGAAAAAACATGTTTGTTATGAGGGGATAGCTGAGTTTGTTCAAAAACTTTGCAGTGCTGTCTTTCCTATTGTTCTTCACGCCATGTGATAAAAATTGGTCATTTCTAATTTTATAAGAAAAATACCTAATCTCTTCATGCACTACCTGCCTAGTAAGAAACTCAAACACTCCCATGTCCCTGGCTATGGAACTGATTGACTTACAAGAATCGTTGTCAATCGTGACCTGGATCTCACCAACAAATTTGGGAGTTCTTTTCTCATCAGAACAATCAGAGTGAGGCTTCCGAATTGCCATACCTTGTAATTACCATTGGACTCTTCTAACTCTTTTCAAGTCCGCTACACTGTCCTCAGATTGATTCCCAAACACTGTGGAATCTTTGTATTTGAACTTATAATTTTTAATGCCATGCAGTACGGAATACTGTTTCCAAATTTCTAGAGGAGTGAACAACATCGTGGTGTTGCTTTCCTTACAAACAATATTAAAATGATTCAAATTTAGTATATAATAGATAAAACTGTAAACAAACAAAGTGCATGCTCAAAATAAATAATTTGAAATGGCAACGATTTACCAATTGCACCTGAGGGGTATCCTATACCTTTTCTGCATAATGAGCAGTCCCATCTGCCATATATGAATGTAGCGGAGATCAGTCTGGGGATAAGAAGAAGAGCCGTTCTTATTGTTGAAGTATATCATTACTTTATCACTAATCCTATGTTCTTATTACTAACAGTCTCTCTCTTGTAAATACTCTTTCCTGTAAATATAACTATTTTCCTTACATATCGTGGTTTGTCTTATTATTACTACTACTTGTGTTCACTAACCATAACACAACAGCCCCCCCCATATATATATATGTACCCAACCCCTCCACACGTGAAGGATACAACACAATATCAGTCTTTAAGCAAATTTTAATAGGTTTGAATTCAGTTTTCCTTCTCCTAGACTAGTTACCATACCAAGGGTAATGATCCCAGCCTGCATTACTATTTATCCATAGCTGGAGGTTGAATAGTTGGATTCATTCCTTTTTTCAAGGATATTAGTGACATGTAAACTGCAAATAGCCCTGTCCACAATTTGAACTCTGGTTACATGTACATTTACTACGATGGTAAACATTATAACATATTTGTATATTCACATATATATATATACATGGGTAGATATATGTGAATATATATATATATGTATGCACAAACACATTTTTATATATATATATATAATATGAGCATATATATTTGTGTTTGTGTTTGAGTTATTTGTGAACGTACGAGGGGCATACGATGTTTCCAGACTTTTTCGTATTGGCTCTTTTATTGATAGTACACACATGAAACTCTAGTCCCCTTCCAAGTAATCTCCTCCGGCTGCAATGCACTTGTTGTACCGTTCCAATGACTTCTAGAAGGCCCCATGGAAGTACTCTTGTGTGAGTATGTCAACGACCTTCGTCACAGCCTCTTTAATCTCTTCAATTGTCTCATGACGACAGCCTCTGAGCTTAGGGAATAAGCAAAAGTCACTGGGAGCAAAGTCTGGACTATAGAGAGGGTGAGGAACTGTCTTGATGCCCATCTTGGTCAAATAGTCTGTGACAAGGATGGAGTTGTGGACTGGTGCATTGTCCTGGTGGAAATGCCACTGACCCGATTTGAAGAGTGCTGGCCTCTTCTAGCGGAATCTTTTCCTGAACTCCCTTAAAACTTCAACATAGTAACTCTAACCCTAACTCTAACCGTTTGGCCAATCAACTCTGGTGTATTGACTTCCTTACTCCTCCCACACTTCTTATCATCCCTCACAGACTCCGTGCCTTCCTTGAATCTCTTATGCCACTCAAAAACTGATACTCGATTCATGCAAGATGGTCGAAAAGCAGTCTGCAGCATTCCATACGTTGTCTGTGGCATTTTTTCCAAGTTGAAAACAGAATTTTATTGCATATCCTTCTTCTAAAGTATCAGATTGCATTTTTGAAATTTACCAGATGTGACAATCAGGCTTTAGTAGGATGTATTCCAATTCCTGCTGTAGCTGTTGATTTGAACCTGAAATTATAAAAATTGGTCAGTCTTCTCATAAGATGTATAGCAATAACATAGTGAATTTTCAAGAGTCTACGACAGTTTTTAAATGCCCATACGAAAAAGTCTGGAGACTTACCGTATGCACCTCGTGTATATATATATATATATATATATACTTCTGTGTATGTCTATTTTTATACATTTTTCCGACCCATCTACCATGGATAGATTTAATATAATCAATCTTTAACAAAAATATAACTGGTTTGAACAAAGTTTTCCTTCTCTTAGACTGGTTCCTGTACCAAGGTTAAAGGGCTCAGCCTATCCTACAATTTACCGATGATGAAGAAGAGATGGATTCATGCCTTTCCTAAGGGCATTAGTATCAAATGAAATTAAACAATAAGAATTCATGTCTCTCTTAACGTGTGTAGGTGCATGCCTGAATATATAAAGTAAAGTTGGTGACCGTAGTCGAGGGCAACCCAAAGGCTCCCTTTTCATTAGCTACTACATTGGAGTGTCAGAGAGGGCACTACTCCTTTCTCTGGATGGTTCCACTTTACCCTTGATCCGTACCTTATAATGCTGTGTTAAGCAAGGCGCCATCAAGTACCATTTTTGAGTCTTTGGTATGACTCGACCTGGGATTGAACTCCGGTCTTCTAATTCATTGGCGAACACTACTCACTGAGCCAATGAATATATACTTGTATGTAAATACATATATGTAAATATATATACGCGTGTGTGTGTACTTAATTCTGTAACACATTTATTGTCTTGGTTTTCTTTAACAGTTACTATTCCTTTTTAATATTTCATGTTAGATAATAGAGATTTAATCTCCATAGTCACTCGGATAGTAATTTGGGGAAATGTTTTAGTGTACCATATTTTATTCAACAATGTTCCATTTATGACATTAAACAGCATCTTATTATGCGACCCCAGTTCAGGGATTCTAGGGTGTATGAAGACCCTTTTTTGTCATTATATCGAGGTTCAATCTGACCCGGAATAATGATAGAATCTGTTAGCATTACATCTATGTGTCTAATAATTATATTTAAAAATTATTAGGACTAGATAAGTAAAAGTAAAATTGGTTACGGTAGTCGAGGGCGACAAGAAGGTTCCCTTTTCAAGAGCTACAACACCGAGGTGTTGAGGAGGGCGCTACTCTCTTCCCTGGATTGCTCCACTTTACCCTTGATACATACCTTATATTGCTTAGTCTTAAGCAAGGCGGTATCAAGTCCCATTTTTAAAGTCTTTTGTATGACTTGACCTGGGATTGAACCCCGGTCTTCCGGACCATTGGCGAACACTCAATACTTGAAACTAAATAACAGTGTAAAAATTTATTGGATTAAGAGGAATATATATATATATATATATATATATATATATATATATATATATATATATATATATATATCCTGGTCCCAGAAGACAAGAATCAGATTTCCAGGCGTGTTACAAGTAAAAGAGATTAAGACTGTCATGCTCTTTCTTATATACTTCATAGACAATGCTATAGTGTGGTAATTCGTAGAAATTGCTTGGGAGACAAAGCAGCTTATTTACCTTTTTACCTCTTTCTTATATACTTTATTGACAATGCTATAGTGTGGTAATTCGTAGAAATTGCTTGGGAGACAAGCAGCTTATTTACCTTTTTTACCCATAAAGATTATATGAGAATCAGAATTCAAATTTCTTTATTTGTGCTCGTTATGGCTTATGTAAAGAGTTTTTTTTTAATCCATTCATCAGAAATTCTTTCCATTTTTTTTAGAATGCCCACATGGACGTTATGGAGAAAACTGCAAAACTAATTGTCATTGTTCCAACGATTGGGATTGCGACCTTGACAATTGTACTTGTGCTCATGGATGGATTGGAAAAGGTTGTAAAGAAGGTAAGCCAAATAATAATTTCTATTTCTGTTATATATTTAAATACATAAATTTTTCGTAATTTATTGACAGAGCCGACATTTTATTCATAAATGTAATAAGTAACATTTTGAACAATTTTTATGATACAAAATGGCGAGAATTCACTACAATCAGCCCGACCTTCGATTGGTTCAAAAATCACGAATAGGCGGATACTTCGATTCCCGCCTAAAATACAAAACCGTAACTTGATCCACTTTCTATCTTCAAAAACATAAATACGCGAAAATTTCTTCATCCGGCAGTTCAGTCACAATTTCGCCCTGAATTTTTATTGATGAAAATATAACTTACAAATCATGACGGTCAGAAGCAAAACACATCTAAAAACTACTAAGTAGAAAGCCAATCATTTTGGGTTATCTAAAATAACGCATCAACAATATTCAATAATCAATTTGAATAGATCAGCGAATACATTTACATCTATGTTTCCAAAGCCACTGTAATATGAGTACTACTATAACAGTTAATGCTACTGGTGCCACCTGTCACCTTTCTCATACTATTTAAATTACTACTACATTGCAAATTGTCAAACATCAAAGTTTCCTTAAACACATAAATGAAGGCGGAAAAATGATCTTATTACATTACATTATCAAAGATTCCATTAAACACTCATGCACAAACAAACTTTCCCCAAACTAATTTCGATTGAACAGATTTTCTTATTGAATTCACTCTTGCAAAAGTAGACTTTCGTATGAACTGTTGGAAATTTTTTATCAAGGAAAAATGTATGGTATTTTTAATGCCAATTTTTTTGTCTGCCTTTCAATGTCTCTGGTTTCGTATCTTGCTACGTAAATAAACGAAAATAGAGAGTGGCCTATGTGGCTGGCTCCGGAGGCTGGATTTGGTCACGTGTTCCCTGAATCGGGCCCTTTTTGGATCAGGCATTCGAAGCGACAAGACGTCCCAATAAGTCTGGCAAGCTACCGACAGATTGTCCATCCTTAGCGCTGACTAAAAACACCCGAGCAGCTAGTGTATGGACTTTGGCCGGTTCCAGTGAATATCTTTGACGAGAAAGGAGCAGGACGTGTTAACTGCTTTCAGGCCATAGAATTTGGTTACTGATACTTCTCGAACCTGACAACTACACACGAGGTACCAGCGAATACCTTTTGGCGAGAAAAGGAGCAGCATAATTCCTGACGAGATGACACCCAAGCTGCAAATTGTATAAGCTTTCGGCGCGGACTCTCTGCGCCCGCCAGAAAGTAAATCAATAGCGACGTACCCGTGAGAATTTCAAGGAGCATTATCTTTGACGAGAACGACGAGAATTTTGAATCATCCGTGATTTTCATCCAGTAGTTTTGTTCTTAGCGAGAGACAGCTAGAGACGTTGAACAGATTTTTTTTTTTTTTTTTTTTTTTTTTTTTGAGTGCTACTGAACTGTTTTTTCTATCTCTTCTGCGTGAGGGAATATATATTTTAAAGGGTTGTTCTTTTACTACACCCTTTCATAACTGTAAGTGCACCTTCTTCCTTTTTTTTTTTACCCTTTTTGTATATTTTTGTATTTTTGGTACTCGGCGCCCTAAATTTTATTTAGCAACGTCACGCATGAGGAATTTCAAGCAAAGGAAAATTCTTTTGTCTAATATTTTATTTTTACCTCCTTTGCGGAGATAAGTGTAAATAAAATTCCCTTTTATAATCGAGCAAGACCGTTCTAAGCTTATTTATTCCTTTCCCATTTTTTAGATGACGTTCGCTTTGTCGGTAATTTTCTGAAAGTAGAAAATTAATTTCTAATAAAACAAGTGTAGCGGGACAGGGAGACGCAAAATGGCGTCGGTCCCGCAAATGTTCGTAAAAATATACAGATATAAAATATGTACAAAGGTTGATTGACACCAACTAGACAAATGACACGTTGAGGATCGAAATGGCTCGAAGAATGCCAATGGTATAGCTGGAGACTGTGTGGCATATCACCGGGTAGACCGTGGTAGATGGAATCAACTTGGCTGGTTGTTGGATAGACGACAGTAGCTGGAATATCTACAGTGGAGACACGAATGTGGTCGAAGGGAACCGGGTTCAGCTGTGGGCTAAAGAATCAACAGCGCAGATAGGAACGTAGTCGGCGAAGATAGCGGGTCTTACTGCGGGCTGGAAGAGTCGTCAGCGATGGCAGGAATATGATCTTAGAAAAGCAGATTCGAAGGAAACTGGCTTCAGCTGCAGGCTGGAAAGGTCGTCAACGAAGACAGAAACGGAGGTGACGAAGAAACCTGGTTTGGCTGCGGGCCGGAAGGGTCATCAGCGAAGGCAGAAATGTGGTCGAAGGAAACTGGCTTCAGCTGCACGCTGGAAAGTTCGTCAATAAAGGCAGAAACGAAGGCGACAGGATCGAGATTAGCTGTAGCAGCGAACGGAGACCGCGGAGGGTAGGTTCGGCAGCGAACCTAACACGTGTTCACTTCAGACAGGACCTAAACTGCGAATGGACGGGATCGCGGCAAGCTAGACATGTGAGCAACGGGGCGTGAGCTGGTACTTGGTTGGTTCACAGGTTGGATTACCACGAAGGGATCGCCGCAAGTCAATGTAAGTTGGCTCTGGCAGTGGACTTTGAACGTCTTAGGTCATCAGGGTAAATCGACCGAAAGACTGGATCACGAGAGGGCTTCAAACGTTTGTCCTAAGCTAAAAATTTTTATTGCCAGGCTAGGATCGACCGAATATACGGGATCACAAGCGAGCGTGAAGTTCAGCCGAAAAGGCCAAAGCGGGAGGGGTCCAAATAAGTAGACTGGATTGTACAAAGGTCGTGCACTACACTATGACCCCGCGGCCAGGAATGGTTTATTTGTCACTGCCTCCCAATGGACAGGACTTGACACAAGATCAATGACCTAAAGGTCGGATTATAGTGAGGGTTAAGGGAAGGGAGGTCAAGCACGAGCCGAGGTTCGAGCCCTGGTGGACTATGCTGGTAAGCGGCTCACTCAATGCAATGTGAGCCTCATGAGCCTTGCTGGACATTGACTCAAACATGAGTCCAAGCGCAGATGCCTAATTATAGCTTAAACTAAACCACTGGGTCCAGTGCGATCCCGCAGCCAGGAACGAGTAATATAACTAGGTTAAGTAGCCGTTTTTATAAGGGAAAGTAACAGCTACAGAAATGGTTTCGGCGAGAAATATTCGATGTTATCAACAGTCCTCTTTTTAAGGGGGCTACGAGGAAATAACTCATTGAGACTCGAAGAAGAGGTTTTGAATACTATGTGTTTAAGTAAGATGTTAAGAAATAATTTCGAAATGACAGGTGGAATGAATCAATTTAAAAAAAAAATCCGAACATTGACAAGATTAGGGGGGGTTACGTTAAATAACCGATATCACAGTTGACTCAACGTTCCTCTGACCAAGGATATTGTTTTTGAGTAGCCGGGGGCAGCTACGATACAACGATTCGTTGAATATTGTATAAAGAAAGATATATCTGCACTTTCTTCCTTTTATTTCTACACTTTCATTGTTATAATAAATACATGCATGCTCTAATTGTTATAAATACTTGCATGCTCTAATTTTCTAACTAAAACTATGTAGTTTGGTTATTCATTTAAAAAACTTTTGCCTTGTTAATCAAAATTTTATTACACGCAACCTAATATAACCACTACAAATTAAGAATGTGACATTTTAGTCGACAATAACATTCTGATTTTTTCAGAATGTCCAACTGGAGTAGTGGCCCAAAAGATATGATTTTGCAGATATTTAAAATCAAAATTTTTCAAACTTTTATGTGGAATGTTGGAATTTGTAAATCTGGCAGTTAATCTCTGCTCGAAAACGATTGGGTTATTTTGAAGTTATACTGTTATAGCCCACCCCTGTCTGCTATTTGAGAAAGCAACCTTTTGGTTCTAGGCAGTTGAGCTCAATCCTGGTTGCTTTGACTAAAGGCCTATTTGCCGTTTAGGCTCAAAGCCTCTTTTTCCCATTTTGTGGGGTTTGAACACTTTAGAAGAATGCACCCACAGTAGGCTCATGGTTGTTTGGTTTGGTTTGCTTTTCGCTCTCTGTAGAAGGTTGAGTCTAAGGTCTGGTGGATAAATAATAATCCTCCGTAGACTCCAACTAAAATTCATATTCGAGAAGAAGCACAAAGAATTTAATCTCGGCTCGAACAGGAAGAAGCGGTGGTTTCTCCACAAGGCATATACTAAGAAATAGTGGGCCTCTTTCCACAAGTCAACCAGATACAGGGGCCTAAAGATTCCCGAAATTATTTCTACATATAAAAGAAGCGTCGAGGGAATCATCATCATCATCATCATCATCATGTCGTGCCGCTAGCACGGATATCCCTGACCCTCTCTCGCCACTTCTCCCTATCGTTCATCGCCTCTGGTAGGTCTTCAGGGCTACATCCAGTATCCTCACATAGCTGCTGAATGTATGTTCGAGCTGGTCGTCCTACTTTTGCCCGGCCATATGTGGGGGTCTATAGGAGTACATCACTTATGAGCTCGTCCCTGCTTCTCCAGCAGTGTCCTACATGTCTGGTTCGTCTAGCTTGGATAGTTTTCGTAATGGGAGGCAGGTAGCCGTATAGTTGGTGCCTTGTGGGGTGTTGCCGCCAGGACTTGTTCAATATTGCTCGCAGCATTCTTGTGTAATTGCCGTCTAGCTTCTTCTCCAGCCGTTTAGTTAGCGTCCAAGTAGTGCATCCATACAGCAGTATCGATACGACCGCTGCCTGGAAGAAACTGCGTTTCATTTTATCGGTCAGGTCTGATTTCCATATGATCGATAGCCTATCGATAGCTGTCCATGCCTTCGTTAGCCGCGTGTCGATGTCCTTTTCGGTTGATGAGCCGCTGCTTCCTAGGTAGGTGAATTTGTCTACTAGTTTCAGAGGGGTTCCGTCTAGTGTGGTGATGTCGCCTGTTTGATTATAGCACATATATTCCGTTTTGTGTGCATTGACATGGAGGCCAATGCCTGCGGCGGCTCGTTCCAAACTATGCAATAGTGTTTCCACTTGGTTGGATGTATTTGCCAGTATCGCTATGTCATCGGCGTTGTCGGCGTCGGTAATTGTTTTTGCAGGGTGCCTTCTGCTTCTTTTCTTTGTCAGCTCGAAGCCGTTTTCTCTGAGGAGTTGCGGGAATAAACTCGGAAAATTGGCTTAAAGAAAAGACCTTTGAGATAAAATACAAAAAATGGTATATTATCATTATTTGCAAAGAGTATAAAACCCGTAAGAGGTTGACAGTGCTGGTTCTTGTAAGTCTGTCGTACTTTCATTCACCCTCTCTTTTGTTATTTGTAATGTATGAATACTGTGGTTGTTTGAATGTAAATTTCTTTTTTGTTACCAAAGTTGAATGTTTTTCGATATGCATAAGGAAAAATATGCAATGTGGATGTGTATATGAATATCAACTGGGTGTATAGTTACCTCCCTTTGAAATAAATCACTTTTGATGGAAACTTTGTTTTGTTATTAAGTAATATAGACTCACCTCTCTTTTCTTTTCTTTTTTCCCTTTTTTTTTTTTTTGTCTCGTTTCCCTCTCTCTCTCTCTAACTGAATAAGGTTTAGTTCTTGATAATTTCTTAGCTTGGGAGAGGTAATTCAATTACTATAAAAACATTCGACTTTAAGTAATTTAGGTAAACTCGTACTAAAAATGCGACGAGCGTATGATTACTTTTGTTAATTTTCGTATGTTTGCTATTCCGATTTTCAAACCTAAAAAGGAAAGGTGGCGACAGGAGATAGTACACATGGATTTATCTTAGTTTGGTTTGGTTTCAGGGTATATCAACCATTGTAGATTTTTTTTAAATGCCAAATCCTCTTTATAGTAAGTAAGTAAAGTTGGCGACCGTAGTCAAGGGCGACCAGAAGGCTCCCTTTTTGATAGCTACTACACCGAGGTGTAGGGGAGGGTCCTACTACTCTCTCTAGATTGCTCCACTTTACCCTTGATACGTACCTTATATTGCTGAGTGTTAAGCAAGGAGGTATCAAGTACCATTTTTAAAGTCTTCGGTATGACTTGACCTGGGATTAAACTCAGGTCTTCCAGACCATTGGCGAACACTCTACCCACTAGACCAATGAGCAGGTTCAAAACCTCTTTATACATATATATTAGATATATGATTTCTAAATACACTTTTTATATAACATTTTAAAATGATCCTGAGCTCATTTCTTCACACATTTAAATGGTTTTACTTATTTCTATCTAATAAGAATAATTCTATTTACTATAAATCATTTGTTTGCACATGGTTTAATGCTTTCCAAGCCTTGCTATGTATCAATAACAATTCAGTTAAACATCAGTAATTTGTTTACATACAGTTAAATAATCAAAGAGTTATCTTTCAAACAATTCTGTCTGGCATAAGTACTCAGTTTAAATGTCAAACAGTTCTATTTAAACCATAGATAGGACCCTATCAGGTGCTACCACTACGGGCCAGAGGGGACTTGGGAGCAATGACAATAAAGGGGTACTCCACATTCCTCAAAGCTCCAGCATTACTGAAGCCTCACCATCAGATTGTTTAGTGTCATATCCAGGACACTCATTGGAAGAGACTAATCCCTCTTTAGAAATGCTGTTGGTTTATTCTGTAGACCCAGCCAACTAGGCCAGTATTTATCTTTGATACCAGAACAGGCTGCATACATAACTAAGCAAACAAAGAAAGAGAATAACTCTTGATATTAGTATTATTGCTTAAATTGTGTTAAGAAAATTTTTTTGCCTCACACTACCCAAATAAAATTTCACTTATAAGAAGTTTGCATAAAAATATAATGTTACTTATTCAACTAAAACTGCTTTGTTAATTTTATTTAAAACGAGTAAAATTAAAAATGACTAAAAAGAAAAAAGAAATAAGCATCAGTTTTAATAATAGATAGTTTTGTAGAAATTCTGTTGAATCTTTCCACATCTTTGTCTGTCTGTCTGTCTGTCTGTCTCTCTCTCTGTATATATATATATATATATATATTCAATGTAGACTTAGAATCATAGGCCCACTTTTACAAAATTCTACAAAATCTATCTATCTATCTATGTTTACATTCTGGTAAGTGTGTAGCAGAAAGAAACTTGTATATAGACGTAACAGCTTCAAATGAATGTGATAATATCATTAGAGCAAAGAAGTTATTCATAATCTTTACTTATATCGTCGGAGATTTCATAAATGTCTTACTTTCTAGCAGAAAGAAACTTGTATTTTTGTTTGGCGCGTAATTTAATTTGACCGTTAGAGTCGCCGAACATTTTCACCCAATCAGGATGACCTGTCCTATTCAGCCCGAACCATATTTCCTAGCAGCACCAAAAATTGAAGAAAGCCCGCGAAACTCTCTCTCCCCCAGAAATCCTCAATGGGAACGGACGTCTTATTGTCTGCTCCTGAATAGCACTAGCAGCATCATACACTACGAGGAGAGCCATCTAGTTTATGGACCCCTAAGGTCTATTCTTCTAGACCAAGGGATCCTAGTTAAAAACAAATTAGATTATACACTCTAACAACTTCCTACCTTCTTTTCTCACTACGAGACTCACAGCATACCAGCATAAACCCCTTACTTCATGCTGCCATTAAACCTTCATTTAAAACCTAACGACGTCTTCGTTCTTCTCCGCCACCTTTATTTTCCATCAACATTCAGCGAGGGGATAACAACCAACGAAATACCAACGCTACCAACGAAATAACAACGCAACCAACGTAATACAAGCGCAACCAATGTAATACCAACCATAACCAACGCAAAACCAACTTAAACCTAAAACCTAATAATGATAATAATAATACCCCATCGCTATAAGAGAAGCAAGTGACAAACGTATACTTGTAGTTTAGATTCCTATTTTTATAGAATAATAATAGGTAATATATGCATAATATATCATATCATATGAGCCAACATATTTTTTATTAGTTTGGAATGAATTTTTACTAGAAATCTCTTTCTTAATATCCCGTATATTTTCCTTCTCCATATCCAACCTGGTTCTTACAATAGGGTTTCATTTCTACCATCGTTGTAGAGAAAAGAAGAAACTCTTTAATGAAATTAAAATGACTTTTGAGTGCATTTATTATTATTATTATTATTATTAGACATGGTGTCATCAGAATACAAACAATTTTATTACTAAACAAAATAATCTATATCAAAGAGAGAAAGAGAGAGAGAGAGAGAGAGAGAGAGAGAGAGAGAGAGAGATGTGGAGTAATTCATATAAAAAGTCTGGATGATTTATTTTTTAATTAAAACTCAAGCAAAAACAGATTTGGGTCTATTTTTGTTTTTTAATATCTTTTCTTATTCTACCTTCTATGAGTATTAACTTCATGAAGAATGTGGATATATTATAAAGATTCAAATGAAAATCGACTACAAAGGAATTGTGAAGGCAAGCTTAGCATAATAGTTAGTATTGTAGGAAATGAAATTGATGAATCACGTTCGAATACTGGACAAGACTAATTGCATTTCAATTCTGTTTTCATTCCTCCAACGACTATGGATAAATAGTAGGGCTGAGTAAGTCTTTTAGTCTTAGTAACGCTGTGACACTATGTGGTGGTCCGCTAAACAGACGATCCCTTTGTCTGATTTTGCGCGAAACCAAACAAAGGGCTTGGACTCGAGATCTCCGACGAGACCGGAAGTTGGCAAGGGGACACACAGAAAAGGAGTTGGAAAAGGAACCCAGAGAGGCAGTTGACGAAGGGAGTCGCAGGGGGGAGCAGTCGACAACGGACAGCAGAAGACACCCATCGGCGTGAGATATTCCAGGGGTAGTGAGGAAGACGGTCAAAGATGAGTTGGCATTCCTAGTAGCTTGTAGAAGTTTCGCTCAAATACACGCCGGCGTTTGTCTACAGATGCACAGGAATGCAAGGTGTCACAAAACTACCCTTCTTGCACTTTGAGTTGACCCAAGCCCGTTTGTTATTTGTTCTTTTTCTCCTACTCCCTCGGTTGTATTTCTTGTGGCCATAAAGAAATGTGAAATACCCCTGCGGACCACTAGATGAATTACCGGCCAAGACTTGAAATGGTTTTAAGAAGTCGATAAGTACGGAGGGCCGCGAGGAGTGTATCACAACGCAACCAATCTAAGAGAAGGAAAACTTTATCGCTCTATCTTAATAAATATATATTCGCATATATATATGTGTGTGTGTGTGTGTCATGTGTGTATATATATATATATATATATATATATATATATATATGTAGCAGGAGCAATATCATCCCAAAATAATGATGTTGATAATACTATTAAAAAAGGTAGATATGCCGTAAAACAGAAATCGCCAAATGAAAGAGAGGCACCTTCGAATAACTAAGATGTTGATATGCCGTAAAAACTTTGAAATATTTATGTTACAGATTTTATTTAGAAATCGAAATACGATCTTTTGTAAGCGTACAACAGATATCAGATTTTTAATAGAAAATAGAATTAAGCATGTCATAATCTAAAGGTTAATTTTATCGATAACAATGATAACATGAATCTATGTAAGGTTTACCAAAATGCTCAGATCTGTTAATAGATAAACTTAGAACAATGACAATACGGTCAGGGTACCGAAAGATGAAACGAGTGTGAATTTTTGTATTTTAGAAGTGTGTCAGGAAATGGGTTGACCCCGTTCCTAATAAAAGGAGCAAGCGGGCAGTCAAGTTTAGTTGGGTTAGAAACAGTCACGGAGTCGAGTTGGAGACTCGAAGAAGAGAGGAAGGAATAACAGAAATTGGAACAAAGCGTCCGCTAAGATGTGCTGTTGATATAAGTACAAGGAAGCGAATTCTTCCAGCAACTAATACTACTATTGTTACTACTATTACTACCACTGAGAACGGAAACGTGCATGAAGACCCCTTTTTTTGTCATTATATCTAGCTTCAATCTGATCCAGAATGATGATAGAATCTATTAGTATCCAGTCTGTGGGTTAAATAGATACATTTAAGCATGTTTAGTATTATATAGTGAAGTTTAAAACAACATAACTGTGTTTAAATTGATGGATAGAAACTGACTGTAAAGAAGCCGAGTAAGACAAATGATAACCTTTATTACTTTATATATTTCAATACATCTACTTATTTTAATCAGGTTGGGGATATATTATAATAAAACTTGAATTTGTCGGTTTTTTTCTTTTCAGAATGTCCAACAGGAAAATTTGGTCATAAATGTGAAAAAACATGTCATTGTGCCAACAATACATACTGCAGAAAAACAGATGGCAAGTGTCTTGATCAACAATGTGAAATTGGATATGCAGAAGCAGATTGTCAACTATGTGAGAAAATTTATTTTCTAAACATTCATTATTTTCATGTAGCACCAAAATCAATATCTTGTAAAATGTTTCCATATTAAGAAAGATTGATAAAAATTCAATTAAAAAAGGAAAGTTGGCGACCATAGTCGAGGGTGACCCGAAGGCTCCCTTTTCAATTGCTATTACACCAAGGTGTAGGGGAGGGCATTACTCCATTCCCGGGACTGTTCCACTTTACCCTTGATCCTTACTTTATGATACTGAGCGCTAAGCAAGATAGAATCAAGTACCATTTTTTGAGTCTTTGGTATGACTCGATATGTGATTGAACCGTGGTCTCCCGGACCATTGGCGAACACTCTAGTCATTAGACCAATGGCCAAGTTAAAAAACTTTAATAGATTTCTATATTTATGGGGTATAAATGTTTTAGGTGTTAGGAAAGATTATAAAGTTGGTCATTTACTTTTCTTCTTGTTTCCATTCACTTATTATCTTCTTTCGTTTGGTTGTTCTGGCTGAAAAAGGAATTGATGACGGAAAAAGAGATACGGATACTTTTAAACTCAACTTTTATTCCCATGTTTACAACTACTTTGTGGAGAGGAATGTTGTAGCAGCAAACATGCTAACTCGCAACAATGGAACATTTTAAGGACACCCCCATATGGATCATAAGAAAAAATAAGCAATGCTGTTAGACGTTTAAATACATTTATATAAGAAGTGCAAAAGAGTTGCTAAAGCATATTCCTTTAGCGGTCAATACTCTTTAAGAGAATAAAGTTAAAATTATGATACACTTATCTGTGGTTGGTGAATGTCCTGTTGTCTTTGTGTATATTTTCTGGTTGTGTTTAAGACTGTTTAAAGCGGGCTGTGGACGTTTAGTTTCTTTGGGCTCAAATTGTTTTCTGGGTTCTGTTTGTAGAGTTGGGTGGTCTGCTAACACCCTTTTCTGTTACCAGGCTCTCTTTAGCCACGTCTTGCCTTGTGGAGACCCTAGTCGCTTCTGCCTCGTGGAGACCCTATTCGCTTCTGCCCCTCTCTGTGCCTAAGTCACCTTTTAAGTGTTTTCCGTCCTACCTTTTCTCTCTACCCTCGGCTTCCCTACACATCCATCTAGAAGATAACTCATGATTTTCTTTTACAACGGAAAAGAATAAGGTTCGTGCAGTGCGTCGTCTGTTAGAGACTTGGAATTGAACTAGAAACAGACGACTTACGGGAGAGGAAGAGACCATCCATTCTTTTCCACCCCCTCTTTCAGTTGGGTCTTTTGATTAATTCTGGCATTATGTTGCTAAGTGCCTGGATGCACAGGCTTTGACATCAATAAATGGACAAATCAGTTGCCGAATAGTAGAAAAACTTCGACAGATCTCAGAAAGGGTTGTTTGTCCAAATAATGAGACTGACAGAAGATGGACGAAGCAAAGAAAGAAAGGCGAAGTAGGAGAAGGAAGAGAAGATGGAGGTGAAAGAAAAGAAATATTACTCTGCCAGTAAGCGTCGGACTTGATTGTTGACCCCCACTCAACAAAGAATTTTTTTTACTTCAAATGTCTTTCTTAAACCTGTAAAAATAGTCGTTCTTCCTGATCAAGGTATTTGCGTAACTTCAGCAATCATTTTGACAAACTGTGAATCATTTAGATGGGATATATAGAGTTTGCGGGTCCACCATGTTTGTTTGTGGTCAATCCATGTCTTTAGCTAATACTGCTTTGAGAAGGAGACATCATATACTGCTTGGCCAGAGACCCAGCAGATGTATGCTGCAACTGGCTTCTGAGAGAAAAGGGACCAAGATGTGTCAAGATGTGTAGATGGATTTGAGGCAGAGTTTCTTTTTAGCACTAGGAAACTCGTTTTTCAGACACCCACGTATGGCACTTCATGTCAGAGGACCCCTGGGAAATTGTCATTTTGGTATTTATTTATTTTATTGTGTTTATCATTATTCTATCATGTTAGTTTTTTTTTCTTCACCTGGTGTAAACCAAATAATGTTTTATGAATCAGTTGAAGAATGATACTCATTTTTTTATTGGTAAATTTTTGCAAAAATTGTAAAGCTGAGAATCCAGTCGGGTAGCAACTCTCCGTCCACTACGCAAGTGATATCACACGTGATTGTGTCATTTGGGTCTGGTTTGTCCTGGTGAACTCCACATTGACATGTATTTATGGAGGAGGATGAGTCCAATATGTAGGGAGTACAACGTAATTTCACCCTGGAGAATAGGAGGCCAGCCACAACCACAGTCGATGAACTCACACTGTCTGCAATGTTCTGAACTAGCAGGACACATGGCAAAACAGTTATAGGCGTTGGTTCCCTAAGCTTCTAAGGAGACACTCATCTGGAGGTTGCAGGTTCAATCCTGACTGTAGGCAAGTAACAATACAGGAATACTTAACATTTGTACCAGGTTATGGCTGACGGAATCAGAACAAGCGACCCCCGTGGATTCAATAAAGGACATCGTTCGAAGTTCCGTGAAGGTTCCAGAGTTCGACAAACACCTGAAGAAGGCCGGAGGACATATTAGCCGAAACGTTGTGGAAATAACAATAAAGATGAAGACAATAGTCCGAAAACCCTTAATGATAAAAAAAAAAGAAATAAGCAGATAGATGAGGAAAAGGAAAGTTACCTATCCATAGCGAATATTTTACAGATGAGGCTGCAAAAATGGAAAGACAATGCTCACACATTTTTCGGTGAAACACTTGACTGGATAGTGGTGCTTGTGTGAATTTTTATGGATTTAGTTTGGTTTTATGGCATACCAACGAGGGTAGGTGATTTAATGCTAAATTTCTTTTTATACATGTATAAAAAGAAATTTAGCATTAAATCACCTACCCTCGTTGGTATGCCATAAAAAAAGATAAAAAAAAGATAAAACTGAGAACATTAAAATCATATACATAACAGATGTAACGTGGTATGCCACCGAGAGAGGAAAAGGGAAGATCAATTCCCCTACCCTATGTGTTTGAACTAGCAAGTCCCAAGACTGACTGTTAAAAAGTAGATATGAACGAAAGTCAAAAGCTGCCTGCACTCCATGACCTATAATCGGTTGGACAGAGAAGGGAATGTAGGTCACTGTAGTAGCCCGACCGGGGGGAATAGAGTAAGTGGAAGAAAAAGCCAAATAATTGGCCAAACCCTTTAGCGCCAAAATAATATCTTTTCGTCAGAGGAAATATGGAAGAAAATCTTTTGTGTGAGGACAGAAGTCGGCGGATAAAGACGTCGGTCGACAGTCCATAGTTCCGGGGAGGCCCCGTAAAACCATAGAACAGAATCTTTGGACAGAAGTCAGCAAAAAGAGCTAACTTACAACCAGATTCTGGAGAAGTCACTCGTCCGTAAAAGAAAGGAACCTGAGAAGTAAGCCCTATCAAAGATAAGTACAACTTAAACTGTTTTTCCTCCTAACCTTACCAAATATTGGAACTTATATGTATTAAGAAAAGGAAAGAAAGAAACTGAAATGATTTGTTTCATCAACCATAAATGAATGAGTGGACTTGGATACTTTCTCAAGTAAAAGAGAGAAAAGAAAAAAAAGAAAGAAAGGAAAAAGGGAGAAAGAAGAAAAGGACTGTAAGAGACATTCGTGTTTGACTCTGCCTGCTGGCTGATAGTTAAAAGGGAAAGGAGAAAAGAAAAAGAAACTGTTTTTTTTTTTCCAAATCTTATAATTCTTTGTTTGATCCTCGCTTACTAAAGCTTTGTTATATTTTAAATGCTCCCTTGAGTTGAAATATATTGGTTATGTTATTTATCTATCTTCTCGTTCAGGTACGAAACCTTTTCATTAACTTTGAGTTAAAGGTTTCGACATAAGGAGAGAGAGACACAATCTTGCTATGCCGTCTTATTCATTTGGCCCCTATCTCGTGCGGCACCTACGGCGCGCAAATTCGTCTCTCCTCAGCAAGCCCCAAATGTCGACCGCCTCGTTTGATGTCTAAATTTCAACTCTCTAACTTTCTTTCAATTCTCCACAAACCTCTGCGCGCTTCCGGTGCGTGACGTCACTCGCACTCTTTCACCCGTTTCGTCTCGGAGTCAGATGCATCAGTTGATAAAATCAGTATTGAAGAGGGGTCACTGCTAAGCTAATTTAATTTTGTGTAATTTGCAATAGATTGCTTAGCAGTGTTGAAGGCTTCTAGGGCTTTCTCGTTCAAACTAATGTCCTTGTCTTTCGACTTTAGGATGTCAGTTAATTCAGCCAGTATGTATGAGCATTTTGGGATAAAGCGTCGGTAATAATTGACGATGCCGACAAATCTTCTTAGCTGCTTTAATGATGTAGGAACCGGGAAGTTTTTGATAGACTCTATTTTGGAAGGCAGAGGAGTGATGCCTGTTTTTCAATTTAGTGTCCTAAAAATTCGACTGGGGGCACACCGAAAATGCATTTTTGAGCGTTGATCTTCAGCCCAAAATACTCAAGGCGTTTGAATATCTCTTGGATGTGTTGTTTATGTTCCTTGGGTGAACTGCTTGCTATCAAAATATCGTCAATGTAGGCAAAAACGAAAGGAAGACCACGAAGGACTTCGTCTATGAACCTTTGAAAGGCCTGGGAAGATTTTCGTAGGTCAAATGAAAGAACATTGAATTCGAAGAGTCCGAATGGGGTGCAGATGGCAGTCTTCGGCTTGTCTTCTTCAGCGATGGGAATTTGATGATATGCCCGAACTAGGTCAAGTCGGGAAAATATAGATGCATCAGATAAGGAAGAAGAAAAGTCGTGGATATGTAGGATCGGTTACCTGTCTGGTAAAGTCACAGCATTCAGTGTTCTGTAGTCACCACATGGTCGCCAGTCATCATTTGTCTTTTTAGAAACCATGTGAAGCGGAAATGACCATGGGCTCTTGGACGGACGAATGATGCCAAGGTCTAGCATATGTTGAAATTCTGCTTTTGTAATTTTTAGTTTATCCGGGTTTAGACGACACGGTTTGGAGTGCACTGGTTGTCCGCGTGTGGTAATACGATGTGTGACATGATGTCTGATTTCATTATTGTAACGAATCGGTTGAGTCAGACTTGGGAAATTTTTCAAAATGTTCAAGTACGCTGAATCACACATTGGCAAGGCAGAACGAATTTCTGTTGTGTGGGTGCTTCTGGTGCTTCCCACAACAGATGTTCGTGTTGTCAATAAAACGACGGTTCTTCAAATCCACCGAAAGACTGAAGTGCAGAAGAAAATCAGCACCGATGATGGGCGACTTCACATCAGCAATTTCGAACGTCCAAAGAAAGTTCCGTCCCATTCCAAAATTTATATTCAATGCTGTGGTGCCGAAAGTTTGGATGGTAGTGCCATTTGCGGCCAGTAACGTTTTGTTACTCGCTGAAGTCCTTTGAATTGATGTCGGAGGAATGACGCTTATTTCTGCTCCTGTGTCAACTAAAATTCTTCTATTTGACTTCAAGTCCTGAATGTAGAGTAGGCGATCTAATTTAATATTACCAGCAGGAGTCGTCGCCGTTATTTGCAAGTGTGGGCTTTTCAAATCTTTCTGCGAAAAGAAACATGGAATGACACTTGGCTGCCTTTGACACTTGGCTGCCTTTTCGCAGAACATAAAATGATAACAACAAAAATATTTTCCTGGCGGTGGTCGATTCTTGCTGGAGTTCTCACATTGTGCAGATCTATGAAAGTTAGATCGTGATGGACCCTTTTTTTTTTTTTCATGCTACATCGTTTACATAGGTGTGAGACTGCTTCGTCTTCCCTATGGTTCTCCGATGAGACTTGGGAAACGAGTGGTTTCTGATGATAGGTGTTCGCAATCCTATTGGCGAGTTCGGCGAGCTGAGACGGCGTCTTCTCTTCGAGGAAGGCCATTAGGATGTGCGTCATTGCTTGTGGTAACTTTTCGAACCAAACCTGGCGCATGATGCTTTCATCCATGTGTCTGCGTCCCAGAAGACTTTTCATGAAACGCAGAAGGTGAGAAGGGGTTCTGTCTTCCATTGGGACGTTGTTGAGAAGTTCTCTTAACTTCGCGTTGTCCGATCTTTGAAGTCTTGAAAGAATGGCTTCTTTCAGCGCGTCGAATTGCTTCTCCGTAGGTAGATGTTCATGGATATCCTCTACTTCCTCAGCTATTTCGCTTGGGAGGGCCTCTACGACGTGTATGAATAAAATTCGTTCTGAAGTAATCCTCCTGTTGGAGAAAATGGCTTCGAGCTGGTGGAACCATACTCTTGGTCTGTTTGTGTTGAAAGATGGAACACGAAGAGTTATGGAGTTCTGAACGTCTGCTGATAATAAGTTATTTTCGGCCTCCATAGTGTTGAATGTATTGAGTAAAAAGAAAAAATCGGCCGTCGTCGAAAACTTGC
The DNA here is from genome assembly GCA_963585895.1 of Sepioteuthis lessoniana. NCBI lineage: Eukaryota > Metazoa > Mollusca > Cephalopoda > Myopsida > Loliginidae > Sepioteuthis > Sepioteuthis lessoniana. Next base: position 140,519 of record CAUZXS010002925.1, on the reverse strand, counting down.
GCTGGTGAAAAAGAAAATTTGTTTTCAATCCGGAGTTGACTGCAGTCGCTGTTTTATAGTTGCGAGGTCACCATTTGTAGGGGTACTAATGTTAATGAATGAAAAGACAATATTAACAATAGTGTTACAAAAAATAAAGAATTTTTTTTCTTTGTTGGGAGCTGAAATGTAGAAGGCGTTGGTATGCAGCGATTTGTGTATCAAGTTCAAATACCTGTTCTGGGTCCAGAATGGATAAAAATCTTTATCCAAATTGAAATTGTAACATGACACCGTTGTTTGAAGATCAAGCGAACACGGCGCTGCTGAGAAAACAGTTAGTATGTATCACTCCGGGTTGGCGTGAGTAAGTGATCTGTGTTTTCTGGAACATTGTGTGTTTTTATAGCATCAGGGTGGATCCCGCGCGCACACGTCGACTTTCGAAAATTCTTTGACAAGGAAATTGCATCATTTCCTATAATGTCAAATAAAAATACTTGTGTTAGACAGAAGTACTTAAGACCATTTAACTGTGTACAAAAGAATGAGATCTGACTCTTTAAAAATGTATCAAAAATATGAGTTTATAAATTCTATTTATTTAAAAGATTTGCTATTATATAACCAACAATGGTTGACATGCTATTGTTGTATAGCCACAACCATGATACAACTATACACATATACAGTGGAAACAAAATCAACAATAATGACGAACGAACTCACTTCTTTAGAAAAATATACCTCTCACACTTTATTCGAAATGGTTGCGAAAGGGTTGCGTGTGAGAGGTGAGTTGGAGACTGAACAGACTGCAACATATTAACCCCAAGTTCCTCTGTCTTTAGAAGCTCTTTTTTCTCATTTTACTGGGCTGCTCAACCAGGGGTCCTGGGGGCCCCCTCTGCTGGGAGCTGGTTCTCACTGCCTCGAACTGCAACAAACTCACTCCTACTCCGAACCTGTCTGTGGCACTGGGTTATATAACTGTTTGACATCCACCTGCTTCTTGTCTGCACCCAATTCAACCCGTCCATAGTCAATGTTATACCCTGATATCTTCGACCAGATGCACCTGTTATTTACAAAGGTGCATCTCTTATTTGACAGCTCGGCCGAGGGTCAATATGTTACACCATAAAATCCAATCAAACCAAGCCAATGAATGAGAATCTGAATTTAATTTTTGTTTTTGTTATTTCTAATGTGAAGATTCCCTATTTGATTCTTCAGATTTTCTTTTACTTCATTAGTGTGTCCATATAAACGTTTTGGAACAAATTGCCGATACAATTGTCGTTGTTCTGACTATCGAGATTGCATATATTCTACCTGTGAGTGTATTTATGGACGGACAGGAAAGGATTGTAATTCAGGTAAGTCAAATGATGATCTCTATTACATTTAAATGAATATAATTTTCATGATTAAGAATGTGACATTTGATTTAACAATAAGATCTTTTCATTTGTAATTTTAAAAAAATTTCAGTCTTCAACAGGCACAGTCGGTTAATTTTGTCAAAAGACATATGATTTTGTAAACATTTAAAGTAAAAAAAATTTCAAACTTCACTGTGGAAAGGTGGTGACTGTTTTCTGACTGGAAGTGCTACATGTGGATCTATCATAGATATCCAAACAAGCTGCATATATAACTAAGAAAACAAAGTACACAGTTTCAATGTCAAACAGTTCTACTGAAACCATAGATAGGACCCTATCAGGTGCTACCACTTTGGGCCAGAGGAGACCTAGGAGCAATGACAATAAAGTGGTGCTTCACATTCCCCAAAGCTCCAGCATTACTGAAGCCTCACCATCAGATTGTTTAGTGTCATATCCAGGACACTCATTGGGAGAGACTAATCCCTCTTCAGTGATGCAGTTGGTGTATTCTGCAGACCCAGCCAACTGGGCCAGTATTTATCTTATATATGCAGCTTGTTCTGATATCTATCTATGAAAACAAAGAAAGATAATAACTCTTGATATTAGTATTATTGCTTAGATTGTGTTAAGAATTTTATTTCTTTTGCCTCACACTACCCTTTCCTTTCATATGGACTGTATACCTAAGGAAAGCTATAGAGTTGATTGGCTGAAATGTGTTGTCAATTAGAAAGAGATAAAATAGAGAATCAATTTTGGAAAAAAATGTGTAATTCTTAATTGTGTGTTGTACAAATGTTCTTACTTGAAATATAATATAGTTTAGTAATAATAATTTTGTTCAAATAAGCATTTGAAATAAGTTTTCATATCAGCTTTTCAAGGAAATTCCTCGAAGCAAATATTGTAGGAATTCAACAAATAAAGTTCCACTTATCAGAAGTAGGCATAAAAACATAATGTCACTTATTCAACTAAAACTGCTTTGTAAATTTTATTTAAAACGAGTAAAATTAAAAAAAGACAAAAAAGAAATAAGCATCAGTTTTAATAATAGATAGTTTTACTGGTATATTTCTACATCTCTGTCTCTGTCTCTCTATATATATATACATGTAAATATTCAATGTAGACTAGACTTTTTAGTTTTTGTATGGCAACCTATATAGAAGGGAAAATCCTTAATATAAAACCTGAGAAGTGTGTGTTCACAGAATCTGTGGCTCACTGTTACACAATTCTGCAAAATCTACCAATCTATCAATCTACGTATCCACACATACACATGTGTGTGTATGTGTGTGTGTGTGAATGAAAAACAAGGTATTCAGTAGATTATTTTATTCATAGTTGAAACATTTAACTTCGTAGATCATTTCAGTTTTTACATTAAATCATCAACAGAGCCTTTAAATATGTTATTGTATCTTCTGAAATATATTTAATTCATTTTTTTTTATTTGTTAGATAAAACAAAAATGTGAAAGTTTTAACATTCTATTTCCATTTGTGGTGTTATATTTTAAAACTGTGATGTAATTAATGTTTGAGATTAGTTTTTGAAATGTAAAATCCTTTATATCTATCTATATATATATATATATATACACACAATATATATGAGTCCCCTTTCTATCATATATATGACTAGTTCTAGAGTTCTAAGGTTTATGAATTCCCCTTTCTATTGCCATTATACCCAGGTTCAATCTGATCTAGATTAATGATAGAATCTACTTACATCACATCTATGGGTCAAATACATACGTTTTAGTGTTATTAGTATTAGATAGCAATACTTGAAACTACACAACTGGAGTTGGCCAATTGTTCTAGTGGGTAGAGTGTTCACCAATGGCTTGAAGACTGAGGTTCAATCCCAGGTCAAGTCATATCAAAGACTTAAGAAATGATACTTGATATCTCCTCATTCAGCATTATAAAGTACATAACAAGGGTAAAGAGAAGAAATTCAGGGAAAGGAATAGTGCCCTCCCCTACACCTGGGTGTTGTAACTATTGAAAAGGAAGCTTTTGGGTTGCCCTTTTGGGTGCCAACTTTACTTACGATATATATATATATACTGTAACGTGGTATGCCACTGAGAGGGGAGAAATAAGATTTAATTTCCCTTCCCCTTCTGTGTTTGACCTAACAGCCCAGCAACTGGCCGCTGAGGCAGTTAGAGTGTAGGTCGAGCAATCTGCACTCCATAACCCCAGTTTGGTAGGACGAAGAAGAGAATGCGGGTCATTGAATAGCACGACCGGGTGAGGTGGAGGAGGCGGAAAGAGCCAAATGATTGGCCAAAGCCTTAGCGCCGGAAGTAGTACCCTTTTCGTCAGAGGAAATGGGGATGAAGAATTCAGTTTGGAGACAGAAATCGACAGATAAAGAGGTCAGTTTCCAGCCCGCTCCAGGGAAATAGCAGAACAGAATCTTTGGACAGAAGATAACAGGTGCCTTCCAGCCAGGTTCTACAGAATGCCGCTCGCCTGTAAAAGAAAGGAATCTGTGAAGTAAACCCGTTAAAAGCTAAGTACATCTTAAACTGTTTTTCCTCCTAACCATCCCAAATATTGGAACTTATATGCCCGAAAAAGGAAAAAATAGACTGAAAAGATTCGTTTCATAAACTGTAAACTGTAAGTGAATTTAGCATCTTTCTCAAATGTAAAAAGAAAGAAACAAACAAAGAAAGAAGAAAGAAGAAAAGGAATGTCGAGAGAGAGATTTGTGTGTAAGACTGTCTGCTGGTGTAATATAGCCGGCATCTTGAATATTTGTTTGGTCCTCACCTATCGAAATTTTGTTATAGTTCAAATGTCCCCTTATGGTGAAATATAATCGTGGTGTTGTTTATCTGTCGAGTTGCCTTCTTTTGAATACATCTTTTTCAGCGTCATTCGCTTTAATTTATTCTCGCTAAATGTCTTATTCACCTTAAAACACATTATACGGGAAATTGGAATTTCCGACTGCAGTGACTGATATTTTATCTTAACCTAGAAGTCCATGTTTTCCATTATCCGAGGGGGTAAGAAAACGAAGGGGCTTGGTGACGTATGTAAAGTGAAACTGGAATCCCCCTTGCCAGCGTCGAGATGACTCAAGACCCAAATTGACCCCCATATTATTTGCCAGTTACCTTATGCCCGAAACAGGCGTCTTGACTAATAAACTCTCATTATGAGATAGAATATCTATGCTCCATTACAATATATATATATATATATATATATATATATATATATATATATATATATATATATTGAAAATTATATGCATATTTTTATTTCAGTTTCTTCCAAGATCAATGTCGTTATGATTATCCTTTAGTATACATATTATGTGACACTATAGACATTTAGTGTGTTGTACATATGTGAGGGAGTGTACATATTTTGTGAGTGAATTCTGCCTGAGAAATACTGTGAAGGAATATTCTAAATGGAGATGGTCAGATAAGGTCGAAAAGACCACTCAAATGGGAACTTAAAAGATATTTTGTTGTCACACTTTTTAAGGTATACAGGAGACAGTCTAGTAATACTTTTATGCTCAGTCTTATGGGTGGTCTGTGTCCAAAAGTAAGGAAGATTTGCCCTTGCATATATATAGATACAGTCAGTTCGTTTGGGGAGTTGTGAAAGTAATTTGGTGGGAGTCAATTCATTGGCAGTTACCAAAGAGAGCAGAAGACAGAGTCAGTTTGTAAGCAGTTCCAGAGATAGCAGAAGTAGTAGAGTAGAGTTTATGCCATATGTTAGAGGGGAGCTAAGTAGAACAAGGGTAAGGTCCTAAAGATACACCAATCCCATCCATAAGCAAGTCCAGTCCTTCAAGCCTTGTATTGTTTTTTTCTTTTTCTTTGTCCTTGTGATATAGCTGTCTTCTAGGTTCATACACAATGGTATGCATCTGTAGAGTACAACAGTGTGGGGTCCTGATATTGTGGCACTACAAAATATGCAGTGACAACAAAGAATACAATATGCTCAGTGAGGGATGCATTGGTGTTAAGTGAGCCGTCTACATCCCAATTGTGCTACTTGATGGATAGAAACAGATTGTAATAAAGCCAACAAAGGCAAATGATAATCTTCATGAGACTTATATATTTCAAAATATGAACTTTGCTTATTTAAGGAGGGGATATATTACAACCAAACTTGCATTTGTTGTTTTCTTTCTTTTCAGAATGTCCTACTGGACGTTTTGGCTATATGTGTCAGGGCACATGTCATTGTGAAGATAATACGAAGTGCAATAAAACAAATGGTTTCTGCCTTGATAGAAAATGTGAATTTGGATACGGAGGATTATTTTGCCAAACATGTAAAATAACTCATTTTTTAAAACATTTTTTTTAAATGTAGCTCTAAAATCAATATCTTGTAAAATATTTTCATATCTAGGAAGATTAATAAAGTTTGAATAGATTTCTATATTCACCTGCTAGAAAGCCTTATGTTTTATGAAGAAGAATATTCATTTTTTCGTTGGTAATCATTCACAAAAATGGTTTAATCAGAGGAATTTTGTTTCAATTGAATTCAACATTTTTTTTTACCATTAGATATTCTTTACCAAAAAATGTGTGTGAATGAAAATATTTTATCATAGAACCAGTCTTATTTCAATGAAATAAATTGTTTGTATTAGAGCAGATTTGAAATATTATATTTATCTTTAGTGTCCAAATGGACATTGTAAAAAAATTACAATGATGGATGTTATTGTTGATATCCTTTTCACCATAAAAAAGACATGATAACTGCAATGACACTGAGAAGATGAAAAACGAGATGTGTAACTTAAAATTAAGAAAACAAAATGGAACAAATTTCCAATACAAATGATCATTGTAACAAGATTACAATGGTGGATGCAATTGTAAATATTCTTCACATTATTGAGCATTATTTTCTTGGAAGTGAGAGGTAGGAAAATTTTAATGAAATTAAGTGATTACAATCTATATGTTTAGGTAATTCATAAGTTGAATAAATGATTTATCTTTGATAAATACAATTTATGATCTATTGTCTTATCATCTTTTTAGGCATATCTCATTCTTAACTCATTTTAAGAACTGAATGAGAGTTAAAATTCACTTTTTCTTCTTGCTATTTCAAATGGAAGAATTCTTTTATTCATTCATCAAAAATGCTTTTACTTTTTTTCAGTGTGTCCACCTGAACGTTATGGAAATTACTGCAAAAGTGGATGTCATTGTCATGAAGCTGACAGATGCATGTCAGAGACCTGTCCTTGTGCTAAAGGATGGAGAGGAACTGCTTGTAATGAAGGTAAGTAAGATTGGTTTGGTTTGATGGTATATTGACCATTATAGGTTATTAATGCCAAATCCATTTTTATACATATAAACAGTTCTATTTCAAACAATTCAGTTTGGTATAAGTATAGTTTTTTGTTTACACACAATTCAATGTCAAAACAATTCAGTTCAGTTTAGCATAAGTACAATTTCAATGTCAAAAACAGTTCCATGTTAAACAATCCAGTTTACCATACAAAAACAATTCTGTTTCAAGCAATTCAGCTTAGCATAATTATGCAGTTTAGTTCCATTAATAGGACCCTATCAGATGTTACCACTCAGAGCCAGTGAACCTGGGAGCAATGGCAATGAAGGCATTCCCCAAAGCTCCTGCATTACTGGGACCTCACCATCAGATTGTTCAGTGTCATATCAGGACACCTGTTGGGATTAGGGTCCCACCCCTCTGCAGAGAAGCAGTCGGTGTATTCTACTGCCCCAGCCAAATGGACAAGATAAGTAAGAGAAATGATAATTTCTATTAATATTTTATATTCTAATACTTGTACTTTTCTTGATTAAGAGGACAAACTTTTAGTTGCTTAAATTTCTGAGACGAAGCTTGTTGATTTTTATCATTAAGGGTTTTCAGACTATTATCTTCGTTTGATATGTCCTTTTCAGCCGATATGTCCTCCTCAATAAAGGATGTAGTTCAAAGTTCCATGAAGGTTCCAGAGTTCAACAAACACTGGAAGAAGGCCAGAGGACATATCGGCCGAAATGTTGTGGAAATAACTATAAAGACGAAGACAATAGGCCGAAAACCCTTAATGATATAGACAAACTTTTAGCTGACAGTATGATTCAAATATATTTTTTATTCTTTTTTTTTTTTTGTTTCTTTTCAGACTGTCCGATAGGAAAGTTTGGCTATTATTGTCAAGATACTTGTAACTGTCCAGACAATTACATGTGCCATAAAGAAAATGGCTCTTGCGTTAAGCTAAGACATGGAGGAGAAAATTCCAAAAAATGTAAGAGACTTCATTCATTTACTTTACTGTAATTCTAATACCAATCTCTTGTTTTTATTTCAAGTGATCGAAATTAGAACAATAATTAAATGAAAATTGAATATATTTCAATATTCAGTAAATAAAAAGGTAATAATGTTTTATAATTTAGTTGAAGAATAATATCACTTTTTTCATTTTTGCAATAAAATTCCAATTATTTTAATCAAATATTTTTCTATCACAAAACGTGAATGATACAATAATTAAAAAAGTATACTTATTTGATATATATGTATCTTATATTTGTGCAAACATGAAAATGTTTCAATAGTGAAACTATTCATTATATTTAGCATACTAATTTTTCAGTTGATTGTAATTGAGTATTAAATTGAACAGTCACCTCGTTCCAGACTAAAATAATAGGAATAAATTACACTGACATCTTGTTCATCTATTATTCTGATAATGTTTGGAATATTAAACTGGCAAGTTTAGACATGGTTGTCTTACCCAATACATAAGAAACAAGGTACTTCAAATATCAATTTCTTCATAAAGCATTTTGTATAAAGGAAAGTGAAAAAAAATTAATCCTGTTTGTATACTAGGTTTCTGCAAACACTATTTTCTTAATGATTCAATTGAAGAACAATATATATATATATATATATATTAATTGAAATTATGTTGAATATAATAGACATTTTTTGTCTACAAATTTTCTTGTTGATCCTTTCATATTGCCATATTGCTTTTATCGTATTCGGCAGGAATTGATCGATGTAATTTCCATAATTGATCAACAAGGATCAACAAGAAAATATGTAGACAGAAAATGTCTATTATGTTCAACAAAATTTATATTAATGAAGAAATGCAGCCAAAATATATATATATATATATATATATGTATGTATCAAAATGGCTGAGCGATAAGATACCAAGTCTATCATAAAGTTAGGTAGGTTTTGATCCCAGCTTGAAGCATCCTGCATGTCTAGCCACACTGAAGAGTTGTGATACAACAAAACAGTGTGCCTGTGAATGACAATATATATATATATATATTTATATATATTTGTGTGTGTATGTATCACTGTGTATATGTGTGTGTCGATATATATATACATATATATATATGTGTATGTGTGTGCATGTGTGTGTGTGTGTGTATGGATGAACAATATATATATTTGTGGTGGGGAGTTGATAGATAGATAGATAACTGCCAGCATAATGAGATTTTATTTCTTTAACTGAATCTAATTTTGTTCTCTTCTCTTTCAGATATTTGATCTATTAATTTGCAAAAAAACATGTATGTAATAAAAAAAATTCAGATTCCCACCATTTAATACTAATGCAAACAAGTTTAGTCTTAGGAACACTGCCTTAAAGTAGTGTTTCCCAACCTTTTTGCTTAAATACCCACCTAAAAGACTTGTTTACCTTCTAAGTAAGTAAAGTTGGTGACTGTAGTTGAGAGGGACACAAAGGCTCCCTTTTCACTGGCTACTACACAGAGGTGTAGGAGTGGGTGCTACTTCTTTCCCTGGATTGCTCCACTTTACCCTTGATCCGTATCTTATAATGCTGAGTGTTTATCAAGGAGGCATCAAGTACCATATTTGAGCCTTTGGTATGACTCAACCTGAAATTGAACCCTAGTCTCCCAGGCCATTGGTGAATACTCTAACCACAAGGCCAATGGACAGATACTGTCTCAAAATTATACCCTTCCATAAATCACTAGCCCCTCATAACTCTTAACACTGCCCACCAACATGGAAGAGGTGAATCAGATCCTGCAGAGAAATATTGTTATACCATCATTATTTGTGGATAGATCAGCTTCATTTTTCTTCTTTAAAAGATTGCTTTCTTTTTCATGATTCTTTAATCTTGTCTCACTATGTTTACCTGGTATCCGTGGTGTGATGATCATAGTAGGAAATGGACACAGTGACATGAGTTCAAATCCTGGATGAGGTTGATTGCACTTCACATAGCACTGATACCTTTGGTAAAGGTATGAATCTAGTTTTTCTCCCTCCTGTTATGAGTAAATAGTTGGACAGTCTGGGTTCTTTAGCCTTGGTTAGACAACCAGTCTATGAGAAGCAAAACTGAATTAAACCTGTTAAACTCTGCTTAAAAAATTGACCTCATGTCGCATCCTACATGAGCAGAGAAGTTGGTAAATACACACTCTGTTTACCTGTTCCAAGACAGAAGTTCCTGATCATTATAAACATCATAGAGAAATTTGGCACAAGACCCATAAGCTGCTCACCTTGCACCACCAGAAATGTAACCCATTCATTTCATTTCCCTCAGGTTTGCTTTCACCATCTATGGGTCAAAAAGATCTGTTTTCAAATTATTAGTATTTGTATTTGAGAAGAATATTTGAAACCATATGGCTGTGTGTAAACAAATGATTATTATTATTAAATTGTAAAAAGTAACTTTAAACTATGGGAAATTTTAACGACACCTCCCCCATATTGGTCGTAAGAAAGAATAAGCAACACAGTAAGATGTTTAAATAGATTTATATAAGTAGTGCAAAAGAGTTGCTAAAGCATATTCCTTTAGCGGTCAATAGTCTTTAAGAGAACAAAGTTAAAATTATAATACACTTATCTGTGGTTGGTGAATGTCCTGTTGTCTTTGTGTATATTTTCTGGTTGTGTTTAAGACTCTTTTAAGAGGGCAGTGGACATTAGGTTTCGTAGGGCTCAAAATTGTCTTCTGCATTCTGTTCATTGTGTTGGATGGTCTGCTAACACCCTTTTCTGTTACCAGACTCTCTTTAGCCTTGCCTCGCCTTGTGGAGACTCTAGTTGCTTCTCTGCCATGGAGACCTTATTCGCTTCTGCTTCTATCTGTGCCCAAGTCACATGCTCAAGTCCCTCCCATCCTGCCTTCTCTCTCTACCCTTAGCCTCTTCACATTTCGGTACATGATCATCAAGAGGATAACTTATAAAACCACATGAGTGTGCAAGCAAATTATTAGTATTAAATGGGAATACTTGAAATCATATAACTATGAGCAAATTATTTGTTTTTGATAAGAATACTTGAAACCATGCGGCTGTGTACAAACATATAATTATTACTATTAAATAGTAATAGTAAGTTAAAACCTCAGAAGTGTGCAAACAAATTATTGGTATTAGATTGGAATGCTTCAAACCATATAACTGTGTAAATTATTGGTATCAAATTCTGGTATTAAATGACTCATAAAGTGTTGATATTCTATTAAACAAACAGACCTGACCCAACGCAACCCAACCTTTGTCTAAAAGAGGGATAGGTCAGGTCTATTGACTGACACAAAAGGAGGATGCCAATGGAACCAAGCTATTTTTGGCACTGACCATTCATATGCAGAAGTGCTTCTTTTTAAAAAAAGATCTTTTGTACAAAACCTACCAGTTTTGAAGATACTAGGTATATACAAATGATATATAGAGCACAAAAAACTTTTCAAGAGATCAAATTTTTAACTTCTAAACACAGTTTTTCCACATTTCTCAATACATTTTTGTCCCCACTGAATAAGAGCCTGCATAATATACTTATAAAAATCTACACCTAAAGATGTGACCCACTTTTTCACAGCAGTGTTGATAGCATTGTTGAAAATGGTATTCTCATAGTCCATCATTTATCAGCTTGATTTATACAGATGAGCTGACAAAAGTGCTTTTCATTTCATGGGTAGACAGTAGTCTGATCAAGTATCCCTATATAAGACTAATAATCTTGCGTGGAACAAAAAGAATGTGTTGCTATATGAGAGTTGGCCAATCTTTATCTCAACTTCTGACAATTCTCTCTTTTAAATTTATTCTATGAGTAAAGCTGTTGTTAAGGTTAGCATTTTATAATGGTTGCAATAAAACTAAAAGAAATATTCAAGGAAATCTGTTAACATAGAGTGTGTTGTAACTCATAATAACTCTTCAAATTTTACATTGAGATATTATGTTCCTTTCGGGAAGAACTCCAAGACTATTCTTATAACTAAACAACTTTTATTGATTTATTAGTCAAATCATAGTTTTTTTTTATGTCGCTCAAGCTCTGTTTTAAATGTAAAGACACTTTTACCTTAAACCCAAATTGAATATATGACTCTGTCCAATGTGTGTCAGCGTACACGGCAGAAAGTTTCGAATCTTTTCTAAAAGTTTAAAATTCTTACAGCCCCACCCCAACAGTAGTTTAGAAGAAAACTAAACAGTGGATGGACGTTAGCCACTGTATCGGCATGGAAAAACTCTGTCAATGCCACAGTAGGAGGGGTAGGAATGCTTATAGGACCTAGAGCGTTGAAAACACTTAATAGCATTGAGAGAATACAACCTTGGATGATGGCAGCTACGTTTAATGGCAACCCTAGAGCAACAATCATCTCCTGCTACAGCCCTACCAAGGTTAATGAAGAAACTGAACTAGTCACCTTCTACGATAAGCTATCCTTTCTAGTGCATAGCATTCCGAAACACAGCCTCGGAGACATGAATGCCCAAATAGGGAAAAACGAAAACAACAAATACAGCCTACACAACAAGTCAAATAGGAATGGACAACATCTAACAGATTTCATGATAGAAAATAGATTAACATGCCTCAATACAAACTACCAAAAAAGGGAGGGAAAATTATGGACCTACACATACGCGAACAATAGTAAAGCACGGATAGACTACGTCTTTATAAACAAGAAATGGAAAAATAGCGCAATCAATTGCGAGGCATACTCCTCTTTCGAAGGTGTGTCCTCCGATCACCGAATAGTCACGGCAAAAATACGACTAAGCCAACGAAAATACACCACACGAACAGCGACCACCAAACACTATGATTGGGCCCTTCTCAACAACAGAGATATAAGAGATAAATATGTAGCAGAATTGAGAAAGAGATTAGAGACACTACAAGAGAAGACAGAAAAAGGTCCCCCAAATGACGAATATGAGACTTTCATCAACGCGCACATCGAGGCAGCAGCGAAGTGTATTCCAACAAACACTAGAACTAAATATAGAGTCCCATGGGAAACGTTAGCGGTGAGAGAAAAACGTGCACACGTGAAAACAGCCTCCAAAAGCTATCGAAAGAACCCAACAAACACAAATTCTCGAAAACTAAAAACGGCTCAATATCAATTAGCGGGTATATATATAAAGGAACAGACAGAATACATACAAAATCAGATAGATAAGATTAGAGACTCAGTGATAGCCTGGCAAACAGTAAACGAAGTGAGTAGAAGAAAGAGTGCAGCTAAAGCAAAACTGAAAGCTGCAAACCAACAGGAAAGAATAAAAATGTGGAAACAGCATTTCGAAAATCTACTAGGAAACCCACCGAAAGTAACGCATGAACCAATCACCAGAATTATTAGTAAGCAATTAGACGTTAAACTAGACCATTCACTCAATAAGAACTCGAGTCGGTTCTTAGAAAAATTAAAAATAGAAAAGCTGCAGGGCTTTACGAGATTCCCCCAGAAGTATGGAAGACCAGACAATTTGACGACATACTGCTCCGACACTGCAACGCAGTCTATAATCAAAATCCGATAGACAGATGGATGAAGGGATGCATCCTCCCCTTCCCTAAAAAGGGTGACCTCGGATTAGCCTAGAACTACCGAGGCATAACACTTGCATCCATAGCAGCTAAAACTTACAATGCCCTACTATGAAACCGCATAGAACCCAAAATCAATAACTTCCTTAGGAAAAACCAAAATGTCTTCCGAAGAAATAGATCCACGACCTCACAAATATTGACCATCCGTATAATCCTTGAAGGCGTACGGGCAAAAAACCTACAAGCGACTTTACTATTTGTCGACTTTACCAAGGCTTTCGATTCCATTCACTGAGGAAAGATGGAACAAATCCTACTAGCATACGGCCTACCTAAAGAAACCATAGCAGCAATAACGATTCTCTATAGAAACACCAAAGTGAAAGTACGTTCACCAGATAGAGACACAGAATACTTCGACATTGTAGCAGGAGTATTACAAGGGGACACACTTGCCCCATACCTCTTTATCACCAGTCTAGATTACGTGCTTAGAACATCGATTGATAAAATCAGAGAAAATGGCTTCGACCTGTAAAGAAAAGAAGCAGAAGGTATCCCGCAAAAACAGTTACCGACGCCGATAACGCCGATGACATAGCGATTCTGGCAAATACGCCCAACCAAGCCGAAACACTACTGCATAATTTGGAACGAGTCGCCGTAGGCATTGGCCTCCATGTTAATGCACATAAAACGGAATATATGTGCTATAATCACACAGGTGACATCTCAACACTAGACGGAACCCCTCTGAAACTAGTAGACAAATTCACCTACCTAGGAAGCAGTGTCTCATCAACCGAAAAGGACATCGACACGCGGCTAACGAAGGCATGGACAGCTATCGATAGGCTATTGATCGTATGGAAATCAGACCTGACCGATAAAATGAAACGCAGTTTCTTCCAGGCAGTGGTCGTATCGATACTGCTGTATGGATGCACCACTTGGACGCTAACTAAATGGCTGGAGAAGAAGTTAGACGGCAATTACACAAGAATGTTGCAAGCAATATTGAACAAGACCTGGTGGCAACACCCAACAAGGCACTAATTATACGGCCACCAGCCTCCCATCACGAAAACTATCCAAGTTAGACGAACCAGACATGCAGGACACTGCTGGAGAAGCAGGGACGAGCTCATAAGTGATGTACTCCTATGGACCCCCACATATGGCCGGGCAAAAGCACGACAACCAGCTCGAACATACATTCAGCAGCTATGTGAGGATACGGGATGTAGCCATGAAGACCTGCCAGAGGCGATGAACGATAGGGAGAAGTGGCGAGAGAGGGTCAGAGATATCCGTGCTAGTGGCATGACATGATGATGAGGATGAGTCAAACCGTAATTTAAATTTTTAAAAAATGTGTTTCGACTCAACTCCTCAGACACTGGTAGAATGTGAATTAAATTCTTTGCTTCTTATAGACTGGTTGTTATACCAAAGCTAAACAGTCCAGTCTGCTGTAATATTTATCCATAGCTGGGTGGGAGGAGAATAGATGGATTCATGGATTAGTATGGGGGCCCCTATATTCGTGGGACACCTGGACAACTACCCAACATGTCTATGCATAAAGGTAACCCTCTGCATATGTGACACACATGAAGTTGATACACTGTTACAAAAAAAATTATTAATATATACAGGGGGTCCAAAAAAATGTATACACATTAAAAATAGTTGTAAACGTAGTGTTTAATTAGAATTTTATTTTTTTAAATGTGTAAAAATATTTTACAAGTATCATTTTATTGTTTTTTCACTGCCTGTTCTCAAACTGACGCCCATTTTGATCCAGACACTGCTGACAACGCCAAGCAATGGAATCGCACACATCATGAAACAATTCCCTTGGTATTTGGGCACATTCATGCTCAATGGCCTCTCTTAATTCAGCGACAATTGCTGGTTTTGTCGCGTAGAGAAGACTTTGAAGATGAAGAGTTTTATTTCCAGCAAGATGGGACACCCCCACATTACCATATTAATGTTAGGTCCTTCCTTGATGAGGCCTTGCCAAACAAGTGGATTGGATGAAGAGGTTTTGTTGAATATCCTCCCCATTCACCAGACCTCACACCACTAGATTTATTCTTATGGGGATACCTGAAAGACAAAGTCTACGCTACAAAACCTGCAACAGTTGCTGTTTTTACACTTTTGAAATAATAAAATTCTATTTAAACACTACGTTTACAATTATTTTTAATGCGCATATATTTTTGGGGGACACCCAGTAGATAGTAATTTGAAAATATAAATAAACATAATCTCTATAAAAGTCTTCAAGCCCATCGAAGTTTGAGTCATCAGATCCTGGAGAAAACAGTATCATTCATTGAGAATTGAAATGTGTCTTCTTATTTATTTCATTTTTAACAGTTTGTGGATTAAATTGAATATTGGGTTGGGGGAGGGTACCTTATCTAGATCATCAAATGGACCTATTGGGAATAGTAAAATAATGTTCAGCCAGAAATATAAGTAGCAATGGTAATATTTGCCTTTAAACTAAATAATGAAATATTCTATTAACAAATGTTACAAGCCAGGAGGATGTCAGAACATGAGAATATATCTTTTTCATAAGATATTCCTTCATTTCCCAAGAGATCTGCTCGAGCACAGAGAAAATAAAAGAATGAGGCTGAAATCCTTGAAGTTACAAAAATGACATTGACCCAAAGGAATAAAAGAACAAGATTTATTCACCAACTGTGAAATGAACATGAAATATACAAGAGAACAATTTAACATGAAAACAAGTAGTTTGATAGTGGAATGATGCATGCAATTATGTATGTTTAGCAGTTAAGATGCATGCAAGGAAATAGAGTAGAGGAGAGTGAAAGAGTGAACTGTGCCCTCTTTTGTTTGAGGCTTTTTTTATCCTGTTTACCAACCCCTCCGCTCGGGCAGGATATGACACAAGATCAATTTTTAAGCGGAGTTTAACAGGTTTGAATTCAGAGTTTTCCTTCTCCTAGACTAGTTGCTTCACCAAGGCTGAAGAATCTAGTCTGCCCTACTATTTACCCATAGCTGGAGGGAGAATAATTGGATTCATACCTTTCCCAAGGGTATTAGTGCTATGTGAAATGCAATGAGTCTCGTCCAGGATTTGAACTCGTGTCCCCTATGACGATAACCATTACACCACGGGCACCTCCTTTCTTTTTTTTATATATCTGTTATTAACAGACAAGTCGGGTGGCAACTTCTTCACCTTCATCCTTCTCACAAAGTTCTTTTGCTCTTTTCTTCATCATCATCATCATCATCATAATGGTTGGCCTCCATGATTTGTCCTTGTGGTTTTCTTTTTTTTATAACATCTTTTCTTATGTATTCATAGCCACTTCCCATTCTCAAGTTGGCTGGTCATCGTGTGCATCTCTCTCTGGAAATCTTCACTATCTGACCTTCTGTTGAATTCATATTCTTGGCGTGTGAAAAGCAGTCCTTGTCAGGTGCCTTCCTTCATCTAATCAGTGACTTCACTTTTTCTAACTGTAATATAAGCTAATTTCAGGATATGGCAGACGAGGGTATTGTGAGTGGTACTTGGTCACTTTGTCCTAGTCCCTGCTGATATGGGTCATGTCCACTGATTGACCTTTTCAGGCAATCTGTTACTATAATTCAGAGAAGGGTAGATATTTGTAATAAAATAGTGTGTTAATTTCTGAGTTAAAAAATTCTTGACTTACCTGGTATTTATGATTTATGATCCAGCGGATTTCACCATCTGTGAGGCGGGCATGTCTTGGAATATAACCATCTTATACAATATTTTCCTTCTGAAATTTTGTAAAATTTGTGCTCTAAGATTTGAAAACATCAAGAAAAAATCGGGGATCAATATTTTAAATGTAGTCATTTCAATTAATTAGGAAAAATATGATGGGAACATCTGAAGAATTTACCAAAATATCTTGCAAAAGTAAGTGAGTTTAGATTTCAAAATTGTCTTTGAAAATGTCTGAATTTATATGTTGTTGCTTTGATTATTTCTATTTAAATTAAGTCTATATTTTTCTAATCATAATACAGCAAAATCAAAATTAACTATTACCCTGATAGTGGTTGCTGTCGTGATAATTATCAGTGGTGGACTTGCATTTGCTTACTTCAGGTAAGGTTTATATTTTTTTTTCTTTGATTATACCATTTAAAAGATATAATATGCCTTTATTTATTTGGTGTTTATACAGAGGAGGTTAAATTTCATCTATTTATTCCACTGTAAATAAACACTTTATGCACCCTAAAATACTTTTTGAAAATTATATTTTCTTTTAAACCAATGATAACAGGATTTATTATTTTTAGTCGAATATCATACAATTAAAACAGATATTATTAAGTATTGTTTACTTAAAAAAAAACTTTACATCATTGAACCACTGTAACCTTTAATAATGTTGCAGTGACTCAGTAATCAGATATGAAACTGAAAATATATATATTTATATATAAGGGAGGTGTGGGGATTTAGGAATTAACAGTAAAAACTCCCAATCGGATATTGACTCGTCGGCTGCCAGATACAAAATGTATAAACGCGTCGCCACGCATAAGGCTCCATGCATCCATCCGGTTTAAAATCAGAAAAAAGAAAAATAATAAAATGTAAAGTAGCCAATGGGAAGCAGTCGCGCCAAAATTAGAAGGATTTTGGAGTGGCGAATTTGGAGCCGGTGAAGAGAGATAAATACTCAGGTTTTCTATGAACCGACCTCTTTTCGGGTAGTGACGTCGAACCGACAACACCGATTTTACTATCTGGTGTTTTGGGGCACCACGCTATGTCTTGGGACGTAGCGTTGGTTAGTCCATTCACCAAGTAAATAAAGGAAAGTATGGAAGAAATGTTTTCGTCTCTTATCTGTTTTTATCTTCTCTTTTTGCATATTTCTTTTGGACCTTCTTTTGGCAAGGCATTGCGCCAGCCAGTTAACGTGGGGTAAAATAATATAACCAAAATATGGAGTCAGATATCTTAAGGCAACACAGTCTTGCCCTTAGCCACTGACTACCTAAAAACCTTTCAACCCCACATTGGTGACCTCGACGCTAAAAATCTTCAACCCCACAGATGTAATTATTTTTTTGACAACTAAATATTCCTATTTTGGTTAAAGATTTTCTGTTTAGAGTTTGGCAATAAATGCTTACTGATAATATCAGTTTTTAATGAGTAATGTTCCATTAGAGATAATATACTGTTATGTTTCATTTAGAAAAAAATTCGTTTTTTATAAATTTTTGTATACGTATTCATTGGTGATACTATATACATATGGTGGACATGAACATTTTTGTGTCTTGGATATGGCATTAAATTGCATCTGATGGTGAGTTTGGGGAGTGCAGAGCACCCCTTCCTTACTATTACTCACACGTTTACTCTGACCCGGAGTGGTAGTACCTATTAGGCCCCCACTTATTGATCAAATAGAATTGTTCATTATTTTACAAGGAATTATTATCAATATTAAGTAGAATTATTAGTGTTAAATAGCAATACTTGAAACCCTTCAACTGTGTACAAACAAATGATTAATATTAGATAAAATTATTGATGTCAAATAGCAATACTTAAAATCATTTAACTATGCGCAAACAAATAAATTCTGGCCTGTTTAAAAATGCTATCTGCAAACTATTCACTCACAAATCATACATACACACACACACACACACACACACACATATATATATATATATATATATATATGCATGAATAAATAGGATCTGGCATTAGATAAGCTTTTCATATTTAATGGTGAAGAACACGATGGTTATCATCATAGGAAATGGCCTTGGTAATATAAGTTCAAATTGCTGATGAACTGTTCTCATTTCACTTCATACTAATGCCCTTGGGAAAAGTATAAATCTATTTCTTGTCCACATCCAGTTATAGGTAAATAGTAAGGCAGACTGATATCTTTAACCTTTAACCTTTAATCAGCCCAATAGAAGAAAAACTTTGGATTCAAACCAGCTGTACTCCACTTAAAAAATTGATCCTATGTCACATCCAATGGCAGAAGGGATGGATAAATATATATTTCAGTACTTATTGACATCCTCTTTTGTAAGTCTCTAACAAGATTTCAATAACTCAACCATCTTGGAAAAAGATATACTGATATAAAATGAAACATGATGGATATCTATAAACCTCAGTATATATATATATATATATATATAATATGAGAATTTTGTGTTTATAACAGGTTTATATATATATATATATAAAATGAAACGCAGTTTCTTCCAGGCAGCGGTTGTGTCGATACTGCTATATGGATGCACAACATGGACGCTAACTAAACGGCTGGAGAAGAAACTAGACGGAAATTACACAAGAATGTTGAGAGCAGTATTGAACAAGTCCTGGCGACAACACCCCACGAGACACCAACTATACGGACACTTGCCCCCCATCATGAAAACTATACAAGTTAGACGAACCAGACACGCGGGACACTGCTGGAGAAGCAAGGACGAGCTCATAAGCGATGTACTCCTATGGACCCCCACGTATGGCCGTGCAAAAGCAGGACGACCAGCTCGAACTTACATACAGCAACTACGTGAGGACACAGGATGTAACCCTGAAGACCTGCCGGAGGCGATGAACGATAGGGAGATGTGGCGAGAGAGGGTCAGGGATATCCGTGCTGGCGGCACGACATGATGATGATTATGATGATATATATATATGAACTTTTTTAATACAAAATTCTCTTTATATATATATATATATATTTATGCATATATATTTTTATACACGTGTGTGTGAATTTTTTTTTATACATATGATTAATTGTAGATGTTTTAGTTCGATAAATATGATTGACTGTTGTTGAGGTTGTGTCTTTATTGACTTATGTGATGTTTACTCTTCTTTGAATTTTGTAGAAAAAAGAGCTGTAAGAAATAAGAATCCGCAGAGAACATGGAAAGAAGTATACAGTGACATGAAGGATAAATTCAGAAAGTAAATTAAATTTTTGCTTTTTTTTTTTTTTAATGAAGTCTTGCTTTAACGGACAATATCCTACCAAACAATATCCATTCAATTATACATCCACAGTTAATATAAAAAGAATTCACACAGCTGCTGTCATATGATGAACAATTGTAATGGAAAAAGGGACAATGACCATATTTCAGTACTTCAACAGTACATACGTATACTAAATCTGGAATGATACAGTCAGGATTAGCATAGAATCTGCCCCCGAATGACATCTAAGTTCATAGAGCTTTTCATATTTAATGGGGAAGAACACGATGGTTATCATCATAGGAAATGGACTTGGTCATATAAGTTCAAATTGCTGATGAACTGTTCTCATTTCACTTCATACTAATGCCCTTGGGAAAAGTATAAATCTATTTCTTGTCCACATCCAGTTATAGGTAAATAGTATGGCAGACTATTATCTTTAACCTTGGGATTGCAATCAGTCCAATAGAAGAAAAACTTTAGATTCAAACCAGCTGTACTTCACTTAAAAAATTGATCCTATGTCACATCCAATGGCAGAAGGGATGGATAAATATATATTTCAGTACTTATTGACATCCTCTTTTGCAAGTCACTTTTCTGGCCTTTGTACAAGGATTAAAGAGTAATATCTGTTTATCTTCTTTAGTCAGAGTCGTGTCTTTAGGCACATTATAGCAAAATATATTCTTTCTTAATAACAGGAGTTATATATATATATATATATATCAGTAATTTCCATGCTTAGAAAATCTGTCATTTTTGCATCTGTATTATTTTATTTATGGACCAATCAGCAACTTCATTTAGGAAGCTACTTTTTTAAAAAAAAACTTTTTGAGATAGCCAACAATAATATTTGGACTGCCTCACAAACATTGAAGGATCAAAACTCAACATAAGCTTAGAAATCTTTTCCTTCCTAGATTGTTAAAGATACATTTCTAACCAATTAGAATCATAAATTAATCAATCCCTTTTTTATCTAATTTGGAGCCTATCCAAACCTTATAAATAAATCAAAGTAATAGATAAACCCTCAGTTATATAGGTTTGGTTCTATTTCCACTCAATTCCATTTTTATTTCCTTGAATAAAAATCCAACATTCTGTCCCTTCAAGTGTTATTTAATTTTAACATCACTTAGTTATTTTCTGTGAATGAAAACCTTTCCTTTTTGTTTATCCTTTTTCAAAAGTGATGCTTCTACTAACATCTCATTCCTTACTGTTGGTTATTTAGCTACCATATACTGACATATTGGTGACTCCTGATATAATAACGTACACAAATGTTAATACATGCAAACACAAATAAAGGGTCACTGAAATTATTGGTGAATCTCAACGCACAAACATGCACAAATCGTGACATCCCAATGTCCAAACACAATAAAAAGTTACAAATTATAATTAAAACCCTTATTAGTTCAAATAAATAGTCAAACAAATTATTAGTGATTACACTAGGACAAAATATCTTAAGGATACAATCAGTAAAGAAGATTAAGGTTCGCTGTGAGCGTCTGCGTTTTGAAATGGAAAAATGATAAACAAGGATTTAATCCTTTTACACAAAATTTGATAGTTTGGTTAGGGCAACCTGCAAGCAATACACAAATAAAATTCTTTGGGTCCTCTGTCCATTTATGGTGTAATGAAAGTTCGTAGGCCTTCGTCGTTAAGAAAAGCGTGTGTGTACATGTATTTGGCCTGTCACTTTTGGAAGAGAGGGTACAGTGAGCCGCTCATTCTGTGTTAACTCCTTGAAGACTGCTGGTTAAAGAGAGAGAATTCCCTTTTTTCTCGCAGAAGGACCGGCTTTTTTTTCTATCCTTCCGCCGCTGGATTTGATTGGTTCAATTCAATCAATTTACTTCTGTGAGGGAATTCATCTGCCTGTGAAAAATACATCTAATCACTGTTACAAATTATTGATAACATTCCAACATGTGAACAAAAATAGTCGCACAAATTATTGATGATTTGAAACTTTGTGCACTTCAACAAATAATGCAACAAGCATATTAAGACAATCTGCTTTTATAAATTATTGACCTGTAATGCATGGGCATATATCTAAATTATACCAAAGCCTTCTCAAAGTCTATGGGACCCCAAATTCAAAACCTTTTTAAATAAATATTGATATATATTAAATGATAATACCAATAATAATAATAATAAAGTTTGAGAACAAGTGACAGAGTGGGTTTTGTGTGGCTGTGTGTCAGGGGTAAAGGGCAAGGCTGTGTTACCGTTAGATATCTAACTCTATATTTTGGTTATATTATTTTATCCCCACGTTGTCTGGTCGGCGTAATGCCTTACCCAAGAAAGTCCCAAAAAATTATACAAAAAGAAAAGATAGAAACAGATAAGAGACGAAGACGTTTCTTTATACTTTCCTTTATTTACTGGGTTCCACAACCATTCCATGGGCGAGGAAGTTTTTCCTTAATACATTGAAATGGTTGAATCCCCAGTTAAGGTGTCAAATTACGTTAAATCGTTTCATGTAGGTATTTGTCCTCAACAGCAAGTCTCTTTGTTCAGACTTTATTATTATTATCATTATTATTATTATTAATATTATTATTCAATATATATCTATATTTATTTAAAAAGGTTTTGAATTTGGGGTCCCACAAGTCTTCTATAAATAAATGGTCGCTCAAATTATTAGTGACTCAAGCACAAACATTTAAATTGGACTGCTTTTTATCACTTACAATATTTGAACAATTGGCCTCATTTTATTTTTATACTCACTACATTTCAGCCGATACGTCCTGCAGCTTTCTTCTGCGGCAAATATCTGCAAATTCTTCACTAAAGTTTCCACTAACCCCTTTACAAATAATCTTCGAATAATATATCAACAAATATCTTTTGTTAGGCAATAACTGGTCACAAAAAACTCTTTGGAAAATTTTATGCTGAATTTACTAAAAAAAAAATTAATGCACAGATTATTTTGTACAGGGTGGATAAGACAAAACCTTTTTGTAAATTTCAATTTCTTTTGAGCTTTTAAGAAGAGACGCTATCAGTAACAAATGTCTTCTTGTTGAGTGAACTTATGTTCTGTATGTTGACTGGTTATTTCAAAAGATGCAATGATTAACTTGCCCAATTAGGTCGGCATGTTCACAATGCTTGGTATTTAAAAAGTTCTCAGCGTGGAATTCATCAGTTTGGAGTGAGCTCTTTGAACAGTATATATGTTTGAACAACTTGTCTTTATTTAAGCATATATCTATTGCTGCATTGGAGTGAGTAGAACATTTATGTTTCAGACTAACAACAAATTAAGTGAATTAAAACAATTCAATTCTAACACTTTATTAAAAACAAAACAACGACTAAAAATATAAAGTCCTTCCTGTGTATAAAGTCAAGTTTGAGTGACTTACCGGTGTGATGGAGAGGATAGCAGGTATCTTCTGATTTTGTGATTTCTTGGAGAGAATTTTTGGTCAATGTGTAGTCGGGAACTGGTCCGGAATCAATCTGCTGATTTTTTTGGTATTTTGCACCAAAAGACTCTTCCTCACTTAACCCCACACACAGGAATAAACATATTTTACTGACCCAACAACTGAAATGTAGCAGTGTATAGTTTTTTGAGTTGTTGCTCGAGAGGAATATTGTATAACAAATGTCGGCCAGGACAAAAAGAAAAGCAATTTTCATAAATATGTTAACTCAACCCAAAGGTTACAATTAACTTGGCTTTTATGTCAGCTTATAAGCAAGTCATCAACTTTTACGCGTCAAAAACGACTGTTAATTTATCTATTTTCAAGTAGTAACAGAGAAAGAGTTTATTTTGTACAGTACAAGATAAACACTCATTTTCTTAAAAGAAAATTTTCTAAGTTGTGTATCGTTTCAAGGCCTGCTGTGATTTGCTTCCAGTGACTGCTGAAATTTATTCGACTTTGCTCTCGAACGATTTTTACCAAGGTTCAATGTAAGGAGGACGACATCTCTGTCTCTCTCTGTCTCTCTCTGTCTCTGCAATAAAGAAACTCAAGACTCCTTTCTTTCTTTCCGCAAAGAAAAGGAAAAACTGGAACCTTGAACTTTTGTAAATTTTCTGGAATCTTCAAAAAAGTCACATTTGAATTTTGAAAAAAAAATGAAAAAACAAAATCTTTCCTTCTCAGCAAGAAAAATTGTCTTTAGTTGTAAGTAGTTTTAATCATTTTGCAATCTTTTTCTCTTGTGGGTGTGTATCATTACCTTTAAGTTTATCGACTTTTCGCAAGTGGACATTTTTGAAGCTCACTCAAATCTGTGGGATTTGAAGGCTTTTGAAGGTCAGGGGCTAAGGGCAAGGCTGTGTTGCCGTAAGATATCTGACTCCATATTTTGGTTACACTGTTTCATCCCACGTTGACTGGCCGACGCAATGCCTTGCCCAAAGAAAGTCCCAAAGGAAATATACAAAAAGAAAAGATAGAAACAGATAAGAGACGAAAATATTTCTTCCATACTTTCCTTGATTTATTGGGTGAAGGGACTAACCAACTCTACGTCTTGTGATGTAGCGTGGTGCCCAAAACACCAGACAGTAAAATGGTGCTGTTGGTTCGACGGACACTGTCTGAAAGAGAAAGATGATATCGTTTCCTTTTTCAAGGGGAAAATCCTTTTTTCTTTTACGCATGCGTCATCTCCTTTTCCGTTAGAGACCTCTGGGAGTTTCTTCAAATTTAATAGTTTTCTTTTTATCTATTTATTTATTTTTTTAAATTTGATTTTTTATTTATTTATTCGTTCCCTAAAAATCATTGTACAAATAAACTCTTTTAAACTTATAAGGTTTAAGTTGTGTTCATATATATATATATATATATATATATGTTTCAACTGTATTTTGTATTAATTTCCCATTCCTTTTTTCTCATTATTGACTGTATAGTAACCTCCCTTAGGTTGATTCATGACTTTGTTATAAAATCAGCACATTTTGGATCAACAGACTGGCCGACGTTCGAACTACTCTCCAGATATTCTGCTTGGTATCCTGCAAACAACACAAAACATTTAAAGATTTCACTCAACTTTTGTCCGAAAGAAGAATTTTTCTCTCTCAAAGATATAACAAAGAGGCAAATTGTTGGGGTTTGCCTTAAGAAAGAAGTAAAACAAAGGAGTGGACGAGAATATTGAGTGAGTTCCAAAAACTTTAATGTGAGCTAGCGACAAAATCCCTTGTACTGTGAGTCGTACAAATAGAAGAAAATAGTTGCAAATGTCAGGGCAGGAATTAAGCATTCAACCTGAAGTTTCAAGGTCCAGTTGGCCTAGGAAGATGGAATTAATGATAAAGGAATGGTCTCCTAAAGGAACAGTGGCCCAAATGTTGAATGCCCTCTCTATGTGTTGATGTGGTCTGTTTGACCCTTGCAGGTCAGTCAAGAAAAGAGGTCGAGAGAGCGTTACATAGCCTTTTATATTGCGTGGGAAGGTGATCCGAACAGAATGATATAAACCATCCTCATTGGTCGAAAATATAAAATCGAAACTTCAATGGCCAAAAATAATTCTCGCGCCAGATAATGATTTTGAAAATATAAATCACCACGTAATTTAATGGTGGTCTGACGAGCAATTGAAATTAGTCCTTTCTGCTACAAAGAAACAATTTTACAGACAACTGTGAATACGAAACATGCATAGACTAAAGAACAAAGATTTCCAAAATCTTATTTCTACGGCTTGAAACTTTAGCGAGGAAGTTAATTCGTTACGTTGGTTCCTCGGTATGTTGTAGATAAGAGATGGAAAGAGATATCAAAAAGTTTTTTATGAAGGTTTAATGGTTGGCAGAATAAAGGGTACCTTTATGCTGCAAGTCTCGTAGGAAGGAAAAAAGGAAATAGTTATTTAGTTGAGAAGGAATTATAGCCGCAAAATGCCTGAGCGAAATGTGCGTCGCTACAGTTAAGGCATTGTTGAATGTCTGAGCGGAATTATGCGCCGCCATAGATGTAGCAAAAGTCGTGTTTGCTGGTTAAGGACAGGAATGATATAGTCACCTATAAATATGTGGTCCTGCTTGTTGTAGGAGAGAGGCATGAAAGTTTCCTGATAATGTTGCCCAGGAATGAGGTTGCTGGATGTCTGAGCGTAAATTACGCGTCGCTGTAGACATAGCAAAAGTTAGAGGTGACATAAAGGTGTTCCTGTCTGTGGCATATTAAATGCATCTAATTCATGCTCACCTGAGAACCCTTGGTCTAAGAGAGTAGACTCAAAAGGTCCACAAATTAGATGGCGTTCCTCATGGTGTTGTGATGCTGCTGCTATGAAGGGAGTGGACAGTAAGTACGTCTGTCCTGTTCGAAAGGTTCTAAGGAAGCGATAGTTTGGCGGGCTTTCACCATTTTTATGTTGTCCGGAAAATGGTCCGGGCTGAATAGGATAAGTCATCCATATGGGGTGAAAATATGTGACGAATATAACAATCAAATTAATTTACGCGCCAAACAAAAATACGAAGTTCTTTCTGCTACAATATCATATCGAGAGATATTAATGCTTTAAATATTTTTAGCTTTTCTTTACAAAAAAGACATTGTAACTTTTGGTATCTATAAAAGAATTTTTCACTCATGTTCACTCAATAAGATTTACTGAATTTGTAGAACTGTATTTTGTTTAATTATTTTCACACTTTTCCATTATATATATATATTACAGCCAATTGAAAGAATGGGGTTCAGTTTCAGGTCGAGTTATACCAATGACTCAAAAAACGGTACTTCATGCTTCCTTGCTAAACATTAAAAGGTATGGATCAAAGGTAAGTGGAGCAATCAAGGGAAAGGAGTAGCACCCTCCCCTACATCTCGGTGTAGTAGCAATTAAAAAGAGAGACAGAGTCGCCCTCGACAACGGTCAGCCAACTCATATATATAACCTAAAACAAACTAAGTTTACTTACCTCCCTTTTTAGCTACCGCATTACTTTCATTTTCATACAAATTCTCGCGGGGAAGAAAACCGCAATCTTTACAAGTTTTTTCTACAAAAAACTTGTACACATTCAAATCGTGTAGTAGAGAGGTTAGATATAAAAATATGAAAAAAATATGTATTCAGAGGATGAGTTTATAGTTGTATTTCTAACCCACGTAAAACGTTTCGTTTTTTTTTTTAATAAACCATCATCAGGGCAATATCAATATGTGATGCTGTATCTTGTGAATTATATTTGATTTTTAAAATAAAATCAAAAAATCAAAAAAATTCTTAGAATTTTATTACCGTTAGTAGCGTTCTCGTTCTGTTTCAAATCTATGTGACGTAATTAGTGTTCGAAATTTATTCTGAAGTGTAACGTATTTGCTGTAGATTTTAAGAATTTTTTCAAACTTCATTAGAAAATTTAACAATTTTTTGTTACTACTTATAATTTAAGATGAATTCTAATTAGGAATATTATTGAAAAACATTAAAAGGTAAGTAAAAATTCTTACGAGCCGAGAATGCAGTAAGAACGCGTGAACGAAGTATTCTTTGCAAATCCACGTTTACGTCCTCAAATGTAAAATTCCGGAAAATAAGATCACCTCAAAAAGAGCTCCTAATTATGTTATATATATAACGAACTCCCAAATATAAATCTCCGAACGGGCCCCCAAATATATTACGAATCCGTAATAATAAAAATATCTATATCCCAGATGGAACCCATAAATTGAAATATATCTCAAACAGGATCCCAAATATATTAAACATAAATATATCATTCACATGAATATTCCTTCAACGTCTCCCGGAATCGTTCATGATACATAAAAATAAAAATGAGACAGAAATCTACCGAGAGATGAGCCCGTTGCGGTGGCCGATAAATATACCAGTCCCTGCAAACTTTTGAAATATAAGTGATTGACAACGAACAAGACAAGAATGACAAAACAAGGCATGTTGATACGAAAGGCCAAACTTTATTATGGCAAATCGTAGCTGCTGGTAGTTGCTGGTGCAGGAAAATGGTCGCTGGTGAGGGCCTGGTAGCTGCTGGAGGTTGCTGGTGCAGGAATGTGATCGCTGGTGTAGGACTGGTAGCTGCTGATGCAAAACCGGTAGTTGCTGGTGCAGGAAGGTGATAGCTGGTGCATGAAGGTGGTCACTGGTGCAGGACTGGTAACTGCTGGTGCAGAACTGGTAGTTGCTAGTGCATGATTGGTAGTTGCCGCTGCAGGGAAGTGGTCGCCGGTGCAAGAAGGTAGCTGCTGGTGCCGTCTCAGAGGGTATTAGGTTAGACTTTCCAAATTATCCCTGAAAAGGGCTGTTAGATTGAGAGGCTGGTAGTTGTGTCTGTTGCATTGTGCCGTCTCAGGAGGTGTTTGGATATACTTTCTGAGTAGCCCTGAAATGGGCTTTTAAGCTGAGAGGCTGGCAATGTTCCTGCGTCGTCTGCAGCTGGTTGTATTCCTGGGTCGTCTGCTGGCTGGAATTACGATGTCGGCTTTAGGGGAAGCCTTGAGCGGTGCCTCATGGGCAGCTGCTGATGATTAGGCTTCGGTCGTAGAGTGACCAGGGGAGAATCAGATTTCTCCCACACCCTTGGCTGACGTCCAGTCAGACTGATTTGACCCGGTTTGATACTGCTGCTTTTATATCTACTGTGCGCTACGACGCTATGTGGTCTAAGTAGAATGAGTTTGCTTATTATAACTAAATGATAGTGAGAAATTTCATTCTACTTCGACCATGTTTTTTTTTTATTACTACCTATTTTGTCCATTAGTTTAGGACTGTCCTTAGAAAGACAGGCTGAATTTGATACTTTAAAAAGAACGTTCTATGCAGAGCGATCTAGTTCTTTAACGACTCGTTCCTAAATACTATTGGCTGACGACATCAGTGACTCATCACTTCTTGGAATGGAGTTTGTTTTGTTTTTGTTTGGTTTATGAGTAGTCGGTTGACTACGATAAGCCGAAGACAATTTAACAGAATTATATAACAAGAATTTTTATTTGTCAAACGCGAAAAAATCCTAAATGACAAAGGATCAAAACATGAATAAAACAAATGATACTAACCTTTGTTATATGTAATGGTGCCTGCAGAGAGATATATCTTTTTACGTGTTTGCAATAATAATATATTGAAGCAGAGGAATTACCTTAGTCTTTACTTGTCTCAAATATGATTCTTCTATTTCAGTTCATTGCCTTTTAACGAAAGGGCAAATTGTAGTCTGTCTTGTAACATTAGGAAGAAAGGAAATACAGGAATGAGGACGAGAATATTGATGAGTTTCAAGAAGTTTAATGACTGCCAGAAAGATAGCCCTTGTGCTGTGAGTTCGTACATGGAAGAAAACAGTCGCAAATGATAGAACCGGAATTAAACGTCTAACCTGAAGTTTCGAGGACCAGTGGGTCTAGGAGGGATGAATGATGAAAGAATGGACTCCTAAAGGAACACTGGCCTAAATGTTGAATGTGCTCATCTCATGTTGTGATGGTCTGTTACTGCTGCTGGAATCGTCAAGAAGAGTCAGTGAAGAAGAGAGGACGAGGGAACGTTACATCGCTTTTTATATTGCCCGGGAAAGAGTCACCCTGGCAGAATGGCATTATTCATTCTCATTGGACGAAATATATAAATTCGAAACCCCCAACGGCAAAACGATTCCTGCACTTAATAATGATTTGAAATTCTTTCTTTCTTCTACAACCTCGTCAGAGATTTCATCAATGTCTTTCTTTCTTTCCCTTTTTTTCTTTTCTGCTGAGAGGTAAGACTCCCTTAACGAGTATCCTGATAATGATGCTAAATAATCTGATGGAGAGACTCCAAAAATGCTGGAACTTTGAGGAATGCGGAGTACCTCTTCATTCATCACTCCCAGAATGGTAGCACCTAATAGGATCCTATCTATAGGTTAAATAGAACTGTTTGACATTTAAAGAGTATTTATGCTAAGTTGAATTGTTTCAAATAGAACTGTTTTTTTTTACATTTAAACTGTGCACTTATGCTAAAGTGAATTGTTTAAGGTACATTTTCTTTTTTAAGTAGAGGAATTATATTATAGATTGAATTACCATGACCAGAAAATCCGTGTGTGTGTGCGACATATGGAACCACTAGACAGTTAATTTAACCTTATCAGGTCTCATCAGCAGTGTATACCATGATCTCCCTCACTGGAGATTGAACCAACAACCACAAAATGCAGTGCCAAAATTCTACCACTGAGCCATTGGTTCACATTGCACACAAGCAATGCCAAATCAACAAGTCATCACAATTGCATAGCCAATTAACCTACTGTGTCTTGCAAGTTACATCTGTACTCTTACAGAGGACACGGTCATCTCCAGAGCTATATCTTCTGAAAAGGATTGGAGATATGCATCCATGTAATCATAACCTCGTAAGCAAGGAAATATTTCCTTTAGCAATTTATGCCAAAAAATATAATTCTATGTTAGCAAAGAAATCCTATTGATTAGCTGACTTAGTTTTTAAAATCTACCTTGACAGTGAATTTCCAGTTTGAGGAGATATATAGAAAAAATGCCAACTATAATTAGAAATGTCAATGATTATTTTGAAAGTTTCAATGAGATCACCTCTCATTCTTCTAGTAAAGTAAGTAAAGTTGGCAACTGTAGTTGAGGGTGACCAGAAGGCTCCCTTTTCAATAGCTACTACAGTGAGATGTTAGGGAGGGTGCTACTCCTTTCCCTGGATTGCTCCACTTTACCCTTGATATGTACCTTATATTGCTGAATGTTAAGCAAGGAGGTATCAAGTACCATTTTTAAAGTCTTTGGTATGATGCAACCTGGGATTGAACCCAGATCTCCCAGACCATTGGTGAACACTCTACCCACTGGGCCAAAAGTAGTTAATCCTAATTTCTCTAATATCACCCTGTAAGTAATCATTTACCCTTTTTTTATTATTTATGTCACTCTTCTTTGTATGCCCATCAATATCAATATTACACTGCAATTTCCATGCCTCAATACTGGATCCCAAGCCTGTGTACAAAATTCTATTGGAGGTCTTATTAGAGTTTGTTTTCAAAACAACATTTGTCTCCCTTGAAATAAAATTTCTAGCCATCCAGCCAAACATTCCATTTGCCCCTAATACAATAAACAAAATATGATAATCAGCTTTAAATGTATCATCAAAGCCAACCCTTAAATCTTATTCCTCATCAACTTTTTTTTTTATTTCCTTGTTTCTTAATTTATATTCAATTTTAATTTTTTGGGATCCAATATGTAGCACTTTATATTTATCTATATTAAATTTTCATTTCCAAATATTGTCCCAATATGACATTTTATTTAGATCCATCTGTTTTGTTTCTTTTGATAATTATCAAACAAGTAGTCTAACATCATCATCAATTAGTTTGATTTCTGACTGTATATCATTAGGTAAATCATTTATGGATATTAAAATCAACAAAGGTCCCTATACTGATCCCTGAAGAAAACTAGAGGGTATATTTAGTGTTTCAGAATAATTGTTACCAATTTACACTTTCATAGATCTATCTACCAATAAATATTTTACAAAATTTACAATTCTTTTAGTTTTTCCTTTAGTAAACGATAATGAGATACTATATCAAATGCCTTGCTAAAATCCAAATATATAATATCCACATTATCACCTTTCATTGAATATTCATTTATAATATCAGTACTTTCCAAAATATTTGATGATTTTGATTCCTTACAGATGTAACCATGTTCATTAAAATTTATATCTTCCCCAATAAAACTTAATATGTGATTTCTAATCAATTTTACAAAACCCTTGCACAAGATACATGTCAGAGAAACTGATCAGTAATTACATTTTTAGTGTACCTAACTTTTTAATGTAGTGGTATTACAATTGCTGTTTTCCAAATATATGGAATGATTTCCTATTCTATAACTTTCTTAAACAATTTACATATTGCATTGATAAAACTTCCATTTGTTAAGTATTTAAATATATTTAGATTTTTTTTTTTATCAGGTCTAATACTTTTACGAACATCCTAATAATAATTTTTGGCTTTAGTACTACTTATTAGTTTATTCATAATCTTTTGTACCTTCTTTATAACTTTCCTATTGAGGACCAAATTCTTTCAAAGAATGAACAGATTCAAGAGATGTTGCTTGTTCACCAGTTGTTTCAACTGATGTGTTTGTTAATTCACCTGTCTAATCATTTTTTACTGTCCTAACATTTGTGTTAATTCTAGTTTTTGTTTATACATATTTGAATAATGATATACAATTTGATATCTTTAGCAATTTTATGTTTATGTTTCCATTTTCCTCTTACTTTTAATTTTTCATATTAGTTTTGTTTACTTATGTCATTTTGATAGTTATCCATACTTGGCTTGTCTAGTCAACCGCACCTCTACAGAGGGGTAAGACCCCCTTCCCCCTCCCTCCTGGATATGACACTAAACAATCTGATAGTGAGGTTCCAGTGATGTTTAAACTTTGGGGAATGCGGAGCACCTCTTCGTTGCCATCACTCCCAGGTCCACTCTGGGCTGGAGTGGTAACACCTGATAGGACCCTATCTATGGGTTAAATAAAAGTAAACTACATACTTATGCTAAACTGAATTGTTTAAATTAGAATTGTTTGACTGAACTGAATAGCTTGAAATAGAAATGTTTTTAACAATTAAACTGTGTACTTACATTTAAACTGCATACTTATGCTAAACTGAATTGTTTGAATTGGAACTGTTTTTGTATGCTAAACTGAATTCTTTGAATTGGAACTGTTTTTGATATTGAAACTGTACTTATGCTAAACTGAATTGTTTAATATAGAACTGTTTTGACATGTAACTGTGTGTAACAAAATCTATACTCATACTAAACTGAATTGGTTGAATTAGAATTGTTTGACGAAACTGAATAGCTTGAAATAGAAATGTTTTTGATTATTAAACTGTACCCATGCTAAACTGAATTGCTTGAAATAGAACTGATTATTTGTATAAAGATGGATTTGGCATTAAATAACCTACAAAGGTTGATATGCCATACAATCCAAACAACAAACAAGCCATACTTGATATAATTCCAAATTTTGAAATGAAACGAAAAAATGAGTACACTTTTGGTATTCTATTTCCATTCTCATGTTATGCTGCTAGCATGGATTTCCCCAACCCTCTCTTGCCACCCATCTCTATCATCCATTGCTCTTGACAGGTCATACAGGCTACATCCTGTATTAGCACAGAGCTGTTGTTGATAGGTTCTAGCTAGTCATCCAACCTTTGCTCATCCATCTGAGGGGGTCCACAGGAGTACATAACTTATGAGTTTGCCCTTACTTTTCCAGCAGTGTTCCACGTGTCTAGTTAGACCAGATATTTCCATTTGTAGGTTTGGTTTGGTTTGGTTTGGTATCTTAGTTTAATGGCATATCAACCTTTGTAGGTTATTTAATGCCAAAGCTATTCTCCTAGAAGAACAGTAGTGGTACTATTTAACCCATAGCTGGGAGGATTAGGGGATTCATACCTTTCCTAAGGGTATTTGCTCGAAAGTGAACGTAATAGCGCGACTGGAGTACGAACTCGTGTACTACGATTCCGTAGTCCATCACTTTAACATTAACACAATGAGGTCACCCACTCCATTTGTAGCATTCTCTTTCAAAACTATGGGATGTAATCAGTGGTACAAATCTATTCTAAAGCATAAAATATTTTGCAAAAAAAAAATTAAATAAAATAAAAATACATACATATTTTTCTCCTCTTTTTCTCTCTATTTCCTTCTATTCTTTTTCGTTACTTCTTTTTTTTATCTATATCTTGTAGCTGCATGTGTGTAATACTATACCATACCGCTAAAATTTACAAAGACAATTCTGATAACGTTGTTATGCTAACTTGAGGAACAGCTGTTGCTACCTAAAATCAGCAAACATCATGTTATCATAATTAGGAAATTAATTTCTTTGTTTAATGGCATATCAATTTTTATGGGTTATTTAATGTCAAAGGAATCCTTGTAAAAGGACATTAGAGGAACTATTTACTCAACAGCTGATGGTGGGATAAGGAGGTTCATACCTTTCTCAAAGATATTATTCCAAAAGTGAATGTAATAGCATGAGTGGTGTTTGAATTTGCTAACTAGGATGTGACAATCCAGCCTATTAACCACTATACCACATGGACACTTCCTAAAATGAAAATTAGAATTAGATTTAAACCGTAAAATAATCATACAAACTGAAATAGATATTAAATCATCTTATTATGCAAATATTAGATTTACTTAATTTTCTCAAAAAATGAATAAAAATAAAGCCAACAGAAATTCAAATATATCTGAATTTTTCCAGGAATAAGTTTCCTGGGATTGAAATATTTCGTAACGATTAGTGAGAATAGAATTGCTTCCCTTAGAAGACAACTCTGAAAATTATTTTCGTAGAGTTATTTCCCTTGTCTATATTTTATTTCACATACGAACCCTACAAAAAAGATAACGATACACCAATCTACATATACACATCTTCAAACCACCCACCCTCAATTACCAAACAAATCCCAAAATCCATCAGCCTAAGACTATCCAGCAACTCCTCTAACATCGATATTTTTAACAAACACAAACACATATACGACAAAGCATTAAAACACAGTGGTTATAGGCAAGAACTAGAATTCACACCTCCAAAAGACAAATCTAAGCACAGAAGTAGGAAGATTATTTGATTTAACCCGCCTTACAATAAATGCATGTAATCCAATATTGGTAGGGACTTCCTAAACTTAATCTCTAAACACTTCCCCAATAATAGCCAAAATCTTCATTAAAAACAACATCAAGGTTAGCTACAATTGCACAAACATGGCACAGATAATAAAAAAACACAATAGTACACCACACTCCTCCAACCAAGGCAATTGTGGGGTCAAAAGCACATGCCCTCTACCAAATAAATGCTTGTATGAAAACATCATATACAAAACCATGGTAAAAACAAACAACTCCGCCAAACATTAGATCAATGCAACAGAGGGCACCATAAAACAAAGAATCCACAAACATAATCTTTCTTTCAAAAACAGAAACTATGCATCTAATACCTCCTTATCCTCGTACATATGGCAGCTGAAAGACACAAACATCTCTCCCACAATCACATGGGAGATACTAAAACAAGCATCTGCTTACAACAAAACATTAAAAAAAATGACTCCTTTGCCACCACAAAAACAATAGCCATAATCACCTACCCATCCCAAAACACCCTACTAAATAAAAAATCTGAAATCCTGTCAAAATGTAGGCATAAGAACAAACATCTTCTTTCACACTTTGATCCATACACATAACCCATCCAACACCTCAAGTATATAAAAAAAAACCTGAAGCACCGTAAGTACCATTTCCTTTCTCCAATCATCCCACCTGCCACACAATATGTACCGTCTTTTCTACTAACCCCCATACTCTTATCCACACGCCTCCACAGTCTGCTATTTTAACTTTTTATGAGCATTAAAAATAGGCTCTACATTCCACCTTACCTACAAAATTCACTCTAAACATTTCTACAATAGTCTATTTACCACACAACATCATCAAAAAACATATAACTATTAAATAACAATCCCAACCACCCAACTATCACTGAAATTCGCCATCTATTTCCCAAATCAATTTCCTTAATTTTCAATGACAACACCCCACCCCTCAGTTATAATCATCTTTGTACACAAACACACTATTATCATAAACCCTTTATTATTTTATTACACACATACCACTAAAGAGATCTGCAGTATATAATATTTACACAACACTTCATTTATTTATTATTATCATTATGATAATAATACAATTCCCTCCCCTAAATATTAGACCAACATATTACATCACAATACTATATAACCTTATTTCTACCCATTGTGATTCTAGCCTACCATAACACAATCGTTCAAATACGCTTACAAATCAAATCCTTATTCATTCTCCTCAACATGCAGTGATGATGTTTTGTTCCATAGCTATAGTCACCTACACACACAGAAATAAAATAATGTAACAAATTCATTTTTGCTTAACCATCGCGCTACGTTCATAGCCTGGCCTAACCTCATAAAAACACGCATCCATACGTAACTATAACACATACATGCATATGCACACACCCACATACACTCACACACTTACAACCACACATAAATGAAATCCCACTGGTTTTTTGTCTGTATTTTTTCGTATTGTCAATTCATTTCATCTTCTTAACTGCCTGATGATTGTTGTTGTGCAAAAAACTCCATGAAACCCAGGGTTGCAGACTATTTTCCATGGATTATCTAATATATATTCATTTATTATATATATAAATATATATATATATATATATATATATATATATATATATACAATAAATGAACATATATTAGATATATATATATATATATATATTAAGCAGGTCACTTAACGTAAGAATTTTTTACACTTTTAATTGGCAGAGTTAAATGATGAGGGTCTGGAGATTAAAAAAAAAGAATAGATAAATAAATAAAATAAAGATAATTTTTTTCGAAATTTTTTTTTTATTGTTTGACACAAAACAACCTTCCCCATGAGATTCGATAAATCACTGTAGAGATAGGTCTTCTGTATTGAAGATATATTGAACTTATTATCTGCTTTTTATCTAATATGACTGTTAGGGACTGAAATTAGCCAATGAGCATGCTTCTGCTGATTGGCACTCTTTTGGGATTTTTGAGAATATCATCTTATTCTTGGAGCAGCAACAACTGGAAATAGATCTGAACTGAATGAAACCAAACCAAAATTAATGAATGTATTTCAAGCAGTAGACTATTTCCAAAATGGATTTAACCATCAAGCATAATTTGGGCACAATGAAATTCCTCTCAGACAAATTACATTTGACTGCCTAGTATGCAAACAGCCTTCAGGACATCTGCCTGACATTTGAGCCAGTTGGTTGTGTTTACATACTATAACACCTTGGCTTCAGGGTGCCATCCCCCAAGATCTTTGCTTGCTTGTACGTCTAAGTTTATAGTTTGGTTCCCGAAGAGTTCCAGAAAGAGAATGCTGACAGGGGCAAGAATTTTTGCACATACCATGCATGAATCTCAATTAATGTGAAGCCCCCACCATAAAACGGCCTTGAGGCATGTTCTGACACAATGGGTTGTCAGATAATTGCATTATCTTCAACTGCTCCCAGGCAGATGATTGTAAGTTGATTGCTTGGTCCTCTAGGTCTTCTGCTCTGGCAAATTCTGAATTGGTAAAAAATTGAATGTCTCCTTTACTTTCAACTGCCTGGAGGATCTCTTCGACTATTCACCTTGATCTTTTTGCTTTATATCAATTGTAGCAGAGTTATAAAATGACTAGTTATAAATTACCTCTTACGTTCGGTGACAAGGAATATTTACAATGGAAATAGGAAGACAAATTATTGTAAATGTTTACTGATTTGGACAAAACAAAGCAAAGTATAGCACTGACACTATCCATGGAAGGAATTGCTATAGATAAATCTCTTTTAACAACTGATGATATTGGTGTTAAAAATGTTTTAACAGATCATTTATGGGGAATTTTATAAGCCCCGAAAAGCCCGGTTTAGTCCTACGTTTTGTAAAAGAATAAACCGTACTTCAACAGCAGTGTAGAGATGGTGACAGCTTTTGAAGAAAGGGACAGACGACTTATACATGCAACAAAATTTATATACAACAACAACAACAACAATAAACAGGGGTTTTACACCAAATGGAATAAACAATGAATGTGTAAGTTACAGTTCACAAAAGAGAGTTCAAGGAAGAGTTCAAGGTGTAATATAAAGTAAGGTTTGTTGTGAAGGTTGTAAGGTTTTGTAAAGGTGTTTGAAGGTATGTGAAGGGTAAAGTAGGTTTTATAAGGTTTGGTAAGGTGAGGTAGATAAAGTGGGTTTGATAAGGTGGGTTTGCAGATAAAATACCTGCTGGAACTTAACTCTGTGTGTCCTGTTCCTTTAAACTCTGCACGTGCATTCGTCGCTCTTGAGTCCTGGCTGTGGTGGAAGGTACCAAATATGTGTGCCGTCAAGGGCCTGTTCTAACAGTGTTGGTAGTGGAACCAAAAGAGAGAGAATCTCCTGTGGGGCTCTTTTTTATAATAGACGCCACGTGACCCCAAGGGGCAGCTGCTGATCGGTGAAACAGGATCACCAGTTCCTTACCAAAATTTCTACACATTTGTGAAGGAAAACATGAAGCAAATGTATAGACCATGTACTAAATTTGAAAATTCCAAGGTGACTGAATCAATGTTGGATAATATATTAGATTTTGAACAGCCAAATAAGAAATGTGCAAAATTTAAAAATCAATGTTGATATATTATTTGCTCTGAAGTTTTTATACAATGCAAATCTTAATCAGCAGTAAAAGCAGTTGATTTTAACAACATATCAACAGATGAAGCACAAAACCATGAAAAATATTCAGTCCAGGATATTTACTACAGCTAAAACAGAACTGAAGGTAAATGATGAAGATGAGATAAAAGAAAAAGTAATGATAACATTAAAATTATAGTTGTGGTTGAGTTATACATATCAACAAATTTTGATTTTTCAGGAGCAAAGAGATGAACTAAGAAAATGGAAAGAACTGAAAATTTATTTAGAAGTTGAGGATGAAGGAAAGAATGAGTCATCTAGATGAGTAAAGACAGTGAAAGTGATGATGATAAGCAAAGTTAAAATCTAGATTAGTAGCAAAAGGTATTGAGTAAACATCCCCAAATTCACCAACAATCAATAAGCCATATCTAAGAACTGGGTTATCAGTTATTGCACATCATTATCAAAACTACTGACATAAAGATTGCATCCTTGCAAGGTGAAGAAATTCAGTGTGATGTCTACATTAAACTACTACCAATGACATGAACTGAAAAAGTTTGGAATTTAAGGAAATGTATCAATGTTTTAACAGATTTAACAGTTGCAATGGTATTAGAAGGTAGAAAGAATCAAAAGACAGGTGTTTAAGATTGATTCTGCAGTGTTTTCTTACTTCAATAAGAAAGGATTGTATAAAATTCTTGCAGTGCATATTAATAATTTGGTTTGGTTGGGAGTTATGGCATAGCAACCATTGTAGGTTATATAATGCCAAATCTGGTTTATACATATATATTGAATTTACGTCATTTGTACACACATTTTGTTGATAACATTTTTAAATGAGACTGAGCTCATTTTTTTGTGCCTAATTAAATGGTTTCAAGCACAGCTATGTAACAGTAACAATTTATCAACAGTCATTTGTTTTCACACATTTAAATAGATATATATGATATGAAAAAAATTAGTAATTTCCTTTTTAAATGAGTTAAAACTAATTTGTTTGCACACAAGTTTTGCTATTGTTTCTAAACAGTTAAATAGTTTTAATTATTGCTATTTAACACTAATAATTCTATTCAGTATTAATCATTTGTTTGCACCCAGTTAAATGGTTTCAAGTATTGCAATATATCACTAACAATTCAATCAAACATCAGTCATTTTTTAAATGATCAAACAGTTATATTTCTAACAATTCAATTTAGCATAGATCATTTGTTTGCTCTTAGTTTAAATATCAAACCGTTCTATTTAACTCATAGACAGGTCTGCATCAGGTGCTACCACTACAGGCCAGAGTGAACCTGGGATTGATGGCAATGAAGGGGTACTCCACATTCCCCAAAGACGAATAGTGTCATATCTAGGACACTTGTTGGGAGCGGAGGTCTTACCTCTCTGCAGAGAGGCAGTTAGTGTATTCTACAGCTCCAGCTGACTGAGTTTATGGATGATTTCTAATGTTCTGTGAAGGTGCAAATTTAAAAAGGACACAATATAAAGTTTTGGTTTCAGTTTCTTTGTATAATAATATATCAACCTTTATGGGTTATTTAATTTCATAGGTATCCTTGTAGAAGGACAGTAGTGGTACTATTTAACTTATAGCTAGGGAGATGAGAAGGTTCATGCCTTTTCCTCAGTGTATAAGTCCAAATGTATGACTGGAGTTTGAACTCACTATGATATCACAGTACAGCACATTACCCACTACACCATAAGGACTTCCTTGACATAGTATAAAAAATCAGAGGTATATGGGATACACATTTTTTCTAGTCTTAAAATAAGCAATAAAAACATACTTAAGAACATTCTAGAAAAATAGGATCGGAGGTCAATTAACAGAAAATATTTAGGCTCTAAAATGAAATAGTAAAATACAAATCTGATTGGTCGATAAATGTCTACTAGCCAAAATCTTAAGACGATTCTTTGATCCACTACTAAGGTATAAGTAACACACATATCAGAGAGTCATTCACTAAGCCACGAAGTCAGTAAGCAGTAGCTGATACTCTGTCAGGCAAATTCCTTTTCTTCAACAGCCAAAGTTCATGACCTAGCTACAGATAGCCACAAATCACGTTCAAAAGAAAAAACCGACAAACTTTCTTTCATCAATGCAGCACACTGTTGCCACAATCATAAAATACAATATGAACTTAATGTAAGTAAGAACTACTTATTTACAGACTCTGTTAACATCTAAACATACACACACATGTAAACAAATTTATTTTCTTCTAACTTGCCAAACTTTATTTTCCAAAAGGCCGTTTACAAATTATGTCTTTTATTTGTTTTAACATTCTTTTTGATGCATATTAAATTGTTTGTTGTTTAATGTTTGTTGTGTCCTATTCCATTTCTTTTAACTGATTGTAAAGTTTTGTGTTGTAT
Source organism: Sepioteuthis lessoniana (assembly GCA_963585895.1). Taxonomy (NCBI): domain Eukaryota; kingdom Metazoa; phylum Mollusca; class Cephalopoda; order Myopsida; family Loliginidae; genus Sepioteuthis; species Sepioteuthis lessoniana. The sequence goes on along the minus strand of CAUZXS010002925.1, from coordinate 99,339 downwards.
TTGTGGTGGAATTAATATTGAGAGCAATACCCATAAAATACAGACGCATATCCACTGAAATAACTAAATACATTCCACCTCCACAGGTATATTTGAAGTTGAAAAAAAGCAAAAGTACATTCAATATATTGGATTGAATCAGAGTCATGAAAAGATGTGTATCATATTAACACAGAAGAATTACATTAACAACATAAAAGAGTTAAAATTAGACAAAAAGGAGAAAACAACCCACTTATCCGAGTATAAGAAGACTGCATTTACTGCTAAGCTTGGTCAGCTCTTGAAGATGTCCAAATAATTACATCCTGATATTGTTTTTCATGTAACAGATCTGGCTGATAGAATCAACAAAGTACAGTTGAACATTTGAAAAGATTGAATTAGTTTATCAAGAAAATAAAATTGATAACGTTTCTTTGAAGTGTCAAAATTCGGTCTAGAACCTAGAAATAAATGTTTTTATCAATGAATTATATGGAAATTTGTATGACTATGACAGCCAAGGATGCCATTTTCAGTTATCAAGGGAGATAATCAGAATATAAATTCATTATAATAGCTGTCTCACAAAATTAAGAGTTGTAAAAAGTACTTAAGCCATTGAGATAATTGCTCTTTTGAAAGGTACTGACAATGCATTCAGTATCTCAATGCTCTTTGGTGAATTGCTAAGCAAAAATTACAAGTAGATCATCCTTAGCATGTATTTTGTAGATAACAGCAATTCAATCAAGTAATCTTGTCACGCATAAAAGAGACAGAGGACAGATATAATAAGTATCAAGGAAATGTTAAATAAGAGAGAATTCTATCTGTTTAGTAACACGGGGAAAGTCCAGTAATCAAATTACTGTCAAGCTAAAAGAAGTACTCCATCTTCTTATGCAAGAGACTGTTTAATTAATGGAGAAATGTCAGAATAATATATTTTTCCATTAAATCGGAAAAGGATTTACGTGGTGCATTCAATAGGTTTCCAGACTTTTTTTGTACAGGCATTTAAAATTATCGTAGAGTCTTGAAAATTCACTATGCTATTGCTATACATCTTATGAGATGACTGACTAATTTTTATGATTTCAGGTTCAAATCAACAGCTACAGCAGCAATTGGAATATACCCTACTAAAGCCTGATTGGCACAGCTGGTGAATTTCAAAAATTCAATCTGGAAATATGCAATAAAATTGTGTTTTAAACTTGGAAAAAAAGCCACAGAAACGTATGGAATGCTTCAGACTGCTTTTTGCCCATCTTGCATGAATCGAGCATCAGTTTTTGAGTGGCATAAGAGGTTCAAGGAAGGCAGGGAGTCTGTGAGGGATGATGAGAGGTGTGGGAGGAGTAAGGAAGTCAATACGTCAGAGTTGATTGCTCAAAGGGTTAGGGTTACTATGTTGAGGTTTTAAGGGAGTTCAGGAAGAGATTCTGTCAGAAGAGGCCAGCACTCTTCGAATTGGGTTAGTGGCATTTCCACCAGGACAATGCACCAGTTCACAACTCCATCCTTGTCACAGACTATTTGACCAAGATGGGCATCAAGACAGTTCTTCACCCTCCCTATAGTCCAGACCTTGCTCCCTGTGACTTTTGGTTATTCCCTAAGCTCAGAGACTGTCATTATGAGACAATTGAGGAGATGAAAGAGGCTGTGAAGAAGGTCATTGACACGCTCACACAAGAGGACTTCCATGGGGCCTTCCAAATGTTATTGGAATGGTACAACAAGTGCATTGCAGCTGGAGGAGATTACTTTGAAGGGGACTTGAGTTTCATAAGTGTACTATCAATAAAAGTAACCATACGAAAACAGTCTGGAAACTTATTTAATGATCCTCGTATATTGTTAACTTTGACAAATTAATGGATGTATTCCAAGGAGTAGAAGCAGCAGCAGGCTTTCTCCCCAATTGTCAAAAGAGATTTAACCATAAAGCATTATTAAAGAATGCAGAAATTTCACTAAGGCCCTTCACTTTTAACTGCCCCATTTTTTGTAATGGTCATGCATAGATTTTGATTAATGCATGGCTCTCTACAATAAAATGACTACATGTAAAATCTGACTTAGTGAAAAGCCAAATAAATATCCTTTAATACCCTTGGACATTCACACTGGGTAGTTGATTGTGAGTCATTTTCCTGGTTCTAAGGATCCTTCTCCTCCACACAGTACCTACTCAGCAGGGCTAAACACCTGAAATGCCCAAAAAAAGAAATGCCAAAGGGGATCAAGTATTTTTTATGATGGTCATGCATGAATTTGTATGTGGTCTCCTCAACCCAATATAAAATGACTTTATGCCAAATCTGATGTTGGGAAGTTGGATAAATCCCCTTTGCTTTCAACTGCCTGGAGGACCTCAACAACTCTTAACCTTGAGTTTTATGCTTTATATCATTCTCTTTCACAGAAACTTTTTCCTCAGTTATCTATATTAATATTTAAAGTATAGACTATGTGGAAACTCACACAACTGCTGTAATTTTTCTTTTGTCAGTTGTTAAAATCATCATCATCATGTCGCGCCACCAGCGCTGATCTCTCTAGCCCTCTCACATCACCCTTCTCTATCATTCATCACTTCTGGTAGGTCTTCAAGGCAACATCCTGTATTGGCACAAAGTTGTAGGAAGGTTCTAGCTGGTCGTCCTGCCTTTGGTCGTCCATGTGAAGGGGTCCACAGGAGTATGTCACTTATGTGTTTGTCCCAACTTCTCCAGCAGTGTCCCGCATGTCTGGTTAGTCTAACTTGGATAGTTTTCGTGATGGGTGGTAAGTGGCTGTACATCTGCTGCTCTGTGAGGTGCTGCCTCCAGGACTTGTTCACAAGAATGTTGCAAGCAATACTGAACAAGTTGTTAGAATAAATAACTAATGAAAAACTTTACATTAAATGAAAGCAATATTATAAGAAGAATGAACACTTCAGGTGGTTTAATGGTGAGCAAGGTAGACTAGCAAACCTACACAAATGAGTTCGAGTCTCACTGGGTGCCCCATTCATACGGCCTTGTGCCACATCTGAGCAAAAATCTTAGTAAATTACTATTATTTAAAATATTGTTTGGGGGTGTACTTATTCATTGGTGATTCCGTCATACTTAATAATGTATGTTTTCATTATATAATGTTCCACGAGAAATAATAAAATCCAGCTATTTTTAGTTGAGAAGAAAATCAATATTCTATTTTCAAAATATTGTTTTGTTTGTATCATTTATCAGTGACATTTCAATCATACATCCTAGATGCATCAAGGAGGTCTTCAGTGATGCAACTATCTTCATTGCCGATTTCGGGTTATTTTTGCCTCATATCGGCTCCGACAGAAACCCCGGCATGACTCTGGAAGAGCCAAGCCGCCTCCTTGATCGCGACGTGCTACGCACGTGCCTCTACCAAAGCAAAAAAAATTCTTTTTTTTTAATAAGCCCGGACTTCGGCCGTTCTTATAGACATCTGTCCTTCAGTAACAGCCAATGAAAAACAGGGCATTCCACACTCCTCTACTATATATAATACTATCTTTACCTCATCCGGTTTCGCGGTCCAAATCATTTTGGCGACAGATTGATTTTGGACTGGACCTCTCCAGGTGCTGGGTAGCGCTTTGGCCGGCCGTGTTGTCGAGGCGCGGATCTGGCCGAGTGTTCCCGGTTCCTGGGGATTTCCTTCGGCCTAAGGGGGCCTTCCCCCCAGGCTTTCACTCCCTTAGGGGAGTTTGGGTTAATCGCCCGGCGCCTGACGCGCTCATAATAAGGGGAATGCCGACGGGGCCGTAGGCATTTTTGGGAAATGCCAGGCGCGTGTGGGCTACGGCCCTGCGTCCGGACCCACCGAAAAAAAGGCATTGTACCACACTTGCCCGTGAGGTGGGGCGTGCAACAAATACCTTGACTGACTACTTCCGGATTCGGTACCGAGGTAAGAAGGTATTTTTAATACTCGTCCACGTCCATGATTTACACTTAACAAGACTTACACAAATCCCCCTCCAAATCTATCCTATACTAATACTTACAAACTAACATGAAATAAGCCCCTACTCAAACTATTCAGTCAGTCTTTAACTTTTACCTTATACCCTTATTCGAAGCCAAAAAAAAAGGAAAAACTCCCATTCATTTGGCTCACGAAATCATTTGCTACAGATTAACTCATACTTATTTGCCTAGATCTCCCTCCCCGTTTATCAATAATCTATGCTCAGATTGCCAATCTAATTCATATTTCTCAAAACAAAACAAAAAAAAACTACTCTATTCAACTCCTTAAATTCTAACTTATTACTATTACGAACCTACCTCCAGTTCCCCCCCCCTCGTCCCATGAACTATTTGCAATTAGGTTTCAATCAATAAACTAAAACTACTAGTGGGCGCTGGCAAATAAACTTATTAAAACCTTAAATTAGTAGCGGACCGTAACCAGTATCCGAGAACAAACAAAAAAAAAAAAAAAAAAAAAAAAAAAACGGATGCTTTAATATCCATCCCCCCAATGGTTTTCAATCTCTCCCCCTGACATTCCGACTACCCTAACTTAATCTTATAATGTGTAATATGTCTCCTAGTCTTAATTCTTAGGCTCCTCCATCGTTCTCTTTATTTCTTCCATGGCTCTGATCTCTTAAGCCAAATCCACTTTGACGCCTTCAGAACTGTGTTGGTAATGTCCTTCAGCGCCCTCACTCTAGCTGCCCCGACTATACCAATTTTTGCTAGAGCTCTGTCCAAAGACTGTCCACAAAAGCCCCTACAACAAACTTCTACGGGGTCTTAATGTATCTTCCATGACTTTTGTTGACATTGTTCGACCAATTTTTGGTATTTGGACCTCTTCCTCTCATTAGCGAGAGTAATATATTCCTCTCATGACACAGTCAGTTCCCAAATAATGCACTGCTTTGTGTTATCAGAGTGCAATATCAGGTCCGGTCTTAGCGATGTTACCGCTATGTGTCTGGGAAACTTCAGCTGAGTCTCCAGATCCACTATCAACTGCCAATCGTCCGCGGAAGATAACAGGTTCGTTTTCTCTCTCCTCTTTCTCTGTATCTTCTCTCCTGCTTTTACGAAATTGATCTGCTTCAATTTCTTTCCTGGTTGATGATTACTAGCCCTCATAGCTTTAGTCACCTCATTCGCAATTACCTTGAGTGCTTGATCGTGACGCCAACGGTACCGTCCATCACCCAAAGCTTTTGGGCAACTACTAAGGATATGTTGTAAAGATCCTTTCCTAGCACATAGTTGACAATTGGGGGTCTCTCTCTTCCCCCATATGTACAGGTTCGTTGGGCTCGGTAACACATCATACACTGATTTAATGAGAAATCGAATCTCGCTAAAATCCGGCCGCCAACAATCTGACCATGTAACCCTTCTTTTCTCTACATCCTCCCACCTTGTCCAGGCTCCTTGCTGACTCAGACCGACCATTTTACCGTAACGCACTTCTTCTATGCCCTCACGGACTTCTATGATGAGTTGGCGTCTTTCTTAGCCTTTGGCACTGTTGGTATGCTTCGAGGGGAAAAACCCCAATCCCGCTCTGCCTTTAGCTATCGACCCTAAGATAGCTTTATGCCTAAGCCTCTCCTCCGCCACTTGCAACTCTCTCTTCGCACTCCACTTTCTGCCAGATCTTATCTGAATTCCTGATGCCGCCACCTTTGGATCTTCAGACTCTGTATACTGCAGTAGTTCTCTTGTCTTCGTGATTTTGAATTCTTCCACGAGACTGCTGCAGGGGAGGCGCAACGCGTTGCTGTTCCCGTAGAGAGCCGCACCACTTAAGCATCTCGGCAAGCCCAGCCACCTTCTCAACCGATTACTTATTGCTCTTTCTAAGGATTCCACGGTGGTAATCGGAATATCATAGACGAGCAATGGCCACAATATCCGGGGCAAAACTGCGTGCTGGAATAACCATGCCTTAAATCGACCAGGCAATCCAGATTTGTCGATCTTCGTTCGCCACTCCTCAAGATCTTTTATAGTCTTCTGTTTTGCAGCTATATCCTTCAGACTACTGTTGAAAGTCTTGCCCAAGCTCTTAATAGGCTTTTTGCTCAGAGTAAGTATTGTTTCTCCTGCGACTGTAAATCGGACTTTCTCCACGACCTTGCCTTTTCTTAATACTAGTGACCTAGATTTTGCTGGTTTGAAATACATTCTAGCCCAGGTCATATTTCTCTCGAGACCCTTTAAGAGCCATCTACCTCCCATGACAGATGTCGTCGTCATGGTTAAATCATCCATGTAAGCCCTTATTGGTGATTGGCGGACTCCTGATCTAAACAAAGGGCCTCGGCATTCCACCTCTGCCGCTTTTACAAGCATGTTCATAGTCAATGAGAATAGGACGGTAGACATAGTACACCCCGTAATGATACCCTTTTCCATGGTCTGCCACTCTGATGTTACTGTACTTGAACATGCTCTCAGCCGGAAATTCTTATAATAGTCTGCAATGAGATTGCATACTGATGGCGGAACGTGATGTCTCTTTAGGGCTTCTTCCACCAGTTTGTGTGGCATGGACCCGTAGGCGTTAGCGAGATCCAACCATAATACAGTCAAGTCCCCTTTGCTTTCCTTTGCCACTCTCAGGAGCTGTGTCAGGACTCCTGTATGTTCAAGGCACCCTGGCATTCCGGCAACCCCGCCCTTCTGGACTGATGTATCAATGTAGCCGTTACCTAGAATAAAATCTGACAAGCGCCTTGACAATAAACCGAAAAAGATCTTACTTTCAGTGATTAATAATGAAATTTTTCGGAATTGGTCCAATGACTTCGAACCTTCCTCCTTCGGGATCAATACCTCTTCAGCAAATCTCCATTGCTCCACGATCTTGCCTCTCCTCCAAATGACTCTCAATATCTTCCACAGAATTTGTAGAATCCCTTTACACCGCTTGTACACAATGTAAGGTACCCCACTTGGTCCTGGTGCTGAGGCGGATCTTGTGGCTCTCACAACTTCTTGCATTTCTTTCCAGGTTGGCAAGCAGGTGTCATATTGGACCACTGGTGGCTTCTGATGAATTAAGCGGTTGTTAGTACCCATTTCTTGCTCTTTTGCAGGGTCACTCATTGTATCTCGAAGATAGTTGTTAATTTCTTCCTCCGATGCCTCCAAATTCCCATTTCGCCTCTCCCCTAGCAATGTTCTTGCAAAGCCGAAGGGATTAGACAGGAAATTTGCCCGCTTCCTTGATCTTTCTTTCCTTCTTCTCCTGTGCCACTCAGCTCGCCGTAAAATTTTTAATTCCCTTCTGAGTGTTCCTCGGAGCTCCTCGAGGGGTTGACGCTCTTCTATACTTGCCCTTTTATAGAGCTTCTTAAGGGATCTTATTTCTCTCCTTAGGTCTTTCATTTTATTCACCCTACGGTTGGCAGTGTAGGGCATCCTTGGCTGCCGGGGCTCAACGCCACCAAATCTCTCTGACGCCAAGCTAGTTATTATTGTTGTCATGAAACTTAGTCGCCTCTCCACGTCCCCCTTCGTAGCTGACTGGATTATCTCACAAATGTCATTGTCGATGTCCTGCCAGGCTCCCTTGTTGTTCGCTGGGGGCCATTTAATCTTCTTAAGGGACTCCTTGCCCAGAGTGAGAGGAACTGAAGCTTGGAGGGACTGGGCGCTGTGGTATGACTCCTGTCCCTGCACCTCCTCCGTTTTTCCAGGGCTTGCACCTGCACGTTGCTCCCGGTAACCCACACCTCCAGACATTTCATCCGGCTTTGATGTATCTTCAAGCCTCTTTGGTTCTTGTACGTCTTACCACAAATGCATCTGCTCAAAGTTGGTTGGGCATTCCTGTCCGCTTCCGTTAAATCCATCCTGTTGGGGATCTCTTCCGCCCCCTCTCGGGATCCCCTGGGGTATTGTGCATTTAGGTTCGTCGTAGCATTCTTCTTATAAAAGGACAGTTGTGGTAATAATAATCTCATTGCTGGAGCGATAGGGGGTCCATGCCTTTCTCAAGAGTATTAGTCCAAAAGTGAACATGATAGCACAACTGGAGCTTGAGCTCACTTACTATGGAATTATAGTCCAGCTCACTAGCCACTAGGCCATGAGTACTTCCTCCATGAATGCACAACGAATGCAATTCCCTAACTTCTAGGCATGAAATAGCCCTAAAATAATACGTCATTAAAATAAATCAATCAATCTCATAGATCTACTTCTCCATTGTTCAGTATGGTAATACTAAAAAAACTGAAACTTACTTTTATCTGGATGGAGAATGTAAGTATTATATATCCATATAATTTTTTTTCTTTTGTATTAGACGACAGACATTTCCAGAACAGCATATTCTGAGCTAGAACATTTACTAATTTAAGGTGTCCATTCAAGAAGAACTTAGATTGATCCAAAAATGCAATAATTTGGCATTAACGTATAAATTTTCAGATTTTTGGCGGACTTAGGTAATATGACTACCTTTTAAGACTGGACTTTCTTTATTTTTTAGTACATAAAAGGTTCATAAATAAAAAGAAGAAAATGACTGAAATAGGTTATTGTAAATAAGTAACTATATTTATTTGACATTGTGAACCTGGAGAAATAACAGTGCTTCTTTTAGGTTGCTATGTCACAAGCCATAATTCCAATGCATAATGACACTACTTTTGAGCAATTGTACCCATAAAAAAGAAATAAGATGAATTAAAATAAACTATTCATCAGGTCCAAAAACGGAAAAAAAATTGCAAATATCCAGTCACCAATTATGGAGGGAAAAGAAAATCTATACAGGCATGCCAATGTCCGGATATTGGTATAATGGCTAGAGCGTTTGCTAATGGTCCTGTAGACCTGGGTTCAATCCCAGGTCGAGTCATACCAAAGACTCAAAAAATGGTACCTGATGCCTCCTTGCTTAACACTCAGCATTATAAGGTACGTATCAAGGGTAAAGTGGGTCAATCCCGGGAAAGGAGTAACGCCCTCCTCGACACCTTGGTGTAGTAGCTATCGAAAAGGGAGTCTTCGGGTCACCCTCGACTACAGTCACCAACAACTTTATACAGACATAGTTGTAAAGAAACTAGCATGAATATTGTTGTAAACAAACCACGTGATTCTAAGAAACAACAAGATTAAACCAAGGGCAATAGATAAAGCAAATGTATTTTGATTGGGCTAGTTTACTATAACAACAGCTAATGAAACCTTTCGCCACAAATCCCACCAGCCCCCCAAGAAGACATGGTAGATTAGATAACGATGGACACAAGCAGTCGGCAACCTGCCTAACGACACATATTACCTTATATCTACCAAAATATCAACGTACCTGACAGGTTAACAACAATTTGCTGCCACACACATGAAAATACTGGCAGAGACACATTAACACATGGACAAGCTACTTAGTAAACAAAACAAAGTAAGATTCTTCCCAAGTAAATAACTCCATTGTTATCGCCTGTAAAACACACCATGTGCAGACGTACAATATTTTTTTTCTACGATGACTTTTTTCTCTTGCAATGACATTCTCTCTCACATACACCTGCACTCAAAAACTTGTTTATTTACCATTTAAACATTTATCCATTTCCACTCGGATAATAAATTTCCATTTTGTAATTGTTACAATTTATTGTCATTTTTTTATACACACACATGCCCTTTCATATTTCTCCTTTCATTCTTTCTCGTTCCTCTTTCATTTGATAAAAAAGTGACTGAATTTTGCCCACTCTTTCTATGAAGGAGGCTGAACAACTACATCCTAAACTCAGCGACACATGTTTAGCTTGGTTTGGTTTCTTTCTTTAATGGCATAATAACCTTCATGGGTTATCTAATGGCGAAGCCATCTTTGTAGAAGAACAGTTGTACTGAAATTATTTACGGAGTCGCTAACTAGGTACCCAGTGATTGGGTGAAAAACAGCCAATCACAGTTTACCTTTTTAGATTTTCTCCAAACCCCTACGGGGGCGGTTTTTACGAACTCCCTTCCTCTTTTGCCAGTGAGATTCCTCAGAATCAACACGTGCCTGCCTGTTCTCTCAGTCATCTAGACACCAATACACGTGTAAGGATTTATTTCAGCAACTGCAGCACAAAAAAAACAAGGCTCTATTTTCTTCAACCTAACCAAGAGGACACAGGAAATATAAACCGTTAAAAGGATGCTTCTTACAGATAAGTTTTCCGCAAACCAACTGTTTGCAAGGACAATATTTTCTTTCCTCTCTTTCCATGTAAATATAAGTTTTTATATCATTTTAACCTGTGATTTGTTTCTTTCTTTCTCTACGTTGGCTACTATGCCATTGTGACTGCCCTCCAATACACTTTTAGAAATGGGATGTTGTTATATACCCTATCAATGAACAGTAATGGCTGTATCCTGTTATGGTTGATAAAATGGCGATTGGCGAGTGTTTTAAAAATAGAAAAATGTAGACACACCGACGCCAAGAATTCAAAATTGGGCGGCAAAAAGTAAGGAACCGTTTCTTTTGGTACGAGGAGATGAAGAGAAGGAGTAGGAGTTAGGGATAGGAGTTTTGTAGCAGGTTTGAAAAAGGAAGACACGAGAAAGAAGTGAGTTGACTACTAGAATCCACGGTGAACATAACTCAGCAATTTCCGCTCCTGTATTCACAAAAATTAAGAGATTACAACAAAGCTTAAATTAAACTTGATGTAAAAGTATGATTTTCTAGCACCAAAATAAACCATCATTGAATCGAAGTTTTTTGTTTTCTTCAATAATTTCAACATAGAAGAAATACAACAATCCCATTCCTCATAAATACGTTGGACACTATTGTGAGAGTGGGTAATTTGTTTACCTTCATTACGCTGTTGGCGAGTATTGTATTTGTAGTGAATTTATATCTTTTTTATTGCTTATTTACAGAAGTGTGGTGAATTTGAGAAAAAAGAAGGTAGGCAACAATACGGCAAGTAATCTTAGTTCTTCCTTCAGTCCTCGAAACTTTGGAGAGACCTTTGCCGTAACCTGCTCACAAACATAAACAGATCGGATTACTCGCTCGCCCTAGAAAAATTACATCCGGGTACAGCCGGAAATAACGAAGCTCTTTTTACGGCCTTGACCTCTCGTTACAGCTAAAAAAAAGGGATAAATTAAAATTAACAATAGTTGTAAAACACTTCTGCCAGAAATAAATCTATAAAAATTGAATGAATTATCTTCTTTAGCCTATATCAGGCTAAAGAAGTACTTTATTTCTACACCCATTTTTTATAGAAGAACTTTCTATTTACGCGAATGGGGCAGAATGATATAGCATCTCCTTAATGTCAACCAGCCTTTTTCCACTTTCGGAGGTACGTTCTTTGCGAAGCCCATTTAAAGTCGAATCCTACGTATCGTAGTTGCATTCACCTAACCCCCACTTCTAGTGGTAGATTCACCCCTTTTTTCCCATCACATTGATATGCACTAAAGGTCCCTTTTAAGGACCATTAGAGGTCACCTTCTTCAGGTCGGAGTATCTCTGACGGTCTTTATCGACCAGTCGAAGTAGACGGCCCGGAGGCAAACATGAAGAGGACTCTAAGACCACCTAGTCTTAACCATTTTGATCGGTTCCGCTCGTCCGTTTGGCTGCGCAGCCCCAAAGGCACGGGTTAGCCTTTAGCTACCGCTTCGCTATCTGCGCAGCGCTAAGATAACGCCAATCTTAGCCGCGGCGTCCTGGCCTGTTCGCTCGACAGTGCTGAGCTTTGGCACGACAAAGCCTTCGCCATCGTCTCAGATACGTCCACACAGCTTTGGCGGGACACAGCCTTAGCTATCGCCCGATACGTCCGTACGGCTTTGGTACGACAAAGCCATAGCTGCCGTCCGATACGTCCGTACAGCTTTGGCACGACACAGCCATAGCTATCGTCCGATACGTCCTCACGGCTTTGGCACGGCAAAGCCATAGCTATCGTTCTCGATACCTCCGCACGGCTAGGGGGCATGACAAAGTCCTAGCTTCACCGATTAGCTTGCACGACTTCGTATGTTCTAAGGCCTGGCAAACCTTAGCCATAGTTTCCCCGTTCGTTCACTTGGTCCGTAATACTAAGACACGGCTCAGTCTTAGTCACCATGCTCGCTCGCTCGACTCTACATGACCAAGCTGCCAACACCGACTTCGACCTCGACGCTCCTGCAATTTAGCATCCAGTCCACGTACGACTCGCTGTTACGGACTGCCCTAGCATTGCAACATGGCCCACGTACGACTCGCTGTACGGGCTAGCAACCAGATCGACACATCCCCGGTTAACCCAACGTACTGTCAAAACCAGGACATCGATTTCCTGACCACGACCGACCTCAGCTTCCCGCAATGATCGTCCAGCTGCATCCTACGACTCAACCGACGGCTACCCGCATCAAACATCTAGCTGTATCTCCACGACTCGACCTACGCCAGCTACCCTCATCAAATATCTAGTTGAGCACATCTACGACTCGACCATACCAGCTATCGACATCACCCATTTAGCTGAAGACCACATACAACCGCCACGGACTTTACACACACGTTTGTAATTCCGACAATAAATTGTCATCTTTGTTGTATTTGTTACCTCACCTGTGTTTCCTTTATTGTTTTTGGCTGTCATTATTCGCACGCATTAAACTTAAATCATTTGCGGAGTCGACATGCTTATCGGCTCCGCAACACCTTCACACGCTTCTTTCACCGTGAGAATAACAAAACACACAGTAGCCACCCTAAAAACCTGAATGTCCAAACAAGAAAAATATAAGAAGAAAGACTACTCACGTTTAAACCAGAGCAACAGGAGAAAAATTGCGTATTCAATTCGACTGCTACTATCCCGAGGTTACCACGAATCTTTCCTCGCTGTCTCTGCATCTCCTCCTCTCCAGATCTCGAATCAAAAGAAAGAAAATCGCGCTCCGAGAAGGCTCGTTGCGCATGCGTCACGGGATTCTTGCACCCTTACGTTTTTTCCGGCGAGATTCCCTCCGAGCATAAACACAGTATTTTGTCGATGTTATAAAGATTTCCACTTCATTCTCAACATCCGTTTTCGTTATTCCTCATTCAGTAACCTTTTGTTGGGTTACAACAGGTGTAAAAGAATTTTATTAGAGTCTTTGAAAAAATTAGGATGAAATTTTATTGATGAATATGAGATAGAACTTTTTAACGTTCCGAAATTACACACACAAAATGAAATAAAAGTTCTTTATGTTCTTGGAAGTGAATTTTCATTCACTTGTGACGAAGTGGTCGTAAAAAATTCGTGCCAAAAAATGATTAAACTTTTTTGTTCATAATTTCAGTTTTGTCAAAACATTGTGCAACTGGGATAGAAATAAGTGCAAAGGGGACAGTAGAGTTTGAGAAGGAGGTGGAAAGATGGATAACGAAGGGTATTCTCTTACTGGGGAAAGATAAAATGAATGGAGTGTTACCGTTTATGGCAGTGGTCAAGGCTACAAAATGAAAGGTCAGGCCAGTTCAAGACTTTCGGGAGTGCCACTGTTATGTAGAGTGCCATACTGGGAGTGACATAATAGATGCGTTTGATGAAAAGATGAGAAAGTAGAAGCACTTTGCAGGAGGAACCGCAATCGTGGACTTTAAATCGCCCAACCTGCTGTTACTTATCGCGAAGAAACTATTTTCTAGGAGGATTATTTATCAAATTCTTGTATCTTATTTGCAAATGTTCAATAATTTTGGTAATTTGTTTAGGGTGGCTGGAAAACTAGGACTCGTTGGATATGACAGGTTTTTTTTCCATTTTTTTTCTTATGTGCATTAATTCCGGTAATACATAGAGTTGTTGAATGTATTCGTCTGATTTGAGAGGATTATTCTTCATTAACTCTTTTGCTTTTTCTTTGGAACTTTTTTTTTTTAATATCCGGGAGTAATTTTTATTTATTTTTTAATTTTTTATCCGTGAGTTTTTTTTGGTTCTTTTTTTGTTTTGTTTTTTGTTTTTGTGTGTGTGTTCGCTCGCTTGTTTAAACGTTGCATTTTCTGTAGTTGTGACTACTTTTCTTTATTTTTATTTATTTATCTTTTTTTTTTTTTTTTTTTTTAGTCGCTAGTATTTGCAGGAAATCTTTCTTTTTTTTTTTGTGTACCTCGTGGTACTTTTTTTTTTTTTTATATATATATGTGTCACTTTGGGAAAAAAAAGGTTATGAGCCGAGAAGGTGGCTTACAGAAGTAGCAGTATATTTCAGAGGAGTAGTGTGAGTTTTTTGGGGGGGTTCTCTGGAATTCCTAGCAGGCGTTGGTGTTTTAGTGAGGTAGTGGGAGAGATAAACCATGTGGCGACAGAAACCGAAATAGAAGTAGGGTGAGTGAAAGTTAAAAAAAGTTACCTTATTTTGCAAGTTGGGAAGTAAAAAAGTGTTGAAAGATAATGTTTTGCTGAAAGAAATTCCACGTCCATTTGTTTTCCAGAAGTTAGTTCTGCGGGAACATTTGAAAATTTTTCTCGGTGTTTCGCTGGCTGTTGTTGTTGTTTTTCGTTTTTTTTTTTTTGTTTGTTTTTTTCTTTGTTTTTTTGTTTTGTTTTGTTTTTTTTTTGTTTTTTGTTCCATGTGGAAAGTCGTCTGTCTCCAGATTAGGATGTTTTTGTTGTTTTTTTTTCTTTTTAAAATCTCTTGTTGGGATGTCTTCTTTATTCTGGGTGTTCATTCACGTGTTCGGGGTTAACCAATGTGGTGTTTAAAGGTTTGTTTTTGCGTCGGGGTTAACCACTGTGGTGTTTAAAGGTATTTTTTCGCGTCGAGGTCACCAATGTGGTGTTTAAAAGGTTTTTAGGTAGTCTGGTGCTAAGGGCAAGGCTGGGTTGCCGTAAGTTATCTGACTCCATATTTTGGCTATTTTGCTTTACCCCACGTTGACTTGGCCGGTGCAATGCCTTGCCCAAAGAAGGTCCAAAAGAAATATAAAAAGGGAAAGATAGGAACAGATAAGAGACAAAAACTTTTCTTTCAGACTTTCCTTTATTTACCTGGTGAATGGACTAACCAACGCTACGTCTAAAGACATAGCGTGGTGCCCAAAACACCAGATAGTAAAAACGGTGTTGTCGGTTCGACGTCACTACCCGAAAAGAGAGAGGTTCACAGAAAACCTGAGTATTTATCTCTCTTCACCGGCTCCAAGTTCGCTACGCCAAAATCCTTCTAATTTTGGCGCGACCACTTCTCATTGGCTACTTTACATTTTATTATTTTTCTTTTTTTTGATTTTAACCGGATGGATGCGTGGAGCCTTATGCGTGGCGACGCATTTATACATTTTGTATCAGGCAGCCGACGAGTCAACATCCGGTTGGGAGTTTTTTTCTGTTAATTCCTAAATCGCCACAAGCCTTTGAGTCGCCCTCGACTACGGTCGCCAACTAATTAAGTAATTTTCTTCCTCTCGAAATATAGTCCTCATGTTAACGACAAAATTCCACACGATACGTAGGCATGACGTTATTGTTTAACTGACGTCATGGATGACTTTGTATCTTTTTTTAACGGGGATTTTTAGGTTTGAGTAGCCGGTACGCTACGATAATGTGTTTCACTGTGAGGAGGGTTTGTCGCATTTGCTGATCTTATTTAAGTAAGTATGAATAGGTGAGATAATTGTGGTCTATGCGTAATCAAGTGTTATTTCCCTTTTCCTTATTCTTCTTGAACTTTCCCTTCATTCTATGTTCGGTTTGATAAAACAAAGTTTATTGTTCGTGTTCTTATTCCAGCGTTTTTGCCATTCTTGTTGGATATAATTATTTATTCCTCTTTTTAGGTCCGTATATGGAATTTTGATTTTTTTTTTTTTTTTTTTTTTTTTTTTTTTTCAGAGAATTTGCTTAGAGCTGATTTTGCAGCTGTATATAAAAAAAGCAAAAATCTGAAGGTGTGAATGGAATAAAGAAAAAGAATTTAATTGGGAGCTGTTGGAAGAAAAGAGTACCCCAAATGTAAATATTAAATCTGAATTTTTAAATGCTTAGAGAGCATTTGATATTATGATTTAATATCATTTTCTTTTAGATTATTAGGGAAATAATTCTCTATCGATATTTGTTTAGCTTAAAAAGGGGGACCTTAAGTTTCCCTTAGATTTTTACTTACTTTTCTCCAATCACAGGCTAAATATAGATTTTATTAAATACAGAATATTTTTACTAATCGAAAAATATAAATTTCAAAGCAAGAAGCTAGGAGCTGTTTTTTTTTCTTTTCTTTTTTTTCAAATATCTTTATCTATTTTTAAGATATTAAAAGATGTTTGACGAAAAGTGAAAACCTACAACAATTTCCTGTTTTCTCCCAAGTGTTCGGGTTGAATATTTAATTAAAGATGTGAGGGGGGAAAAAGCAAAATATTGTTATAAAAATTGGAAATTTAAAAAGGTAAAAGTTACTGTTTTAAGGGTAAGTAAAGATTTGTAGATTGTTACCAGGTAAAACATTAAATATTAAAAAGGTATTTAAAAAGTATTATTATTTCACTAATTTAATAGTAAATTAACAATTAATTAAAAATAGCCATTCCATAGATTTTTTATTGTAGATTTGAAAACCATGTTAATATGCTTATTTTTCTTTTTTAAGATTAAAGACAAAAAATAAACTATTGCTGATACGATTTTCTATACTTAAAAAGCTTGGGTTTTTTGTAGCAGGCAATTTTACCCTTCCAATAATTTTTGGCGGAAAACTAAAGCGCACCATTATTACTGTTTTGTTAAGTGACTCAGAAAATGTTTGTAATTTTGACCTACTACTTAGATGTAGATACCTTAGTAAGTGATATAGTCTACAACGTGTTAGTAATGTTTTTAAACGGCCCCTTAACTTATAATTTGCAAAATATAATTCCCTTATGTTCTTTAAACGCCTTGTCTGGGGAGCTTGACTATTTCTAATGGTTCAGGAAAACATTCCTTCACCTGAGAATAGTCGTAAATCCCCAAAATAGAATTTGAGTCTAAAGGTATCCTGGTCTTGTCCATTCGTCCTTGGCTCCCTTGCAGCTTCGACAGACGGAAGGAGAACGGCAAGTGGATTGGGTGAGGTGGGAAAGAGAAGTCAGTTTACAAACCTCAGAATTTCCCAATAAAATCAACAATCAACATCTACCACCAATAAACTCTTAATATACCTCGTAAGCTCCCATTAATTTTTTAATGATGGTGGCTACAACCCAGAACAGCTACAGTTGTTTATTTTATACATTTATGTCACAATGATACAATTCGTAAAAAGAAGAACAAAAAAAAAAGCATTCATGAAATAAATTTGATAAATTCAAATTCAAATAACACAAATGTCACTAAGCTGATTTTTTTTTCATCATTAAGCATTTAAAACTTTAAAAAAATAAAGATAATCAAATGAAGAAGAGAAGTTAGTAAAATGTTGAGTGAAAGAAAAATCAAACTGGAAAATCTATGACTTAATTGTGGTTTACCGCTGTGTATGTATGTATGTATGTATGTTATGGGGTAAAGAGATTTGGTTGGGTTATTCGTCTAATTCGGGTTTGGTTTTAGATATTTAACTCTGTTGGTTCCTTCTTACTCTATCTTAATCGGTTGGCGCCTTCTAGTCAGAGAAGGCTGCAAAGGAAGAAAAGGAAGGGGGCGAAGATAGAAGATACTTTTTTGAATTTCAACTTTATTTCATTTGGGATTTTCGCACGGCTACTCTGTAGCGAAGAATGTCTTCCTGGACTATTTGAGTACAGTCGTTTCTCTCAAATAAGACATTGAAATGCACTTGTTTTTGTAGTTGATATGTCCATTCGGTGTTTTTAGTAGTTGGTGATAAGTCCATTTGGTGCTTTTAATAGAGGCTGATGTTAGCAGAAACGGCTGCTGCTGATGGGGGGTGAGTCAGCGTGACGCTAAGCAGACTGGAGGATTTTCCCAGGAGAAAAGTAGGTCTTTTGAATCCAATGGTCCTTGCTAAAAGAGAACGAGATTATTTCTCTGCTCTTAAATCCATTTTAGACATTTACGGTTCCAACTTCCCGTCATGGGCTTCTGAGAACTTTTGCACTTTTTGAGCTTATTTTTATTTTATTTATTTTATTCAATCCTACAATGTATTTACTTTAGTCTATGTATGTATTGACTATGATGCTGCTGTCCGGCAAGTTAACCACAATGCCTCGGGGGCTCTCATATGTATGTATTAACTTCTCTTGGTGCTTTCAGTATTTTTTGTTTATCAATTTTCCCTCTTTTTTTTTTTCATTAACAACTATCTTGTTTAACATCGATCATGCCTTATGGACCGCGGCTATAACATAATTAATGGTTTATCAGGAATTTTAAGAGACAAAATAAATACCTACTCTCAAATTTGATTTATTACCTTTTTTTGTAAAAATAAATAGAATAAAACAAACAAACGTATCTTAAGAATTAAAGTAAGTTGCGACCACAGTCGAGGGCGACCAGAAGGCTCCCTTTTCAATAGCTACTAGACCAAGGTGTAGGGGAGGATGCTATTCCTTTCCCTGGATTGCTCCACTTTACTCTTGATTCATACCTTACATTGCTGAGTGTTAAGCAAGGCGGTATCAAGTACCATTTTTAAAATCTTTGGTATGACGCGACCTAGGATTGAAGCAAGGTCTCCCGGACCATTAGACGAACACTCTACCAATGAGGCCAATGAGCCAGTCTTAGATTATAACTTTCTGCTGAAAAATAAGAATCTACATTTTAAAACAGCTTCTTTTTGTATTTTCTATATCTCAAACTGGGGTTCAATTCCAGATCTAGTTA
The DNA here is from genome assembly GCA_963585895.1 of Sepioteuthis lessoniana. Lineage (NCBI taxonomy): Eukaryota > Metazoa > Mollusca > Cephalopoda > Myopsida > Loliginidae > Sepioteuthis > Sepioteuthis lessoniana. The sequence continues at coordinate 80,531 of CAUZXS010002925.1, read as the reverse complement.
TACCAAAGAATAAAAAAATGGTACTTGATGCCTCTTTGTTTAACATTCAGTATTTTAAAGTAAGGATCATGGGGAAAGTGGAGCAATCCAGGGAATGGAGTAGTGCCTTCCCCTACATCTCAGTGTAGTAGCTGCTAAAAAAAGGGAGCTTTCAGGTCACCCTCGACTAAAGTCGCCAACTTTACTGACTTACTTACTTACACAGGAAATAACTTGTGCAATTTTTACTCAAGTCGAATTGCAAAATCCTTTACTTATGTTTATAGTTCTAACATTTGCCTCATGAGCAGAGTGTTCTCCCATGGTCCGTGAGACCGGGGTTCAATCCCAGGTCGAGTCATAGCAAAGACTCAAAAATAGTACTTGAAGCCGCCTGGCTTAACACTCAGCGTTATAAGGTAAGGATCAAGGATAAAGTGGCATAATCCAGGAAATGGAGTAGCACCCTCCCCTACTCCTCCGTGTAGTAGCTATTGAAAAGGGAGCCTTCGGATCACTCTTGACTAAGGTCACCAACTTGTTTCATTAAACATCTTCACCTTAAACCTTATTCTAGATCCTTTAGGCAATTCTATTTTTAATTTTAGATGTTTATTAAGAAACATTTTCACCTTAAGCCTTCTTCTTGATCCTTTGACAATTCTATTTATAATTCTAGATATTTATTTATGATCAACTTTACCTTAAACCTTAGGGATCACTTTGATCCCTAAGGTTTAAGGTATGTCACAAACTTTATTTAATAAAGTGTGTTCCACAAGATATTTCATGAATTATAATGTTTTGTTTATAAAAAAGATATGATTTCTTTTGTCCCATTCAAAATACAGCTGCTTCTAACTTTAATGGACAGAAATAATATTTTCCATCAGAATTTTCTCCACGCCTCTTGAAAGCTCTCAGAATATTAAGCATAAGATTTAAAGTGAGAATTATTTTAAATAGATATTTAAAAAATTTAAAATGTTGATTATAGACATTTATTTCAAATCGTCCTCACCTTAAATCTTTTTCTAAGACCTTTATACAATTTTATTTTTGATATTAGACATTTATTCATAATCATCTTTACCTTAAACTTTAGAGATCACTGGGTATGAAACAAATTAACTTTATTTAATAAAGTGTATTCTTCAAAATCTTTGAAAAAATTATGTATTGCCCAGTCGGCTGGGGCTGTAGAATACACCGACTGCTTCTCTGCGGAGGGATAAGAACCCCGCAACGAGTGTCCTGGATATGACACTAAACAATCTGATGGTAAGGTTCCAGAAATGCTGGAGCTTTGGGAAATGCGGAGTACCCCTTCATTACCATCGCTCCCAGGTCCACTCTGGCCCGGAGTGGTAGCACCTGATAGGGCCCTATCTATGGGTTAAATAGAACTAACAGCATTCTTATGCTAAACTGAATTGTTTGAGTAAACTGAATAGCTTGAAATAGAAATGCTTTTGACAATTAAACCGTACTTACACTTAAACTACGTGCTTATGCTGAACTGAATTATTTGAAATAGAACTGTTTGTCGACATTAAAATTGTATTTACACTTAACTGAATTGTTACATATAACTTCTTGAATAGTTTGAAATAAATGTTTTTGACAATTAAACTGTGTACTTATTCTAAACTGAATTGTTTTAAATAGAACAGATTATTTACATTAAAATGGATTTGGCGTTAAATAAACTACAAAGGTTGATATGCCATAAAACCCACCAAACCAAACCAAACCAAAAATTATGTTTTGTTTGTAAGAAAATATTTTGCCCTTTTCATAACACTGCAGTTTCTCAACATTTCAAAAGACAATTATCTGCACTTTAAATGAATAGAAATAATTTTTCTATCAGAATTTAATCTACTTCTTTCAATAACCCACAAATTATGACCATAAATTTTATTTTTATACATTATTCTTTATATTTTATATTTTTTTGTCAATGGATTAAATAGATTTATTTGAAAATTATTCATATTTGGAGTGTGTATAATAAAATATTCTTAAGAAATAACTACACAAAAATGCAAATATGACTGTAAAATGAATGCAATTCCCTAACCTCTACACATAAGTTAACCCTAGACAGTTTGACATGCCATTCCCACTCTGTTTACATCTATCAATCTATCTATCTCAGCTTATTCATATTTATCTATTTCCCTCTGTTTATACATATCTATCTATCTATCTATCTATCTATCTATCTATCTCTGCTTATTCATATTTATCTATCTCCCTCTGTTTATACATATATATCTATCTTTTTATCTCTGCTTTTTCATAATTATCTATCTCACTCTGTTTCTATCTATCTATCTATCTATCTATCTATCTATCTATCTATCTCAGCTTATTCATGTTTCATTGAAATAAATAATTCTTGTATTTATAAGAATATGTATTGAAAATTTTAATTTAAGAAATATTTGTTATAAGTGTTTAGAACAGAAGATTATTGTTGTTTGACTTATGGTGACCTCAAATAACCTATGACATCATTCTCATATAGCCTATGTTACTCAGGAGAGTCAAAAGTCTTGCAATATTTTAGTACATGCTACTTTGCTGCATGTATTATCATGTAACTGAAGCAGTTCAAGACATTGTAAGGTACTTTCTGTAGTTGGTAGAACTGGAGTCGCTGGTGTTAATGTAAGAGTTTGCGTTTCAACCGGTATAGTTTTTTAGATTGAACTTTGCCTCCCGCATCGGTCACTTTCGGGTGGAAGGTGTGGGAGGAACTTCCGGCCTGAACACCGGCTGGCGCGAAATCGTTCTTTTTTAAATCGACTGGCATGCGAGACTGACGTTTTTCTTTGTGGGTCACTAGCAAGGCAAAAAGAATTTTCATGTTGAAGATTGTATGTTGAAGAGTGCATAATTGGAGAACGTACGCATTTTACGCCGAACACGTGCGCAAATAAAAATATACAACTTCATCAGTACGAGACTCGTGTCTTTGATTTTTGACCCCAGTTGCTGCTGTAAAAGCTGGTATGCTGACATTGTGTATTACTTCATTCTGTGTATGATTTAAAAACAGCACAGAAAAACATGCAACATAGTATGAATCTGAAACATGTGCTTTAAAAGTGTGAACTAGGACATAACACCATGGAAGTTACCAAAAACATTTGTTATGTGAAAGGTGAAGATATAGTTGATCACAATACAGTAACCAGATAAAAAAAAAGTTTTGTTCAGGTTCCAAGAAAGTCAGGTATGCCTAAAACTGTAGATTCCAAGGCAGTGCCCCAAGCTAATGAGGCAAATCTGGCAAGTATCATTTGGAGAGTATCAGAGGAGTTTGGCATTTTACAGTCTAATGTCATTTGTTACCTTCACAACCCAGCAAAAACACCCAGAGCAACTGAATTGTGCCTTACATTACCAAAATATTGCAAAAATTTTGATTAGTATCTCAAAATGTAAGTGGGTTGGTTTGGTTTTATGGCATATCAACCTTTGTAGGTTATTTAATGCCAAATCCATTTTTATGCAATTAGTTCTATTTCAAACAATTTAGTTTAGCAGGAGTACACAGTTTAATTGTCAAAAACATTACTATTTCAAGCTATTCAAATTATTCAAACAGTTCTAATTCAGCTAATTCAGTTTAGTATAAGTACAGATTTCGTTTACACACAGGTAAATGTCAAAACAGTTCTATATTAAACAATTCAGTTTAGTATAAGTAGAATTTCAATGTCAAAAACAGTTCCATTTCAAACAATTCAATTTAGCATAAGCACGCAGTTTAAATGTAAGTACAGTTTAATTGTCAAAACTATTTCTATTTCAAGCTATTCAGTTTAATCAAACAGTTCTTATTCAAACAATTCAGTTTAGCATAAGTATGCAGTTCTATTTAACCCATAGATAGGGCCCTATCAGGTGCTACCATTCCAAGCCAAAGTAAACCTGGGAGCAATGGCAATGAAGGGCTACTCCATATTCCCCAAAGCTCCAGCGTTACTGGAACCTCACCATCAGATTATTTAGTGTAATACTCGTTGGGCGGGGTGGGGTCTTACCTCTCTGCATAGATGCAGTCGGTGTATTCTGTTGTAAGATTGCATCAAATATGGTAATTTGAATTAGAACTTTTTTTGTTTTTGTTTACTTTTTCAGTGAGAACCACTTCACCTGAATATAAATGAAATTGCAAGAATCATGAAATACTTCTGGTTTGTTCCTTCTTTTTATGACATCATTATCAATGTTTTTATTCTGCTGGCTAATATATCCTATGAATGCTAAAATCAAGGTGTGCTGCCCATAAGGATTGTCTTGACTCTCACTCTCATCATCCGTCCCTATTGGCTATCTCACTTGGTAAGACCTCTAGACGACACACAGTGTCTACACAGAGCCGATGAATTAAAGTTTTTGCTGGTCGGACAACACTGGAGTGTCCACGAGTTGCAGTCCTTTGAAGAATGTTGCTTATGAGTTATCCTTAGTTCTTAAGTAGTGCCCAGCATGTCTTGCTCGACTTACTTGATGGTTTATGAGATGGGATGTAAATGGCCATACAATTGCTGTTTTATTGGGTGCTGTTTCCAGGATTTGTTTAAAATAGCATTCAGCATCCTTGTGTACTTTGTATCCTGCTTTTTTCTCCTCGCATTTCATTATAGTCAAAGTGGTGCAGCCATACAGTAGTACCGACACAGCCACAGCTTAGAATAATTCACATTTTGTTTTATCAGAAAATCATATTTTCATATGGTTGATTACTTGTCCACCGTCGTCCACAGTTTACCTATCTGTATGTTGACGTTGCTTTTAGTTGATGAGATATCGGTACCAAGGTATAGTCTACTAATTTTAAGAGGCTTGCCATTTGATTTAGACAAGAATGCTAAAGTTTATAGAATTTAGAGGAAATTATGCTTAAAGTTAGTATTTCTAGATGTTTAAAAAAAGAAAAAAAATTGATCATAAAAGCTTACACAAAGTATATCAACTATCTCTTACAAAAAAGGATTTTAAAACATCTCTTACAAATGCATAATTTTGAAAATTTTTGACAACTTATTTCAAAAACATAATCAAAATTTTTTTTTTAAAGTCATTCATTAGATTTTTCTTGATTTTGCTTGGACAATAGCCAAAATTATAATTAAAAAGAAGAAAAGAAAAACAATTTGTTCTTTAGTAACACAAAATTGGATTATTTAGAGTCAATTTTACTTTTGTCAACAGGGCCACTGACCTAATGAGTAGAGTGCTCGCCAATGGTCCGGGACACCGGGGTTCACTCCTAGGTCGAGTAATACCAAAGACTCAAAAATAGTACTTGATGCTGCCTTGCATTATAAGGTAAGGATCAAGGGTAAAGTGGAGCAATCCAAGGAATGGAGTAACGCCCTCTCCAACTCCTTAGAGTAGTAGCTATCGAAAACAGTCGTTCCAGGTTCAAATCAGTGTTGCGACCTGCTACACGATTTTTTATATGAATCTAATTTAAAAAGATTCTTACCTCTAGACAGAATATTGCGTTTTACTTGTATCTTTGAAATTTTGTTAACGAAACTTCAGTAATGTGTTTTTTCGGGTTCGTTACTGTTAATATTCCACACAGTTGTTGTAATCCTTTTCGACGAGGGTTCTTTCGAATCTTCATCGCCACTTGTTATATCGTAAATGATATTCAATGGCAGGTTATTCCGAGTGGTAAAGAATAGATAACACAATAAGTAGCTATAACAAAAAAGCAGGTTTATTCAAACGGGTGTTTAAGTATAACAAGTTGATTGGTAGTAATATTACTATCCTCGCAAGGGTAGTATTAAGTCCAAGCAATGGTAAATCATGTGAGTCTCGCTTAAGTCCAACACTGAGAGTCCTTCACTTAGAGTCCTACGCAGAGTGATCTGTGTGTACTTAAATAATAGTTAGTACTACTACTATTGTTGGTGTACGGGGAAGATTGGTCATTCCATTATATCACCTCTATATCTCGGTCGCAGCGAGAATAATTGGGTATATATGCCAAGTCTGCGTTGAAGGCCCAATTGGAAAAGGATAACGCGTTCTGGAGGAGCCGCCGGGTGAGCGAAAATTTGGAATAGTTCAAGAATCCCGAACCTGGCGCCGAAATCCATTAGGAACGGATCTCCCCTAACAACTAACCCAGACGCCTTTCAAGTGGACCCGAAACGCATCCCGCCACTAATGCCCGATATAGCACCTTTCGAGGCCAAGGAAGGTCACTGGATCGAGGAGGCTTTCGGAGGGCTCTGCAACACTCGCGGAAATACAGCGTTTTGCCCCTGGGCCTACGTTAGCTCTCGGCTTCAGTGTTAGATTCCACGTTGAGAAAAGCCATCTCAACTTTACGTCTCTACGCCGCATCCTCCGTCAATGATCGACGCAGGAATGCGAACCTTTCGGCAAGCCAGTAGCTCTCCAAATTGGGCATCCCCAAGCCTCCATTGTAAGGACATAGATAGCAGACCTGTCTGCAGACCACTGGCTTTCTCTTCTTCCATTACAGCGCGAAGAGGGATCTGACAAACCGGAGAGGCACTTTGGTCATTATCCTGTTGGCTAGACTTTCCTTCTAGGGCGGCAGACGTAACTATCATAGGCTCCACTCGGAAGTTGGGTGGTTTTGCAGGCGGGGAAGTCACCGTTTCTGCAAACAGATCGGCTTGCTATTTACCTTCCATGGTTGCGGGTGCAACCGTGGAAGAGTAGACGAAACAAAAAAAGGGTAAACAAACGCACAAAAGGAACAAACAAACGAACGGACACGATTAAGTCACAAAGAACGAATGGACACGATTAAGTCACAAAAAATGAACGGACACGATAAAGTCACAAAAACGAGCCCAAGTAACAGAAAAATAACGAAACGTGAACTTTAGAGATGTCATACTTTGTCTTGGACAAGCCAGTGTTATATAATGTCTCATACAAAAATTAATTTCAAAATAAAATGAGGTCTTAACGGTTTAAAATTGACCTTTAACAAATTACATTTAGTTTATATCCGAGTTTCAAACAGAGTTATTATATAATGTTGTTAAACAAATCAATCAAACCTTCAAAACAAAACTAAATACTGAAATTATATAAATTTGTAATAAATACACGAAGAAATTCGTTTTTAACAGGGTCAAATAGGGAACATGGGTGGTATTTCTGTAACATTCTATTTATTATCGGACTATTTTTTCTTAATATTATCAAACATTTTTTTTCTTATATTATCTAACAATTTTTTATATTATCTAACAGATTTTTCTTAATATTATCGAACAATTTTTTCTTAATATCATTTAACAACTTTCTTTTATTATTATCAAACAATTTTTTATATTATCTAACAATATTTTTCTTATAATTATCCAAAAAAATTTTTATATTATCTAACAATTTTTTCTTAATATTATCAAACAATTTTTTTCTTATATTATCTAACAGTTTTTTATATTATCTAACAGTTTTTTCTTAATATTATCGAACAATTTTTTCTTAATATTATGTAACAATTTTTTTTATTTTTATCAAACAATTTTTTATATTATCTAACAATATTTTTCTTATTATTATCAAACAATTTTTTATATTATCTAACAATATTTTTCTTATTATTATCAAACAATTTTTTATATTATCTAACAATATTTTTCTTATTATTATCAAACAATTTCTTATATTATCTAACAATATTTTTCTTATTATTATCATCAAACAAGTTTTTATATTATCAAACAATTTTTTCTTAATATTATCGAAGAATATTTTCTAAATATTATCGAACAATATTTTCTTAATGTTGTCAAATAATTTTTTCTTAATATTATCAGACATTTTTTCTTAATATCCCTGCTCATTATTAGAGTCATTTCCAAATTCATTTGAAATTTTACCTACATCAAAATTTTAAAAGATTCTTTCTTTTCTTTTTCTTTCCTTTTTTACAGGAAAATAACAATACTTTTATGCTTGGTCAAACTCTCCAATTCAATAAGTATACCTAATTCTTCTTTACATATTTTTTATGTTTTTCGTACTTTATGAAAAAGCTACTGTCTTCAAAATTGATGCTGTCATTTTACGAGGGTACAACCACCTTCTGAGCCTTAGAATATTCCAACTGTACTACCTACAGAAGAGTAGGACACCTTCCTCACAAAAGTGTCTTGAGTATGATACAAAACTGCATCAAATAGGAGACTTCAGGTCTGAAGTTTGCCATTATTCCATGGCCCATTCTATCCTGGGGTGGTAGTACACATTAGGGTGCCATCTATATATCCAATAGATCTGTTTTAATATTATTAGTATTAGATAGGAATACTTGAAATGATATAACTATGAGCAATTCATTTGTATTAAGAATGGTTCCTTGAAGTCATAATTATCTATAAAGAATTATTATCATTAGTTACTTAAAACATATGATTGCTTGAAAATTACTAGTATTAAATTGGAATACTTGAAATCATATAACCATATGATTTTTATTTGTAATAAGAATTGCTACTTGAAGCAATAATTATTTATAGAGGATTATTAGTAGTAGTCACTTAAAAACCATATAATTGCTTGAAATATTTTAAATATATTACAATTTATTACAATGATTTTAATATCTCTGTTAAAGTTATGGTCTATTAGACAGTAATGTTGAGCTATACACATATATATATATATATATATATATATATATAAGTTGGCTGACCGTAGTTGAGAGCAACCCGAAGGCTACTTTTTCAATAATAACTACACCGAGGTGTAGGGTAGGGCACTACTCCATTTCCTTTGACAGGTCAACTAACCCTTGATCCGTACTTTATAATGCCGAGTGTTTAGCAAGGAGGTATCAAGTACCATTCTTGGAGTTTTGGTGTGACTTGACTTGGGATTGAACTCCGATCTCCCGGACTATTGGTGAAAACTAACTGAACACGCTACTCAAAATAATACACTAGAAAGTCAAAATGACAATTTTACTTAAGATTGAATAACTACAAACGCAGAAATAAATGTATGGATTACAGAAAACTAATACATTTCATCTCAAAAAAATGTATTGGACAATATTATGGCAACAATAGAAATACAGGAAGATGACTGGATAAAATATCTACAAACACTGACTCCAAATGGATTTAGCATCAAACTGAATGTCACTGTTTTGAAATAAGGACAGATTTGGAGTGTCGCCTAAACACCTTAATAAACAAATAGACAAACCATGCAGTTATGGCTAAATTGTAACACATTCTTCCGAGGTTTAACATATACCTCTCAGATGGGGAGCTCAGTGCCAGGAGTCCTAACAGCAGATATATAAAGGTTACTTAAAGACCCTTGGATACCAGAAAATAATTTTTATTCACGGAAGGGATATGTGACATCATCAGTACATTTTCGTCACTTCTCTTATATTAACCCTTTTTCTTTTCATCTGTAAAGTAGATTGTCTGACCAAAATACTCAGGGCATATGACCAAATGAGGTTTATTTTTCAATATAGACCTTTTGGCAATCTACACACTTCGTTCATCGGTGTTGCAGTGTTTGGATCCCATTGACCAAAAAAGTTATCAACAACAGATATGATATCATCATATGAACTTTTCAGCCCATCCTCTTAAAAATATTTTAAAAACTTTCTAAAAAAAACTTTTTTCACAAAAACTTTTCTCCTGGTCATCAGCTACGGTTAAAACTAGTTGAGAACAATCAAAAAATAAATAATACAAAAGAAATATTTCTATCATATTACTTTTATTCATCTTATAGATATATATTGTTACGTGACATAGTTCTCATCCAAGAGCGGGTAGCAACATTGAAAGCAGGTCACAAGGACTAGACGAAATTCGTCTGCTTTCTTCACCTAGACTGGTTCCTTAGGAATCGGTAACTGACATTGTGATTTGAACATGGCAGCTGATGATTGGATAAAAGGTGCCACGTGGCAAAAACTCAACCGTTCGCGCTCCAGGAAAGCAAAATGAGGATAAGCAGATGGTTAGAAGACACCTGTTGAAACAGCCACGTAGAATGCTCGAGTGAAAAAGAAATAAAATGGCCCAGTCATTCAAAGCGAGGAACTAGCTTATATTTCAAATGAAGAAACCAGGGGGAAAAAAGGGGGAAAAAAAAAAGAAAAAAGAAAATCCTAAAATGTATCCGAAATGATCAATTACCATATTACTCATAAGCAAAACATAAGTGGCTCTTGAAAAGTGAAATTGAGAAAACCTTTTGTTGACTAAAGAAAATAAAAGAAGTAAAGATGAAAAGAAAAGAGAGAGAGAGAGAGAGAGAGAGAGAGAGAGGGGGGGGGGTTGTAGGAGGAGATATTGTTTTGTTTTTATATGTGGTTGCGTGTTCTCACAAGTCGGAAGGTCGCCATTTATAGCAATGGGGTTGTTATTATTATTATTATTATTGGGTTTTTGGTTTAAGTTGGTTTTGCGTTGGTTATGTTGGTATTACATTGGTTGCGTTGGTATTACGTTGGTAGCGTTGGTATTTCGTTGGTTGTTATCCCCTCGCTAAATGTTGAGGGAAGATAAAGATGGTGGAGAAGAACGAAGACGTCGTTAGGTTTTTGTATCAAGGTTTTAATGGCAGCATGAAGTAAAGGGGTTTACGCTGGTATGCTGCGAGGTCTCGAGGGAAGGAAAGAAGGTAGGAAGTTGTTAGAGTGTATCATATAATTTGTTTTTAACTAGGGTCCCTTGGTCTAGAAGAATAGACCCAAGGGGTCCTTAAACTAGATGGCTCTCCTCATAGTGTATGATGCTGCTAGTGCTACTCAGGAGCAGACGAATAGACGTCCGTTCTCATTGAGGATTTCTGAAGGAGAGAGAGATTTGCAGGCTTTCTTCAATTTTTGGTGCTGCTAGGAAATATGGTTCGGGCTGAATAGGACAGGTCATCCTGATTGGATGAAAATGTTCGGCCACTTTAACGGTCAAATTACGCGCCAAACAAAAATACAAGTTTCTTTCTGCTACAAAGTAAGACATTTATGAAATCTCCGACGATATAAGTAAAGATTATGAATAACTTCTTTGCTCTAATGATATTATCACATTCATTTGAAGCTGTTACGTCTATTTTACATGAATCATTACAACAAAACATATTCGAATTGTTTGTGATATTCATGTTTAATCCTCTTTATCCTTTTATTTTTATTCGCATTTGGGCGAATAAAATTTCTTATTAGATAAATTTGTTAAATTGTCTTCGGCTTATATTCTTAGGGATTTCCTGCCTGATTTTTATTTTAATGCGTCAGCGGATTGTTGAAGGAATATTCACGTGAACAGTATTTATATCTAATACATTATGGACCCATTTGAGCAGCATTTATAATTGTGACCCCGGTCCTGGATAAGTATCGTGGATTGATTGGGGACCGCGTTCAGGGATTAGAATGTTATCCACATTTTTGCTTTAAATCTCGGTCACTCATTTTGACAACAATCTGGTCCGTAACAATATGTAAAATTGCTTTAATATTATTTAACATTTTCTTTCTTTCAGAGGTTAAAACTTCAATTGATGCAAAAGATTTTATGAGAGGTTCACCAGCACATTTAAGTTGCCTGTTTTCTAATGATCCTTCCTTTAGGGTTTTAAAGTGGAAAAACAAAAATCTTTCTCATAGTCTGTTTTGTAAAAATAAACAGTACCCAAGATACAAGCTATAAAGAAGTGGTTTTGATAAAAGTCTAATTATTGAAAAAGTAACTAAAAATCTGACTGTATGGGAATGTGAGATATTTATACAACAGTATCTAAATTTATCAATTTCAATGTTACAAATGAGTACTTTACATTTTATACTAGGGCAAGTCAAAAGTATGCATGAAGGATCTTGACATCAGCTAAAAACTGTTAATATTTTTTTTTATTTGAATGTATATAACCAACCCCTCCGCTATGAGTAGGATGTGATACAAAGTCAATTTTTAAACAAAGAACAGCTAGTTTCTCCCTTACACCTTGGTGTTGTAGCTATTGAAAAATGAGACTTCTGGTTACCCTCAACTAAGGTCGCCAACTAGTTTGATATCAGTTTTCCTTCTCCTTGACTAGTTGCCTAAACAATGCTAAAAAACGCAGTCAGTCCTAATATTTATCCATAGCTGGAGGGAGGACACATAGGTTAATATAGTTATTTTTATAATGTTTGGAACTAAGTCTTTGTTGCCACTTTTGTAATGTTCGATGAGGGGGTAATTTTGGCGGATACTTAAAAGTTTCTTTACTCTTGTACAATGCTGAATACTGATTTTGAAATCCTAAACAATACTAACTCGCAATGTTACATTTCGCATCTATTTTGCATGTCTCTACTCATTACACATCAGATCTCTGACTGGCCCATTTATATATCCACTAGTTCATGTGATTATCTAGTCACGTGAACTCCAGTAGCACATTCCATTTCAACACTTGTGTTTGTTGGTTAGAGATCCGAGTTCAAATCAAGAGTTAGTATCAGCACATTCTACTACATAACTACAGACACAATTTGACAGCTCTACATGGTATTCCTGGGGTCATGATGGTGACAAACAACACTGGACAGTGAAATGCTGGGTTTGTCCGAAACTCTCCGAGTACTACTCAGCACGTTTAACTCAATGGCTTGGACTACAGCCAGGAATCCATAATTTTGGGCCACCTTGAGGCATTATTTATGCATGTGATAACAGGGAGTGGATTAGAACATGATGATGTAATTTCCCAGGTAGATAAACCTGTGCTTTCAATATTCAACTTCAAAGGTGGATTTGCTGAAAAATAAAAAGAAGAGAAGCATTATATATAAGTGTGAAAAAATTTTGATCATCAAGATTTTTGCTGCTTGAGTGAATTTTTTTTCCACCAAAAGGTTAAGTGATGCACAGCAGTGATGACCTACACCTTCACCTTTTTGACAACAAATATTTTGGATCACTTCTGTGGTGATATGGCTCCATTCGAACTCATAAAGCATAAGTTGACAAATTAGGCTACGCTGCATTTTCATCTATGCTCCTTTCAAATCACCCACAAAGGAAAGCAATTCCCAATGTGACAGAACACCAACAACCACAATACTACCAGCCACAACAGGTACCTCGTATGGCTTGAATTGCTTTGGTCACATTATATATGCATCACACACAAGTGCATACTAAAATATTGCAAAACTTTTGACTCATCCTTGTATTTTCATCTCGCATTGCACAAATATCTCTGTTTCTTTCTATCATCATACTCATCATCATCCAAACATGCTAGCAGCATAGTTTTCTTGACTCTCTTTCACCATCCATTCCAACGAGCCATTGCTCTTGGTAAGTCGTCAAGATGACACATAGTGTCTACACAAAGCTGCTGATGAATGTTTTTGCCGGTCAACCAGCATTAGTGTGATCCATGTGTATTAGTTAATCAAGAAATGTTGGTTATGAGTTAATCCTTACATGTCCAATAGTGCTTAGCATGTCTTAGTTGTATTATTTGGATAGTTTGTGTGATTGGATGTAAGTTGCCATACAGCTACTGTTTTGAAGGGCTCTGCTTCCAGGGATTGTTCAAAACAGCATGCAGCGTGCTTGTATGGTTCCTGTCAAACTTTTTTCTCCAATCGTTTTGTTAAAGTCCAAGTAGTACACTCATACAATTGTACTGACTTGGCTACCGATTCTATTAATTAAGTTTGTTTGTTTGTTTGTTTGTTAGGGTTTTATGGCATATCAACCTTTGAAGGTTATTTAATGCCAAATCCATTTTTATATGAATAAACAATTCTGTTTCAAATGATTCAGTTTAGCATAAGCGCACAGTTTAATTATCAAGACAATTTTTATTTCAAACAATTCAGCTGAGCATAAGTACGCAGTTTACATGTCAAAACAGTTCTACTTCAAACAATTCAGTTTAGCCTAAGTATGCATTTTAGTTCTATTTAACTCATAGATAGGGCCCTATCAGGTGCTACCACTCCGGGTCAGAGTAGACTAGGGAGCAATGGCTATGAAGACGTGCTCTGCATTCCCCAAAGCTCCAGTATTACTGGAACCTCACCATCAGATTGTTTTGTGTCTTATCTCGGACACTCGTGGTGGTGGTGGTGGGAGGGCTTACCCATCTACAGAGGTGCGGTTGGTATATTCTACTGCCCAGTCAACTGGCCAATCTATTAATTAAGGGTGGGTTGACATATAAAAAAAACATGCTGACGTCAAAATGTGGAATGAAAACATCTTGTAAAATAAATTTCCCAACTTTATACTTAATTCAAAAATCTTATTGAAAACCAATTTTTAGCAGACATTTTTAATGAAATTCTTTAAATTGGCATTTGTGTGTGTGTGTGTGTGTGTGTGTGTGTGTGTGTGTGTGTGTGTGTGTGTGTGTGTGTGTGTCTAAAAAAAATTTTCACACCTATATATAATGCTTCTCTTCTTTTTAATTTTCAGCAAATCCACCTTTGAAGTTGAATATTGAAAGCACAGGTTTATCTACCTGGGAAATTACATCATCATGTTCTAATCCACTCCCTGTTATCACATGCATGAATAATGCCTCAGTATGTATGAAGGATCTTGACATCAGCTAAAAACTGTTAATATTTTTTTTTATTTGTATGTATACAACCAATCCCCTCCACCATGAGCAGGATGTGATACAAAGTCAATTTTTAAATAAAGAACAGCTAGTTTCTCCCCTACACCTTGGTGTTGTAGCTATTGAAAAATGAGACTTCTGGTTACCCTCGACTAAGGTCGACAACTAGTTTGATATCAGTTTTCCTTCTCCTTGACTAGTTGCCTAAACAATGCTAAAGAACGCAGTCAGTCCTAATATTTATCCATAGCTGGAGGGAGGACACATAAGTTAATATAGCTATTTTTATAATGTTTGGAACTAAGTCTTTGTTGCCACTTTTGTAATGTTCGATGAGGGGGTAATTTTGGCGGATACTTAAAAGTTACTTTACTCTTGTACAATGCTGAATAGTGATTTTGAAATCCTAAACAATACTAACTCACAATGTTACATTTCGCATCTATTTTGCATGTCTCTACTCATTACACATCAGATCTCTGACTGGCCCATTTATATATCCACTAGTTCATGTGATTATCTAGTCACGTGAACTCCAGTAGCACATTCCATTTCAACACTTGCATTTGTTGGTTAGTGATCCGTGTTCAAATCATGAGTTAGTATCAGCACATTCTTCTACATAACAGTAGACACAATTTGACAGCTCCACATGGTATTCCTGAGCACATTCTTCTACATAACAGTTATGATTATAATCAAACTTTTGCAAATGAATCAAATTTTTGGCATTAAGTGACCCATAATGATTATCTAAACCAAACCAAAGTGAGAAGTTCTTGCAGCATTGTAGCTAATATGCTGGATTACAGCATCATAGTTAATGAGTTCAAACACCAGTCATGCTATTATGTTCACTTTTGGACTAATACCCTTGGGAAAGGAATGAATTCTTTTGTCTTTCCAGTTATGAGTTAAATAAACCAATACTGGCCAATCTATTAATTAAGGATGGGTTGACATATAAAAAAAACATGCTGACGTCAAAATGTTGAATGAAAACATCTTGTAAAATAAATTTCCCAACTTTATACTTAATTCAAAAATCTTTTTGAAAATCAATTTTTAACAGACATTTTTAATGAAATTCTTTAAATTGTCATGTGTGTGTGTGTGTATGTGTGTGTGTGTGTGTGTAAATAAGTGCTATTTTTTTGTTCTTCTACAAGGATGGCTTTTGCCTTAGATAAACCATGAAGGTTGATATACATTTAAAAAAACGAAATCAAAACTAAAACTAAGACTGCCTTAAATTTGTTTATCAAAGAAGTTCTGGTATTTAGGTCTATTCCAAACAAAAATGCTTTTGATACACACAAATAAATGACAATTGTCATATTTTCTTTTTCAGAAGATACCCTTAGAAAATATTGTGGAAAGCAAGTGCCAATCAACCCAACTTTCTACCATAAAAGCCACTGTCCGACCTAATCCTCCATCTCTCTTGATAAAATGTCATGCAGTTCGAGGAACAGAAAAAATTGATGAATTTGGTATGTATTGCTTATTTAGTATTTATGGCATACATAAAAAATTGAATTATTTGATAGATATTGCTTATCTAGTATTTATGTCATACATAAAAAATTGAATTATTTGATAGATATTGCTTATCTAGTATTTATGTCATACATAAAAAAATTGAATTATTTGATAGATATTGCTTATCTAGTATTTATGTCATACATAAAAAAATTGAATTATTTGATAGATATTGCTTATCTAGGATTTATGTCATACATAAAAAAATTGAATTATTTGATATTTTATATTAACAACCAAAACTCCAGTTTTCAAAAAGCTGATACATCACAAAATATGTTATAAAGAATTTAGTATATCCATGTTAATTAAAAATCACTTTAAAATTCAAATGAGAGTATGATCACAGCTGAGAAACATATAATAAAATGATTTTATCTAGATGTTTAGACAAAGTCTAGATAAGATTACTTATTCTTAATACATTTGATCAGTAGTCATTGGTAAAACAGGTTTATATGAGTGTAGAGCGCTCTACATCCAACTGACTTAGCTCTTTGTGACTTTTTTCTGATTCCTAAACTAAAAATTTATCTCAAAGGTTAGATTTTAGGAGGTAGAGGACATTTAAAGAAATACTTAGGTGCATTTTCTCACCATATCAAAAGAGGAATTTCAGAGATGATTTGACCAATGGAAAACTCACAGGAGTAAATATGTTGAATAACGAGGGGAAAATTTTGAAGAAAATTAGCATTTAATTCATTTTTCATTTCTGTTTTTGTAAATATAACACATGGCTCAATACTTTTTGAATACACATGATATATAGCAATTGTAAGAAAAATTAAATCTTTTATGGATTAAATAAGCTCAACTTCAGCAGAGCTGAGTTTTTCTTTTCATCATCATCATCATCATCATCATCATCATCATCATCAACATGTACTGACAGCACAGATTCTCCTGACTCTCTCTCTCTCTCTCTCACTATCCATAAGTCATCTAGACAGCATCCAATGTCCACATGGAGGTGAAGATGAAAGTAATTTTCTGCTTTTTATCATTAAGGGTTTTTGGACTATTGTCTTCATCTTTATTGTTATTTCCACAACGTTTTTAAGAAATGCATTAAAATGTGTGTTTTTTTCAATACAATTCCTGTAATACAAATAAATCATAAAATGATAAAAAGAATAGAACACTTAAGCAAAGAAAATTTGTTTAAATTCTAATGCACATTATACCTACCAAACAAGAATAAGATAGTAACTAAAACATGTGAACTACAAAGGAATATGTGTCTGAGAATATTGTCACAACTGTTGGCTGTCTTATAAACAGTAAAAATGTTCATGCTATGGCTCCAAATATATGTTAAAGTTCTTTCTTGTTGGATGGTTGGTTGGTTGGTTTTTATGGCATATCAACCTTTGTAGGTTATTTAATGCCAAATCCATTTTTATACAAATAGTCAGTTCTGTTTCAAACAATTCAGTTTAACATAAGTACACATTTTAATTGTCAAAAACATTACTATTTCAAGCTATTCAGTTTAGTCAAACAATTCTAATTCAAACAATTCTGTTTAGCATAAGTATAGATTTTGTTCACACACAGTTAAATGTCAAAACAGTCACACTTCAAGCAATTCAGTTTAGCACAGATACAGTTTCAATGTCAAAAACAGTTCTATTTAAAACAATCTAGTTTAGCGCAAGTACACAGTTTAATTGCTAAAAATATTTCTATTTCAAGCCATTCAGCTAAGTCAAACAGTTTTAGTTCAAACAATTCAGTTTAGCATAAGTATGCCGTTCAGTTCTATTTAACCTATACATAGGACCCAGTCAGGTTCTACCATTCCGGGCCAGAGTGGACCTGGGAGTGATAGTAATGAAGGGGTACTCTGCATTCTCCAAAGCTCCAGTGTCACTGGAACCTCACCATCAGATTGTTTAGTGTCATATCTAGGACACTCATTTGGTGGGGCGCTTACCCCTCTGCAGAGGTGCTGTCAGTGTATTCTACAGCCCCAGCCAAAGGGCAAGCTGTTTTGTTTAGAGAGAAAGAGAACAAAAAAATTTAATTAGCTTTCATTTCAACAGTCATCGAATTTGGAAGCAAAGGACCAGTAGAAGGAAGGAGACAGAAAATTCTTCCCCAAAAAAGAATTTCCCACTTTAGTGGGCCCCAATCTAGAGAGAAAGAATTTGAATTTGGCATTATGAGCCTTTATAGCTGAGGTCACCTGGTTAGTATCACATGACTGGCCCATGGTTATTTCTTTACAGTCACAATGAGACAGTGTCACTACTATCTTGTTTTGTTTATCTTCTTTTGTGTTTGTATGTTTCACCATTGATAAAAAGACTGGTATAGATAGAATCATAATTTATGAAAAGATATCTAATATTCAGTTTTTATCCATTTTACATCAGCTTAATTTGTACAGATGAGTTTAATCACTTATATCACTGTCAACACAGCAGAAATGTATAATTCACCAAAGTTTAGCCCCCATAAAGCCGAGGTCAGAAACTTACAACTCTGAAGCTTCATGTAATTCTTTCTCCTTCTTAAGAACTCTGAAAAAAATTGTTTTGGTTATTATTTTTGAAGCTAATTATATCTGTTGGATTTTGGAGAACTGCAAAGGATTTATAGAGTTTTGTTCAACATCTAACTAGTGGGGCCTTGAGGTGCTTATAGTGTAATTGTCTACTTAAGTTCAATTCCTGAATGAAGCTGTTTGCATTTTACATATTTCTAATATCCTTGGGAAAGGTATGAATCCAACTATTATCCTTCAGTTATAGGTAAATAGTACAGCAGTCTGGCTTCTTTAACCTAGATCTAGGATTTGGTTTGGTTTGGATTTATGATATATTAACCATTGTAGGTTATTCAATGCTAAATCCTTTTTTATACATATAAACAGTTCTATTTCAAACAATTCAGTTTAGCACCAATACCGATTTTTGTTTACACACAGTTAAATGTAAAAACAGTTCTATTTCAAACCGTTCAGTTTAGCATAAGTACACTGCTTAGTTTTATTTAACCAATCAGGACCCTATCAGGTGCTACCACTCCAGGCCAGAGTAGAGCTGGGAGCGATGGCAATGAAGAGGTACTCTGCATTCCCCAAAGCTCCAGCATTACAAGAGCCTCACCATCAGATTGTCTAGTGTCATATCCACGACACTCATTAGGGGAGTCTTACCCCTCTGCAGAGATGTAGTCAGTGTATTCTGCAGCCCCAGCCAACTGGGCCAACCTAGGGCTAGAAAAAAAAATTTAGCTAATTGTGATGACTATATGAAAAAAATAGAGCTGAAAATTATGCTATCGAGCTCTCCATATCTGATATAGTATCTGTGTTATTAAATAGGAGGCATTCCTTTTGGAGAAATGAACTGCAAGTACTAATTGAATATGTATACAGCATTTGGCCAAATGATATCCCTGACGTAAAATTCCTACAGCATAAGGCAGGGATCAAGGGTAAAGTGGAACAATCCAGGGAAAGAAGTAGCACCCTCCCCTACACCTTGGTGTGGAAGCTATTGAATAATTAGCCTTCGGGTCACCCTAGACTAAGGTTGCCAACTTTACTTACAACTTACGTATATAGTTTCAAGTAAGTATTCCTATTTGATGATGATAATAATGATCATAATAATAATCATCTGGAGGGAGACCCTGTGGTGTAATGGCTAAATAACATTGTAGTAAGTGAGTTCAAATTTTAGTTGTGCTATTATATTTACTTTCGAACTAATACCCTTTGGTAAGGGGTGAACCCCTAACCCCTCCTCCAGCTATGGGTTAAATAGTACCACTACTGCTCTTTTACAAGGATGGCTTTGGCATTGAATAACCCAATAACCTACGAAGAATGATGTTAAACATGGACTGATGTTTGGAGAGAATCAAGGACATCCGTGCTGTCAACATGTCATTATGATGATGACCAACATCCTATTAAAAAAATCAAAAATTAAAACCATTAAATTTCGAGAATTCACTGTCAATAAGTTGATCTTGGTGATGACTATTCATCCCTAATTTGCTTTGTTTACAATAGCAAAGGCCCCATTTATTTGGACAAGTCAGCAGTATGGAAGTAACTAATAGAAATGAATCCAATAGTCTGAAAAAATAGAAAAAGTAATCTGAAAGTGATGAATTTATTATAATAGAAAGTCAATGTTAAAACATTTCAGTTTTAGTAAACCTTCATCAGGGCTTTAAGCTGGTGAAAAAAGGTGTTGCTAGAACACCAATAGATGTTTTAAAACATCTGTCTAGCAACACCTTTTTCACCTTCCTAAAGTCTTGATAAAGGTCATTGTTCTAGCAACATCTTTTTGATCATCTTAAACTCCTGATGAAGGTTTATTCGAACTGAAACATTTTAATGTTGACTTTCCATTCTGATAACTTTATTTCTTTTGGATTACTTTGTTTGTTTTTATTTTCTTTGCTAGTCAGCAGTGCCATTGAATGAACATTTTTAAAACAAAATCTGATAGAATTACTAAGAATATATTTTAATTACTAAGAATATATAATATTTATAGCTTTTAATTGATTTAAATTTTCAGGTCAAGTCAAGTTTCATATTGAAGTAGAGGATTTGCCTACATGTATTTACCGACTCTCAACCTCATGCACTATTTATAAACTCAGTTTCAAGTGTGTCAATGGAGATGTAAGTATATTATAAGTTCTAGCTACAAAAAAAAGCCAAACATATGCAAACAGGTGTGATGTGTTAATCTGGAAATGACCTTAAAGTCACCAGGTGCAGAGCAAGAGATTTGTAAGAGTAAACAGGATAATCTCCATCAGCAAGCTGATCATCATAAGTGTGGAGATTAATAAGAAGAAAATAAAAAAATAGAATAAAATAAATTCAAAAAGTGTAGTGGTTCCCAGAAGCCTCTGACAGGAAGCTAAATCCATGCATGCCTGAAAGACAGCTTTATTGGCACCAAAGAGAAATCCACTCTCACTTAAGCCTTCACTGTAGCACTGAAAGACCCTCTTCCACTCAGTTGTTAGCAAGTAGCGCACATGTTCACCAAGTCTTGGACTCGAGAGCAGGTTGCATCTCCTGTAGCAGCAACCTCTATTGAAAAACACCCACTGGAAATAACCACCGACCTTAAACTCACCATCACCGAAAATGACATATATATTTCAAAGCCTTGTCTGGGAAACATGAAATATTTCTACTGGTTCAGGAAAATTTTCCGTGCCACAGAATAGTCATTACAGCCCCTAAAATAAAGGTGGAATTTAAAAGGTATCTTCGTCTCTTTCCTTGCTC
The DNA here is from genome assembly GCA_963585895.1 of Sepioteuthis lessoniana. NCBI lineage: Eukaryota > Metazoa > Mollusca > Cephalopoda > Myopsida > Loliginidae > Sepioteuthis > Sepioteuthis lessoniana. Next base: position 59,101 of record CAUZXS010002925.1, on the reverse strand, counting down.
CCTTCCTTTAATTATCTTGCAGCCTTCAACAGACAAAGAAGTTAAATGAAGTCAGAATAAGAACAAAGGAGTCTGATACTTAAACCCAAAACCAACAACAAAAGACCAACCACTACTACAATATACCAAAAAAATAATAATAATGAACAAAACCTTATGTGCCCCATAAAAGTAAAGAGTCACCCATATGGTTCATTCAGATGAGACCATTTCCGAAGTTGGGGTGATATAAAATTTTGGTTGAATCAGTGTCTGATACTTAAACCCAAAACCAACAACAACAGACCAACCACTACTACAATATACTAAAAAAATAATAATAATGAACAAAACCTTATGTGCCCCATAAAAGTAGAGTCACCCTTATGGTTCATTCAGATGAGATCATTTCAGAAGTAGGGGTGATATAAAATTTTGTTTGAATCAGTGTTAGCTCTTAACAAAGTTTACTTCTTTTTGTCACAGTATAAGATCTTCTGTCCCTTATAACATATTCAGAGAACATGAAGACAGACATGTGATGCTAGCCAGTCTTGTTTAAGCTGGCCAATTTATTTTGAAAAGGGAAAAATGCTCTTTTTTGGAGAAGAGTTTTACAAGGGAGACAATTCCAAACCATGACTCCTGAGAGCACATATTTAAGTGCAATAAAGCAGATATGTGTTGGTGAAAGCTTTTATCTGTAAGAGTATATATACATATAAGCATAACATATATGTAGGTATAAGAGTCATTCAATAAATAAGGTAAATTTTGCCTAAGGAGTTAACAACACAAAGTACTGGTTACAAATGCACTTTTTTCAAGGAATCCAATAGTGATGAGTCCTTTCTTATCCCAGAATATTGTCAGCATGACCTTCTTTACTGACTGCTGCACTAGGAACATTTTCCGAGAGTAATGCCTGTGAAGGGGTACTCCACATTCTCTAAAGCTCCAGGATTCATTGTGTTTCCACTCCATGGACAATCTTTTCAATTCAGGCTCATAGTGACAATTTTTTGGACTAAAACATACTTTCCATACATCTGTAAATTTCACATGGTGTGCACTTCTCAGCCACCAAAGATTTAATGAAAGACCCCAAATCAATCATGGAGCACTGTCTGATTTGGCACCATTTTGAATTGTCTCAAAACATATTTGTACAAGATTTAAAATAATTTTGGGTGTAAACCATCTCCAAATTGTGCAGAGTCTGTATTTATGGAAAAAATTTTGAAAAAGATTATTTAGCTTTTTTCAAAAAATAAAAGCAGCACTTTTATTTACTAAATGACCCTTCTATACACATGTGGATATGCATATATATATATATATATATATATATATATATATATATATATAAATATCTGTATGAGCATGTGAGGGCATAGGTGGCGGATATGTATGTATCTACATAGATGTGTGTGTGTTGCATCAAAAGCTTACCTAAATAAGTTCGGGGGTCTGCAGATTTTAATTGATGATAAAATAGAATGAAGGTGATTGGTTGAGTTTTATGGCATATCAACCCTTATAGATTATTTAATACAAAATTCTTTTCATATATATATACATTAGATATATATGATCAGTAATAGTTTGTTGATAACATTATTTTTAACAAGCCAGATATCATTTGTTTGCACACAGTTAACTGTTATCAAGTATTGCCATTTAACACTAATAATTTTATTTAATATCATTCATTCATTCATTTATGCACAGTTCAATGGTTCCAAGGATTGTGATGTAATAGCAATTCAATTTAACATCAGTCATTTGCTTGCACATAGTTTAATGGTTTGAAGTAGAGTAAATGATTAAATATTTCTATTTGACCCATAGATAAGACTCTAATACTGACTCAGAGTGGACCTGAGAGTAATGGCAATGAAGGAGTATTCCACATTCTCCAATGCTCCAGGACTAGTGCCTCACTATCAGATCATTTAGTGTCATATCTAGGATACTAGTTAGCAAGGAGGAGTCTTACCTATCTGCAGAGATGTAGTTAGAATATTTTACATATTCAGTCAACTGAGCAGAGAATGATAATTTCTAGTCTGGAATGAAAAGGTTAGTTTTTTTAAGGTCCATAACAAGCAGAAGTCTTTGGAGCTAATACAATTAGAGGTCAGCAGCCAACAGCATCTTTTTTAAAGTACTTTAGTTCTGGAGTGGCGGTCTAAATAGGAAGAGCAGTTTTTTTTTTCTGGAGGCCAGGGCCCCATATATTTCAAGGAGCCATGATTGGTTGGTTGGTTGGTTGTTTGTTTGGGTTTTATGGCATATCAACCTCTGTAGGTTATTTAATGCCAAATCCATTTTTATACAAATAGTTCTATTTCAAACAATTCAGTTTAGGATAAGTACTCAGTTTAAATATAAGTACAGTTTAATTCTGAAAAACATTTCTGTGTCAAGCTATTCGGTTTAGTCAAGCAGTTCTAATTCAGCTAATTCAGTTTAGTGTAAGTAAGGATTTTGTTCACACACAGTTAAATGTCAAAACAGTTTTATATTAAACAAATCAGTTTAGAATAAGTACAGTTTCAATGTCAAAAAACATTTCTATTTCAAACAATTCAGTAGGAAGCAATGAGGGGTGTTGGCAGCTACATTGACAGCAGAGTTAGGAGCAGGTCACATGACAGAATCAGATAGAAAACTGACCCACTCTTTATCTGTCATTTACATCACAATATATATCTTTAGAATAAGGGAACCCCAACACTGGGCTGTGCTTCAGGCTCATTTTTAGTTTAATCTAGCCCTGTGTAGCACATTTACCAAAATCAAAATTGGTCTCAATTCAAAATGTCCAATGTGAGTTTTGCCTTTTTTATATTGCATAAAGAATATTTTAAAAAGGTTTCTCTTTATTTTTTTTCTTAGAACCCAATGCATTTTAAAGAAGAGACTCATCCTTGTTCTAACAAATTCATGAAAATGTACCATGTGGAGTTGAAAAGTTTAATCTATGGATCAACATTTAACTGCTCCACAGTTCATGAAAATAAAATTTATTCAATCCAGAAAACAATTTCATGTCACGGTAGGTTATCTTTTCTTTTTTCTCACAAATATTTATATCACAATAGTGATTATAAATGTGATTAATGTTGATAAAGGGATTAGAATAGAGGTTTGTGCAGTTTAAATGCTGTTATAAGTGAAAAAAAAAGTAAAGTTGGTGATCTTAGTTGAGGGTGACCCATAGGATTCCTTTTCAATAGCTACCACACCAAGGTGTAAGGCAGGGCACTACCCCATTCCCTAGATTACTCCACTTTACTCTTGATCCTTACCTTATAATGCTGAGTGTTAAGCAAAGCAGCAGTACCATTTTTGAGTCTTTGGTATGACTTGACCTGGGATTGAACCGAGGTCTCCCAGACCATTGGCAAACACTCTACACATTAGGCCAATGGCCCGGTACAAATGCAGTTATAAAAATCTTAAACATTATGATAAATGTAAATATCATGAAATATGAGAGAATAATAATATAGATATTATAATAAACATCATTGTACTTCTTGTATTAAGATGAATAAAAGGTATTTTTGTCTTTTTTAATCCACTAAGTAAAAGAACTTCTTCTTTTATACTCAAGTGAGCAGTGATTTTAATTGAGAAAAATCAGTTTGGGAATTGAAGTCCCCTCAGTAAAAGGTCTCCAGTTTTTTAGACTTCAGTGAGTAATGATTTTATTGGGAAAAATCAGTTTGGAAATTGAAGTCTCCAAAGTAAAATATTAATTATGACTATAATATTGTGCAGTCACAGTCTATTGCAGAAATTCACTTAATTGCTTTTTTTTTTTAATTAAACACAATTAAGGAATCCAAAAGAAACTCTGTTACAAAAAAGGACTTTATAAGCTCTAACAAAGTTCAGTGATATAAAATGAAAGTAGAACTCTTCCCCAAGTCTTAAACTCTCTCTTTGCATAGAATTATCTCTTCTAGCCTCAACAATCTGTTCCTTTGTACTGTCCCTAAAAAGCATCGTTTTTTTTCCTAGTGAACCATCCACTTTCTATTAGAGAGACATAGTATGTGAGAAAAAGATAAGGGAAGAATTCATATGAATTGAATTTGTAACATTAAAGGTAAGTGAAGTTGGCGACCATAGTCGAGGGTGACCCGAAGGCTCCTTTTTTGATAGCTACTACACTAAGGTGTTGGGGCGGGTGCTACTCCTTTCCCAGGATTGCTCCACTTTATCCTTGATCTATACCTTATAATGCTGAGTGTTAAGCAAAGAGGCCATCAAGTACCATTTTTTGCGTCTTTGGTATGACTCGACCTGAGATCGAACCCCAATCTCCCAGGCCATTATGCTAATGTCCGGTTTGCTTTGTAACATTACCTTTGTTTTTTTTCATAAATTTATCACAGGAATCTTCATTCACATAACATTTTAGCTTTATTCTGTGAATATTCAATAAAAAATTAAAAAAAACAACAAAATACTAAAGTTTTGGATATTCTTTAGATGTGTACATAGAATAAGCTTAGGAATAAATATGTAAATACAAACATGAAATTAGATTTGAAGTAAAGGTCTAAAAACATACTTTTTATCAAGTGGGTAGAGTCTTCACCAATGGTCCGGGAGACCTGGGTTCACTTTACCCTTGATACGTACCTTATATTGCTGAGAGTTAAGCAAGGAGGTATCAAGTACCATTTTTAAAGTCTTTGGTATGACGCAACCTGGGATTGAATCCAGGTCTCCCAGACCACTGGTGAACACTCTCACCACTAGGCCAATGAGCCTGTAAATATATATATATATATATATATATAATAGGATCCTAGAGGCCTTTGAATACATGCTTTGGTGTAAATATATTGATACATAGATAAGACGTGAAACAATATTTGAAGTAAAAGTCTAAATGAAAAATTACTTTTGATACCCACTAACATGCACACACACACACACACACACATATATATATATATATAGGTATTTTTGTTTTTTACAAAACATTGCTTCTAAGCTTATTTCATAAACACATTTACAGACTATAAATAACCCACCATATTATTAATATATATATATATATATATATATATATGTGTGTGTGTGTGTGTGTGTTAATGATATACAGGAGTTTTTGAAAGTCTGTAAATGTGTATATGAAATAAGCTTTTTTGTTTTCATCCAATTTTTTTATTCAAGAAAAATGCAAGAAAAGAAAATTTCAAATGCCATCATTTTTACAAACCTTTGTAAAAAACAAAAATAGCTTTGATATGATCTCATAATTTAAGTATGACCACATCAAGTGATCTTACTAGTTAACAAAGTACATAAACTAAATTCTGTCTTTATCATACGATGACATTTGAAATTGGACTAAAACAAAAAATTCAAGTTGAATTTTAAACAGTATCATTCTGTGATGTTTAAAAGTTCAAAATTGTGTAATTTTTCTCTTTCCATAAATAAACATCATCTTTTTTTCCCCAATTTCAGTACCATTTTATACATCTGGAGGTGTACTCATAAGCATGGGTATCTTACTTGCTGGTGTTGCTGTCACAATTTATCTGCTTAAAATTGGTAAGGGTTTTATTCAAGTCTTTTTTTTTGGCAGGTGGGGGTCTTTCATTTCCTGCTAGATGATATTTACTATGTGCCATGAAAATTTTTGGTAAAAATATTTTAAGAAATTCAAAGCCAAAGAATAATAAGAGCTATCCAAATATCTGCATTACATAGATCTGCAAGAATCCTTGAGTCTTTTAAATAATTTAGGCTATTTGCTGTATTTCAGTCTCCAGAAAGTGTCATTAGATACAAAGAAAGTTTAAAAAATAACCATTATAGTGAAAGCAGCTGAAGCATCAAAACTTTTTATTAATTATGAATCAACAAAAACGCTGGTGAAATATTCTTTAGGAGAACAGATATGATTTTTGCATTATGTATATTTTTTGTAGACTGGCTAAACACCTCTTCAGCACTTAACCAGATGGACTGGCTCATAGCCATAAATAGCCTATGATTAAAGACTTCAAGGGTTGATTTTAGAAGCTGATTTATATTTGAACTGATCTTACTTCGTACTATATTTGACCCTCTTCAATTTCTTGTAAATTCCCTTGTTAATTGTTTTTAACTTATTGTACTGTGTCTTTTTTGTATGTATCTATTAGCACTAGATACTGGTACTGAATAAATATATTAAGCACTGATTTTTCTCTGTGTACCATTCACCTCGATGATGCAACAATATTAGATACATTTTTACTGTTAGATTTGAAGCATTAGTTTCTGGAAGACAAATTTTGAGCAAAGGTAAAAACAATGGAGAGAAACTCATCAAAGGCTGTCAGCAACCCAATCATCTAAGACGCTTTTGCCATCAGATTGATGTGGAAGTTTATAAAGCACAACTAACAAATATATAAAGAAAAATTATATACCAGCATGAAGGGTATACTATATTTAGATATATGTATTATTTATGTTAACATTCTATCTTGGCTTACGGGATGAGCAATTATCTCCCCTGATACTCTCGAGAAGAGAAGGCATTATGGGATGACAGGAAGTAAACAAACGGTCATATTGGTTTATGTGCGAGTGTAAGAAGAGGCATGTAATAAAGGCGTCCCCGTATGCAGAGTGTTAAAGTCTGAGTTCTTTGTGTTTAACAATTTATATAGTGTAATAAATCATTTTTATATTTTGCCATTTATCATCAATCTTGAAATAGAAAGATAATGATTGGATGATTTCATTCTTTCAGGTCCTGCCAAAAATGCAAGTAAGTAGATGCATTTCTTTATCGATTAAAAATAAAAGCTGTTAATTCTTTTCTCTTGTGGAAAAGGTCATATCTAAAATAAATAAGCTGATTTGACGACTGACAAAAGTCAATTTATACCACTGGATTAAACCCAAGTATAAAATAGAATAATATTACTGCCCTATGACTACTGATACTATAACTGCTGGCATCATACTCCAACCTCGTTGTTTGACAAATAACATGATATGACATTGCACTCTTAAAACCTTATTGACCAAACAACTAAATGTGAGATTATACTCCCACCACCTTACTTACCAAACAATTCAATATGACATTATACTCTAACCACCTTGTTTGTCAAACAATTCAATGTGTATGAAAATAAATGATTAGTACTCGGGCATCAATGTATTATCATATTACATATGATACAAGATCAAATGTTGAGAGTATCAATCAGTTTACAAGATTACCCTGATACCACTCAACAGTGTAGATTTAGATTGTTTTTTGGATAAATGTAATACACAAAAGAGGGTGAAGGGTATGCCTCCTTGACAACAAGAAAACCATGTGAAATCAACTTCTTAGTAAACAGTCTTTCTTTCTTCTTCAGCCTTTTTTCGTCTGCTGTCCTATCTTTTCACTCGATGCATTCACTCTGTCCGCGTTCCCTCTCTCCGCATTCCCTTTCCTGCTGTCTCATCCATCCGAAACTTAGACAATCTTGTCTAAGGGCTGTAACTCATGCCACCTTGCTGGTATACTTCACTAATGCAGATTCTGCCTTTCAGATTCACTACACCCTCATGAATATTTTCTCGCTTTGCATGCAAAACACGTTCTCGCCCATTTTGGATTCCGCTGCAAATCATTATTTTCGTTACAAACAGTATGTCCAGTTATAAGTACAGTATAGGAAAAAAATTAGAATGGGACCTGTTCAAAAGTATCCAACTATTTAATATTGATCTTTAAAAAAATAAATAAAAACAGCCGACCAAGACAAATAGTTATATAACATGATGAAAGAAAAATCCACAACATTTGGTTACAAAAATATACGTCTCTTTATTTCTCTCAAAAGGGGATTGAAACTTCTGTGGAGTGAGACTGAGACAGGAAGACGAAGACACACATAGGACTTGGACGATGCTATATTGACCCATAATTTCTTCTTCTTCTCCTGACCATACCATGCTGTGTTATCTTCAGGCCCTTACATCTTTGTCTCTTCTGCTTCCCTGCCAGGGGCCACTGCAAGCCATTACCCCACAGGACACTTGGAGTCTTGGATCTAGAGTGAATACTGACCTCTGCAAGACTCCTCATATCTTCTGTGGGCCATGTATATTTAATTTCACAATGCCCACATATTCCGGATGTCACCCACATGACGTGCTTCTACTTATTTACACAAGAGCATCCTACAATCACATTGTTAACACAGCAAGAACATCCAGATCTGTCAAAGGTCAATATGCAACAAATAGCACTTTAAAGTGCTTTGCTTGGAACCTCACACACTTGTCCCTGGGTCCCTTCAATTTTTCAAAGAAGCCTGCAAAGTTTTGGGGGGATTACCATCAGTTGCCTTGTCACATTCTCCTTAATCTTGTTCATAGTCTCTAATGTCTTTGTTTTAGCTTTAAGAAAAATCAGGAATTACCGAGAACCAAATCTTTACTGTGGAGTGGAATTTTGCTGTTAGGTTTCTTGGTATTTTGATACCAAACCTAACATTTTTTTACCTAATTTTCCATTCAGATTATTGCTATGGAAGCACATTGAGTTAAATAGTGTCAGTTATTTCTTACTGAGCAAGTTTTAGAAGAAATTCTCTTGGATTCAGAGACAGAATTGAGTGCAATTAACGTCTATGAAGTCAATTTTGATCACAACCACTTAGATACAAAGATTACCCATGCTACTGTACATAATAAAGAGATTTGATTTGGAAAATGTTCTTTTTATTGTTCTAACACCAGTTTTTAATATGTACATTGATTAGCATACTATCTTATTGTAATTTAGATTTTAAAATAACAATTTTGGAACATTTTTGTGGCATTCATGGCATAAAGGTTATCATCAGAGGAAGTGGACTTTGTGACCTAAGTTCAAATTCTGAATGAGGCTGTTTTCATTTCACATAATGCTAATACCCTTGGGAAAAATATGAATCCAACTATTCTCCCACCAGGTATAGGTAAATAATAGGGCAGAATGAGCTCTTTAATTTTGGTATGGCAACCAATCTATGAGAGAGAAAAATCTGAATTTAAACCAGTTGTAGACCTGAAGAGGGATGGGCTCTTTCGGGCTGTTCCAACCCAAGACACACTACATGACAAAAACAGGTTATCGAATCAGTCAGTCAGTGAAAGTTTGTGATATGATATATTGGTATAATATTTGTTGATATTGGAGTTATACTGTTGGTATAATATTTGTTGATATTGGAGTCATACTGTTGGTATAATATTTGTTGATATTGGAGTCATACTGTTGGTATAATATTTGTTGATATTGGAGTCATACTGTTGGTATAATATTTGTTGATATTGGAGTCATACTGTTGGTATAATATTTGTTGATATTGGAGTCATACTGTTGGTATAATATTTGTTGATATTGGAGTCATACTGTTGGTATAATATTTGTTGATATTGGAGTTATACTGTTGGTATAATATTTGTTGATATTGGAGTTATACTGTTGGTATAATATTTGTTGATATTGGAGTTATACTGTTGGTATAATATTTGTTGATATTGGAGTTATACTGTTGGTATAATATTTGTTGATATTGGAGTCATACTGTTGGTATAATATTTGTTGATATTGGAGTTATACTGTTGGTATAATATTTGTTGATATTGGAGTCATACTGTTGCTGTACACTTAAAGCTGAAATCAATTTCTCTCAACAACTTGACTCTTCAAATACTTTTAAGTTTTTGCTGAAAGTTAAACTTTGAACTTACCAAATTTACTATATGATAAAGATAACTCTGTATGAACACTAGTCATCATCATCATTGATTTGATATCACGGAGTACTTTGACTCTCTCTCACCATCAGTTCCTATCATCCATCACTCTAAACTGTATCCTGAATCTGCACAGAACTGATGTATATAAGTCCTTGCTGGTTGGCAAACACTTGCACACACATGTGTAAGAGTCCATAAGAGAACATTGCTTATGAGCTCATCCTTATTTCACCAGTAGTACTTTGCATGTCTTGTTCATCTTACTTGGATAGTTTGTGAGATGGGAGGTAAGTGGCCGTACAGCTGTTTTACTGGGTGTTGCTTTCAGGATTTGTTCAAAATAGCTCATAGGATTCTTATGTAGTTTCATCTAGTTCTCATCTAGCTTTTTCTCAATGGTTTTCATTAGAGTCCCGAAAGGTTATCATTTTTCTTTTACATTCAGGTGTAATGTTACTGTTCTAAACAGTAATACATGAGAATTCAATCCCAGGTTGAGTCATTCTAAAGACTAAAAAATGGTACTTGATGCCGCCTCACTCCGCATTATAAAGTACAGATCAAGAGTAAAATGGAGCAATCCAGGGAAAAGAGTTGCACCCTCCTCTACACCTAAGTGTAGTAGCGAATGAAAAGGGAGCCTTCGAGTTGCCCTTGACTATGGTCACCAACTTTACTTACTTACATTCAATCTTATACTATACAGGTTAGAGTGTTCGCCTATGGTTTGGGAAACCAGGGTTCTATTCCAGGTTAAGTCATACCAAAGCCTCAAAAAATGGTACTTGATGCCTCCTTGCTTAATACTCAGCACCCTCCTGTATACCTCAATATAGTAGCTATTGAAAGGGAGACTTCGGGTTGCCCTCAACTATGGTCAACTAACTTACTTACATCCGACCATCATAGAGTTGTGCCTCTTTTTATTGTTGTTATGCATAGCCCCTCTTTGAGCACAGTTTAATAACCCATTTAATATGATAAAGACAAAAGAAAGAAAAAAGAAGAAACTCATTTTGATCAGTGACTTAAAGTAGAAAAGACAGTTATTATCATTCATAAATAGTTTACTAAACCATTTAATTTGGTTTGGTTTCTTTATTTTAATGGCATATCAACCTTTGTAGGTTATCTAATGCCAAAGCCATTCTCCTAGAACATTAGGGGCACTATTTAATCCATAGCTGGGAGGATAAGGGGGTTCATACCTTTCCCAAGGGTATTTGCCTAAAAGTGAACGTAATAGCGCGGCTGGAGTATGAACTCGCTTACTACGATTCCGCAGTCCATCACTTTAACCATTACACCACGAGGACACCCCCACCATTTAATTTGGTATGCCCATGTCTCTGAGTTATCATGAGTGTAGCCATTATGAAATCACATTATTCATTATAAAATAGTTGCCCCAACAAATTTTTACATTGATTGTTTTATATCAAATTTCTTACATCGAACAAAGCTCCTGTATGAAAAAATTCTTTACATTTGTCAAGCTAAAAGATAACAAGAGAAAAGTTTATTATTTGTCCAATTGTGGAAGAACTTTTCTTGCTCCTGTAAACTTTTGTTTACAGAACTATTCAACTCCACACTGCACAGATTCTTTTAAGACAGATTAATCATTTATGATTCTTGGTAAATTAATTGCCAGTAAATTCATCTCATGGTAAATTTATGCCAGGTAAGTTCATCATATCAGATTAATTGCTATTTTTCCAACCCTTTTGCTCTTATTAAATTCTTCAAAGTTGTAATTAAATTCTGAATTTAGTCACAAATAATTTATTATTTTGGTTGTGATTTTTCGGGCTGTTGTCCTCATCTTAAATGTTGTTAGTTGAAACACATTTCAGCTGCTGTATCCTCCAGCCTTCCTCAGGTGTCCCTTGTTTATCTGGGCATAGAAATCATTCAATCTGGGAAATCATTATTAAAGTTTAACTGTTGATCAAACAAGGTATTCAAGAAATATGTTTGATCAACAGTCAAACTTTAAAAATGATATCCCAGTTTGAATGATTTCTATGCCCAGATAAACAAAGGACACCTGACGAAGGCCGGAGGATACATCAGCCAAAACATTGTGTTTCAACTAACAACAATAAAGATAAGAAAAAAGTGGAGGTGCCCGTGGTGTAATAGTGGAGGTGCCCGTGATGTAATGGCTATCGTCGTAGGAAATGGACATGGCGACTCGAGTTCAAATCCTGGACGAGAATGATTGCATTTCACGTAGCACTAATACCCTTGGGAAAGGAATGAATCCAATTATTCTCCCTCCAGCTATGGGTAATTAGTAGGACAGACTGAGTTCTTCAGCCTTGGTGAGGCAACTAGTCTAGGAAAAGGAAAACTCTGAACTCAAACCTGTTAAACTCTGCTTAAAAATTGACATTGTGTCATATCCTGCCCGAGCGGAGGGGTTGATAAATAGGATAAAGATAAGAACAAATGTCCAAAAATTCATGACCAAAATAATGCACATCAAGCCTCATCTCAAAAATTCAGACAGGCAAATAATTTACCCATGATGAATTTACTGGCAATAAATACCATACAATGAATTTACCGGACAGGATCACTCACAGGTTTGGGTGGAAATAGCACAAGCCATGAATCAGCTCCACAAAGAAATAAATAAAGAAACAAAAATAAATTCCAAGAATATACTGACTGGTTCCTTATTTTCTTGAGTTCTTAATAGAGGAGAGTGCATGTATGAATGGCTCACCTGGCCGGCCCTCTTGGGGTCAACCTGGTTACAGCAACCAACTATGAAAATGTCTAGCATGGAGTTCACTCAACCACTTGACGTCTGATATCCCAAAGGGGAAGATCAAATCTCAGTTGAATCAGCTGTCTGCCCATGTTGTGAATTTTGGATCCAAACAGCTAGATTCAGTAATCACACAGAAAGCCCAAATAACCGGGCCAGCTGATCATTCAATAATAAAAAAAATTAAAATAAAAAATTGAAGTCCAGAGAACGAACAAACACGGAGTTGAATAATGAAATGATAATGGTTTTAGTAAAAAAATCAGTTAACAATCATGTAATAATTGTTGTTATTTCGACGTTCCATTCACTGTAAACACAAGCAGAATGTCTCGGAATCTAGCCATTATCTTGCAGCGGTTAGGCTAAGTCCACAGTCAGTCTTTCTCACCCAGACTCACTAAGTATTCTTAGTGTAACATAATAATTTTATCCTCAGCCTATTGAAACAACAGAGATGAGAGAGAATCTGGATACACCTGAGTCTAGTACAGGGCTCTTTTCTGTAGGAGCCTCAAGTCAACTCTGCAAGGTCTCTCGCTGCACTGCCAACTGTCGGCAAAAATCCAGTTTATATAATTGTTTATTCTGTTTCAAAATGGGTGTATTCCATTAATGGCCCTCTCTTTAATTAAATCTTCAACAATTAATTCCATTCATTGTTACTTTCTGCTACCCCAACTGTGAATCTCTGTCTCCTACTAAGAGGAGGAGGTTGGTTGCCTCTATGCGACTTCTGGTCTGACTATCGTAGGACTTTGTCTCCCTCTCTCACCACATTTGCTATTTATCCTTTCCCCCTCAAAGGGATGGCCCTTTTCTCCTCGGGTGATTCGTATGTCATCAAAATTTACATACTTTCAAAATTAGCACAAAATTTTCCATTTCTCCAAGGTTGAATTTTTTCTCTGGTCAGCAGCTTGCACCTGGGCCGACCTCGCTGTAACCTTTTATTTCCTGCTCATCATTTGTTTTGACTAGTGATTTCTCCAATCCTAGTTTTCAACACTTTGGTAATTTTTCTGCTAGCCAAAAATTAAACAATATTTCTCTCTTCCTTCCCATGGTGACAATATATTGCATCACTCTTTTTTAAAAAAAGACAATATACTGTCCTAATCTTCTAAAATCCATGCTGAATAGTATTTCTAGCAGGCTAAACTCCGCCACCCCAATCTGCTCTGTTACACATGTGACACTTTGCAAAAACTGACTCAGGCACTGATTCCTAACAACTGCAGTCACAGATCGTTGACAAAATTTCTTATCTCATTCTGTCCAACAGTCAACTAACTCTCTCATCAAAATTCCGTTTAACCACAGTAGACAGGGAGGCACACCTGGCATGAAAAGTGCTCTGCCTCTGATTTCTACCTAGAAAATTTACATTATTTGCAGTATTCAAACTATTGTCCTCATCTTTATTGTTATATACACTACATTTCAGCTGATGGGCACTTCAGCCTTCTTCAACTGTTTCTTGTTGAACTTGGGAGCCTTTATTTTGAATTTGGGAACCTTCACAGAACTTTGAGCCAAAAAGTGACAGTAAAATGTTACCCATGGGCACAAGGGGTCAATCCTGGCTCCCACAATCAACCACACACCTCTTCAGTCACAGCAATCAACCAATGTCATTCCATGGGCTAGCCTTGTCCATGGACATTTCTTCTCGTTGGTTGAACCATTGGACATTGTCATCTTACTCGAATCCTCTGTGTTCCTTTATATGGAGGGTGTGCCAGCCATTGATAAAAGTCACTCCGTCCAGTCAACCACAGCCTGCAGGTCATATAAAAATGAGACCTCAACAAAAGAAAGGAACACGATTAGGTCTGAAGATTTCCTTCTATATATATTTCTTTATATATTTCTGATATGTTATATCATTTCTCAACCCTTCCCTCATCTGCCTTAGTGATGGAACACTGATGTCCACTATTATAATCTTGCAGCAAGCCTATTTCTTAGCAATCAAAGGTTTAATCAGAGGATGGTACAAGACATTACATCACAGAATCTGCTAACTTTTTTAGATTTTCAAGTTCTCTGGCTAAATTTGTTTTTAGGCCAACGCAGCAGTTGTCAACTTGACCTTTGACCTTTTTCACAGAAATGACTTGTCATCAGATTCATTCCCAACCAAAACAAAACGCTACAGAACAACTGATTATATAAGTTTTAACATTTCGCATTTTAAAAAAATATTCAAATATTTTTTTTCATTCATTTTAGCAAATGTACTGGTCTTTCAAAAGAAAGTGCATTTTAACTCTTTCTGCTTTAATAATTTTCCTCATTTAATTCGTTTGACGAATCCATCTATAGTCTAGGACTAACAATGTCTTTATTGTTATATACATAACATTTCAGCCAATGTGCCCTTCCGCCTTCAAGTCTTTCTTGTTGAACTCTGGAGTCTTGCGAGCCTCCACAGAACTTCAAACCAAAAAGTAACAGTAAAAAAACATATATAATAGTGATAAGTAGTAATACAAAGTCTAGATAAAACCATTAGGTTTATAAGTCCCCAAAATTCACTCTGAATTGTCCAGAAGGACCCATAGTATAATGGATATAGGCATTCAGGTTTATACAGTATTAAGTGAAATCATCTGGAGATTCCAGGTTCAATCCTGACTACAAGCAAAAATAACGAGGAATATGTAACATAGTTTGATACTTTTACCTGGGTATGATTAACAGAATTAGAACAATCTACCCCTGTGGATTCAATAAAGGGTTCGGCTGGAACTTCTATGAAGGTTCCCAAAATTGACTTGAAAGCTTCCGAATTTGACATGAAACACCCGAAGGTCACATCAGCTAAAATGTTGTGTATATAACAATAAAGATGAAGACAATTGTCTGAATATTCTATATTATGTAAATTATCAAAAATTAAGACATATTGTACTTAAATACATGTGATTTTTGCTTCCAATGATGGAGGGTAGAACCATGATACCTATTGCATCGACCTTCCAAAATTAAAACATTAAAAAAAAATGATACTCTTGTCGACTGACCTCTGACCATACTAGTGCCAAAGATCTCTGTTTACAACAAACTTTAAAAAGCCAACTCTTTCTTTCTCATTGAGAAATCCTCCTGTTTCTTTTTTATCACTTATTAAAATCTACCTGGCCCTCTCAACTTGTCCTAAGGCGCCTCTGGTGGTGTAATGGTTAGCAAGCTGGACGAGCAAACCTACACGAGTGAGTTCGAGTCTCATTGGGTGTCCCTTTCATATGGCCTTGGGCCACATCTAAGCAAAAAAAAGCTTAGTAAATTTCCTCTCAACTTGTCCCAGCTATTCTTTTAATATTCTATACATTCACATATCCACATACATTGATACACATGCACTACTTTTGCACACACATACACACACACACATTTGTAAAGACAGGCCCACCCCCACATAAATATATATACATGCACATACTCATATAGTCATGCTCATATCTACATGCACATGCATTACTGCACCTATCTTTGTGCATCTTGGAGCATAAGAGTTTATTGTGACTCAATAATTTACATTGATTACACAACAGTAAATAAAAAAAATAGAAAAAAGAAAACAGTAAAATTTCTTCTTGAATCAAAATTGTCTTAATTTATTTTCAGCTACTTGGAAATTTGGGATGTGGTATATTGGTATTCTATTTGTCGATATTGGAGTCCTGCTGTTCCTTTACACTTTAAGTTGGGAAATTGCAAACACAGGTATGTTATACTTATATATATAATATGGAAGCATTCATAGTATAACAGTTACCAGAAAATGAACCCAGCAACCTGATGACGCTGTTTGCATTTCATATAGCACTAATTCTCTTGAGAAAGATATGAATCTAACTATTCTCCCTCCAGCTATGGGTAAATAGTAGGGCAGACTGGGCTCTTTAACCTAGGTATGGCAACCAGTCTAGGTAAAAAAGAACATTGGAATTAAAACTTGTTAAACTCCTAAGAAATTGATCTTGTGTCAAATCCCATTCATACAGAGGGTTTGGTAAATCTATGTAAGTGGAAGAAAAATATTTTCTCCATTCTGTTAGATATTTTCTTTCTCTCTCTCTCTCTCTCTCTCTCTCTCTCTCTCTCTCTCTCTCTCTTTATATATATATATCACCAATTCCAACCTGAAACCAAGACACTTATTAGGAAACTTGAAAGGATCTTAATAAAATCATATAGACAAAATGTGCCTTTATTATTTAATCAAACATGCTTGAATGCCCAACTATGGACTGCAAAATCGTAGTAAGTGAGTTTGTACTCCAGTCGCACTATTACGTTCACTTTCGGGCAAATACCCTTGGGAAAGGTATGAACCCCCTTATCCTCCCAGCTATGGGTTAAATAGTACCACAACTGTTCTTCTAGGAGAATGACTTTGGCATTAAATAACCTACAAAGGTTGATATGCCATTAAACAAAGAAACCTAGCCTAACCTACTGCCCAACTATATATATATATATATACATATATATATATATAAATATATATATATATATATATATATATATATATATACTAGCATGAGTCAAAAAGTTTTTGCAATATTTAGGTAATGTGAGGCACAATTCTGTCACTCTAGATGCTTCTGTTGAGATCATGAAAGGGTTAAACCACATTGGACTGTGAGCTACTGAACTTGCCTGATAATCTTCGAGAGCAACTCACCAGATTTGCCTCAATAGATTGGTGCACAGCCTTGGAATCTATGGCTTTAGGCTGACCTGACCTACATGATCATTGAGGTTCTTGCAACCTGAGTTAAATTTTTTTGAACATCTGGTTACTGTTCTCTGATCAACTGCTCCTTCTTCTTTTGCACAACAATTATTTTTGTTTGCTTTCATTGCATCTTGGCTCAGTTCAAACTTGTAATGTGTAAGTTCTCGAATTAGACTATGTTGCACTTTATCTGTGTGGCTTTCAAATCACATATGGATTGAAACAAAGCACAACATGTCAACACACCAGCTACTATGATACTACCAACCACAGCGGGTACCTTCCATGGTTTGAACTGCTTCAGTCACATGATATACATGCCACAATCGAGCACATACCAAAATATTGCTTGCCCAAAAAAAGAGTTGAGATCTAGGTTTCTTTTAAATTTTTTTCTTTTGTTCTGCTGGCCAGCATTTGAGCACTTGTTTGATTTACAAAAGTGTTTATTAACAAGTTGTTCATTCACCAGTTTTATACTTGGCTGAATCAAAGGTGTTACCATATTTTGTTTGTTTTTTTGTGTTTTATGGCAAATCAACTTTTGTAGGTTATTTAATGCCAAATCCATTTTTATACAAATAAACAGTTCTGTTTCAAACACTTCAGTTTAGCATAAGTACACATTTTAATTGTCAAAAAAATTTCTATTTCCAGCTATTCAGTTTAGTCAGACTGTTCTAATTCAAAGAATTCAGTTTAGTATAAGTATAGTTTTTGTTTACACACAATTAAATGTCAAAATAGCTCCACTTCAAGCATTTCAGTTTAGCATAAGTACAATTTCAATGTCAAAAACAGTTCTATTTCAAACAATCCAGTTTAGCATACAAAAGCAGTTCCATTTCAAACAATTCAGTTTAGCATAAGTATGTAGTTTAAATGTCAAAGCTGTTCTATTTCAAGCAATTCAGTTTTGCATAAGTACACAGTTTGAATGTCAAAGCAGTTCTATTTCAAACAGTTCAGTTAACTATAAGTACACAGTTTAGTTCTATTTGACTCATAGATAGGACTATTCAGGTGCTATCACTCCAGGCCAAAGTGGACCTGGGAGCAATGGCAATGAAGGAGTACTCTGCATTCTCCAAAGCTCCAACATTACTGGATCCTCACCATCAGATTGTTTAGTGTCATATCCCAGAGACTCATTGGGAGTGTCTTACCCCTCTGCAGAGAAGCAGTTATTGTATTCTATAGCCCCAGCCAACTGGGCAAGAGCTGGACTGAAACATTGTTATAAGCATGTTTAAACTTCAGTTGAATAATTAAATTCACTTTCAGATAAATACTTATAAGAAAGGTATGAACTCCCTTATGACCTCAGCTATGCATTAGATAGCACCACTACTGTTTTTCTACAAGGATGGCTTTGGCTTTAGATAAGCCATGAAGGTTGATATGCCATTAAACAAAAAACTAAACCAAACCTTTATCAACTCAAAAATACCACCTCACATCTTGATTTGAGACCACTCCAGAGTGAGGTTGAAACAACAATGATAAAGTGATTGGTATTTTTTCTGTGGCCACATGTCTGACTTCTTCCATTCCTATAATCTTGTTATCTCTTATTAAAGTAAAATAAGTAATATTTTAAAGCAACCCAGATTTTTAATCATATTCAGAAACCAGTTATGACTTTCTTACTTCACATTTTTAGTTCCTATAGGATAATTTTATATTGTAAGACATTCAATGAATATTTTTCTTTTTCTTTTTTTGTTTCTAGTTTTTCTCCCATTCTTGTTGCTGTTGACTATAAAAGATATATTTGTTCTTCTTATTGGCTTATATGTGAAAAAAAATGGTAAGTAAAAATTCTAACATTTACTAAAAAAACACTAAAAAAACACCTTTCATTTAATTACATTCTCTTAATGTGTTAAAACAAAAACCTGTTAAAAATTCTTCTACATCATTGCTTCTCAGATGCAAATCCAATTATTTTTTTAATCATTAATATTACTAAGTTTCCTTAATTTCTTAGATGAAGCATTGTCATGATAAATTTTTGATTTGTATTTCTCAAACAAAAATCCCCTTCTTTTTTTCTTCCCATGATACACCATTTGTCAAGTGATTTGCATTTCCTTTTGTTCTGTACCTGGAGACACTGGGGTCATCTAATAGGTCACTAAAGCTTGCAACTGTTTGCACTCAAAGACTCAATGCATGGTTCACCCAGAATATTTCTTGTACTAAAACTCAAGAAGACATATAACAAGTACATGTATGGTCTCTTGAGCTGCTACTGATGATAGAATCTGTTTTTATATTCACAATAGTTGTTTACTTTCAATTTTCACTTCTTTCTTTTTTGGGGGGTGGGGGGCTGGTTCAGAACTAAATTAATCCCCTTTTAATTCCATCATTTTCCTCCATTCTTTCTTACCCTATTTCTCATGCATGCTCAACAGGCGCTCTTAGTTTGGTTTCTTTGTTTAATGGCATATCAACTTTTGTAGGTTATTTAATGCCAATGCCATCCTTCTAGAAGAATAATAATAGTACTATTTAACCCATAGCTGTGAGGATAAAGGGGTTCATACCTTTCCCAGAGGTATTTGTCCGAAAGTGAACGTAATAGCGCAACTGGAGTTCGAACTTGCATACTACAATTCCACTGTCTATCGCTTTAACCATTACACCACGAGGACACCCCCGGCAATCTCGGTGTAATGGTATTTGTTGTCAGAAATGGACATTGTGAGCCGAGTTCAAATCCTAGAGAGACAATTTGTACTCATCTCACCTGGTCGTCAGCATGGCGGGCACTGACCTCCAAGTTGAATTTACTTTTCTGCTTTGTCATCTGCGAACAATCAAAATAATAATTCTCTAACAATTCTATAGACAAAACAATCTTGCCTGAATTTCCTCTTGTTCTTTGAATAAAAAAAAAAAAACAATATATTTTTACATTTTCTCTCTCATCAAGAGATTTAAAAAATATCCTCATTTTATTCTTTTAAAATCCATATCCTTTAACTTTCACTTTTGTAATGTATGGACTTTATTCTTCTAAAATCCACAATGTTACAGTTAATTTTCATCCTTACAATAATGGCAAGAGCTTTATGTGGTTTCACTCACCACAATGGCAAAGCAGGCAATGGTCTAGAGTACATTATTACTTATCCACTAAACTAAGAGAAAAAGGCATCCTGGTTACAACACTAAGCTGCTGTCATTGGTGAAGTTCCATTTTTGTAGCACTGGGGAATGTGAAACTAGATGCAGACCTGTAGAGGGATGGATTCTGCCAGGCTATTCCTGTCCAAGATATGTTACATGAGTAACACCCCCATGATCCAACTAGGTTACAGGTCTTATGAGTAGAAATTTGACAATCAAAAATAAGAAAAATAAAATAAATAGAGAAAACAAAGCCATGAGTAAAAACCATTTGAGAAATATCAATGTTTAGCGAGAATTTTTGTTGTTATTTTTAGCGAGGAAGAGTTGTAACGTGCATGTGAGTGTTTAACGTTGAGTTGTTTCCTCACTAAGTTTGTAAGGTAAATAATGGAGAGAAGTTCCAAGATATCGAAGTTGAAATGTTTTTAGGAATAGTTTTTATTTGCAGCATGGAATATTTAGTTTGCTTTTGTACTGCAAGCCTTGCGGGAAAAGAAAGAAGTTAAGAGACAAAATGGAGTTATGAGAAAGCAGCGTGTGTTGTTGGACGTGCGAGGGAAGTATGTTCGCAGTATGTAGCGAAAGTCATGTTTGCCGTTGGAGGAAATAAACTTTGGAGTCACCGTGAGTTTCGTGTGTCAAGTGGTTTTGGGGAGAGGCATGCACGTCTATAAAAATGTCGCCCAGAGGTGAAATGAGAGCTAGGTGCCAGAGCGGGATTAGGCATCACATCGACATAGCCAATTTTGATGATAAATAGATGCAAGGAATCTATAAATTAGATAGGTTCCCACATGTGTCCATGCTGCTGCTGCTGATATTGAAGAACCACCAGTGAGACGTCTGCACTGGACGGTGTTGTTCAGCCAAAGAGACTGTGTTTGGCAGCTTACCCAATTTCTGCTGCCCGGAAAGGAGAACCTGGTTGAATAGGATAATTCATCCTGATTGGGGGAAATTATGCGTCACATTAAGTTGCCCGCCAAACCAAAATACAAAATTTCCTTCCGCTACAAATGCTTTAAAATGGTATATTTAATTGAACAGAATTAAATAACAATTTATAATAGAATATTCATCAAAATTTTAACTAAAACTGTAATTATTTTTGCACCACTTTTCTTTCTTGAATTTTAAAAAGATTTTTTACTTCCTTACAATAATCTATACAACTCTTATTTGCTTACCACCTAAAATCAATTAAATCAGTCAGCTTACTGATCAATTTTTAAATCATTTTATAGATTCTTCTGTAATATATTGATTTTCTATATGCCGATCCGCGAAACCTGGGTTCAATCCCAGGTCGCGTTATACCAAAGACTTTAAAAATGGTACTTGATACCTCCTTGCTTAACACTCAGCATTATAAGGTACTCATCAAGGGTAAAGTGGAACAATCCAGGGAAAGGAGTAGCGCCCTCCCCAACACCACGGTGTAGTAGCTATTAAAAAGAGAGCCTTCTGGTCGCCCTCGACTACGGTCGCCAACTTTACTTACTTATATATATATGATATACATATATTTACATATGCATATATACAACGTTCAGCGGAAATATTCATAGGTTGACCAAGTGTTACATTATAGATCAGTGAGATCTATTTCTGACATGAATGTATTTGCCACTGCCTCCCACCAGACAAGGCTTGACACAAAGTCAATGACCCAAAGGCCGATTATAGCGAGGATTCAGGGGAGAGGAAGGTCAGGCACGAGCCAAGGCTCAAACCCTGCTGGTCTATGCTGCTCATTAACCCACTTAGTCCAATGTAGGCCTAATGAGCCAAGCAGTTTCTCGAACCCAAATCTGGGTCCGGGCACGGATGCCAGGTTATAGCTTAAACTAGACAGCAAGGTCTACTGCCATACATAGGAGACAAAGGTGTCAATTTTGCAGCTCGCCCACCCAAAGGTGGGGGCCTTTTGGCATCAAATCTGCCATTGATTTCAATACCCCATCCGGCACGAATGCCAGACGGCCCAGCCAAGGCCAGGGAAATATCTATTTCTGACATGAAGTGTAAGCATTCAAATTAAGTCCTGAGCAGTTAAACACATGGATAAATACAGTTAACCTGTATGATGGAAAACTTTGACCTTGAGGCTAATCTGAGGTTGTGAAGATGAAAAACCATACTGGACTATGAGATACCATGTTCAGTTGATACACTCCAAATGCTACTTACCAGATATGCATTATCAGTTTGGAGCACTGATCTGGAATCTATGATTATAGGCGTACCTGAAATTACTCGATTGTCACAGTTCTTGCAACCCAAGCAAAAGTTCTTCAACCATCTGATTATTGTACTGAGATCAACAGCACGTTCCTTTTTCACATAATAAATTATTTTAGCTGCTTCTGTAGAATATTACCCCAGTTTGAACTCTGAAACCCAAAATCCCCAAATTAGACTACTTTGCACATTCATCTGTGTGGCTTTCAAATCACACACAGATTAAAGCAATGCATAACATGTCAGTACACCAACTACCACAATACTACCAATTACAGTGGGTACTTTTCACAGCTTGAACTGCTTCAGTCATGTGATATACACACTGCGAATTCACACATCCTAAAATATGATAAAACTTTTCAAAAACTTTTCACTGAACGAAGTATATATATATATATATATATATAAAGGAACTAGGATGATTTTAATTGATTTTGACTGATTTTACATTTTAATTTTAGAAATTAACTTTCAATGATCAGTTTATATTTATAATGAAACAGAAAATTCTTGTATACACTGGTGTAAATTAAGGAAGTTTATACACTTATTAACTAAATTAGTATATTTACTATTATAGATTAGACAGTGCATACTGTGTTGTAAATTTTGTATACATACTGCAAAAAAAGTGATTATACACTACTGTAAATTTGTTCGACATATTTCCTCAAGCTAAAAATTCTTCATTCTTTTTCTATTTCAGGAGGATTTTTCTTCATGAATACATCAAAAGTTTGCAATGAAACAGTACTTTCTCCAAAATTAAATCATTTCTAAGACATCCAATGACTCATCTGTTGTGATTTAATAATCAATTGATTTTCAAAAGACCATTGGCATTATTCAATTCCTTTAATTGCCTCGTTGGCTGGGGCTGTAGAATACGCCAACTGCACCTCTGCAGAGGGGTAAGACCCCCCCTCAACGAGTGTCCTGAAAATGGCACTAAACAATCTGATGATGAGGTTCCAGTGATGCTGGAGCTTTGGGGAATGCGGAGCACCCCTTTATTGCCATTGCTCCCAGGTCCACTCTTGTCCGGAATGGTAGAATCTGATAGGGCCCTATCTATGGGTTAAATAGAACTAAACTGCATACTTATGCAAAACTGAATTGTTTGAATTAGAACTGTTTCACTAAACCGAATAGCTGGAAAAAAATGTTTTAGACAATTAAACTGTGTACTTATATTTAAACTGCATACTTAGGTTAAACTGATTTGTTTGAAATGGAACTGTTTTTGACATTGAAACAGTACTTACGCAAAACTGAATTGTTTAATATAGAACTGTTTTGACATTTAACTGTGTGTAAACAAAATCTATACTTATACTAAACTGAATTGTTTGAATAAGAACTTTTTGACTGAACTGAATAGCTTGAAATAGAAATGTTTTTGAAAATTGAACTGTGTACTCATGCTAAACTGAATTGTTTGAAATAGAACTGATTATTTATATAAAAATGAATTTTACATTAAACAACCTACAAGGCTTGATATGGCATAAAATCAAACCAACCAACCAATCAACCAACCAATTCCTTTAAGACATTTATTTATCAGATTGGTTTTTCATACAAATCAAAAATTCTGTTATTACTCTAGAAAATTAATAAGGTAAAAAAGGCAAGAAAAGATAAAAAGTGGAGAGAGAAAAAATAAAATGAGAAGAGCACAAAAGGTAAAAAAGAGGAAAATCATCTTTGTTTGATTTCCTTGTTTAACCTTCCTGGGTCATTTAATGCCAAAGCCATTCTTCTGAAAGAATGGTTGTGTTACAATTTAACTCATTGAGAAACTTGAGAAATGAAGTGCTAAGAGTGTTGAACAGTGATACAAATATGTTTAATTGCTTTGTATGTTTCATGGTTCCACATCATTCCTTCTTAGCCTGACTGAGAACTTTTCAGTGACCTCTTCATAGTTATCATTCAGTTTAAATTCCCAAAAGCAGATTAATGGTATTGATATGTTGGGAGCACACCTAAAGTTGATATACAGGTATCGGCTGTTGAGACTCTAAAACCTAATGAGTTCTGTCGAAGGATTCAATGGAGTAAAACATTTCACTGTTAACTGAGGATTCAAATCACCTTATATGGTTGGTCTCAACACCTTTCAAATTAACCAACTACTAGCCCCCTCCAATTGGCATCAAATAATAAATCATCTGTCTCTTTTTGTCACTGTCTTCAAGACATTAACACATCTCTTCAACACTTCTTCAACAATGAGCAGTGTACAGAAAAGGAGCCATTTAAAATCAAATTTAAATGATTATTCACCTTTCATATGGACCTTTTGCCCATATGGGCTTCAGATAAGTGGACTTTACTTCAGTTTTAAACTACAGAAAATACATTTTGTTTGAAACCTTGTACTATTGTTTAAATGTTTAAGATGTTGTACTGTTTTCTGTTTTTCCTGGCTCGCTTGTCTGTCTGAACACCCAAATCCCCATATAGGCAATGGTTTAGAACAGTTTTTCTCAAACTATTTGATGCTGTATACTGGGAGGATATTTACCAATATGCCATAGACTGGTACCATATTTTCTCTCAGCCAATAGCAAGTGAATTTGTTCATAGTTTTCATTTCTGATCAAGCATTTCTATCTGTTGTATTATATCATGTGCAAAAATAATAATATAGGCTATCTCAATATACATGGGACCCACGCGAATGCTAATTACTCTACTAATAATAATGTGTTCTTTTTTGTTTGAGATTTAAAGATAGTATACTATGGACGCTAACTAAACAGCTGGAGAAGAAACTTGACGGCAACTACACAAGAATGTTGAGAGCAATATTGAACAAGTCCTGGCGACAACACCCCACGAGACGCCAACTGTACGGCCACTTGCCTCCCATCACGAAAACTATACAGGTTAGACGAGCCAGACACGCCGGACACTGCTGGAGAAGCAAGGACGAGCTCGTAAGTGACGTACTCCTATGGACCCCCACATATGGCCAAGCAAAAGCAGGACGACCAGCCCGAACTTACATACAGCAGCTATGTGAGGACACAGGATGTAACCCAGAAGACCTGCCGGAGGCGATGAATGATAGGGAGAAGTGGCGAGAGATGGTTAAGGATATCCGTGCTGGTGGCACGACATGATGATGATGATGATACTATAACAACTATTATTGAACACACAAAAGTCCGTCTTAGTTCACTAACAAGAAAGTTTATTTGCTGCTACATTTTTAAAGTAGTCATTTGGAGAAAGAAAGAGAGTATGAAAGCTGAGTTGACCGTGTTAGCTGGACAAAAAGAAACAAAATATAATAACAGGTTTGATCTGGTGTGAGGTCCGTTTTCGGAGCTCACCCCGAAATGATGTCCACAACTTTCGACTCTTCACATTGTCTTATCTAGTGTTCAATCACGTCTTTATCTCGTCACATTTCCAAGCCAACTAACTTTCATACCCGAGCCATCTCCTTACTTCCGCTTGGTGTCAGAGGGATGGCATATCCATTTCCGGTGGTTCCACACCTATGTAAAAGATTTGGGACCTCCATTTTTTTTCTAGTCATTTTTAATTAGCGTGGTCATTCACCCTTGACTGGCTGACCAACAACAAGTGCTTTGGCCTGACTCACTAGAGGTTAGCTGGCCGTCTTGTAGACTCTGTGTCTCCTTTTTCTTCTTATTTTTTCTTCTTTCTCTCTGTTATGGTAATTTACCCATGTACACAGGAACTCTCCCTGTTATAAATCGCAGTAGGTACTGCTCTTAGGTAGAAGGCAATATTCCAGCAGACAGCCTTGAAAGTCGGACCAAATAGTCTCGCTGTTAACCCTCTCATTTGTATATGTTGTATTACTGTTCTTTGTTAATATATTTAACTCAATTCCTCTCTTGTGTCTTTATTTCTGGCCCCTAACAAGGCCACAACAACTTGGTGACGAGAAGCCTTATAAAAATTTATTTCTAAGAAAAAAATCAAGCCGACCACGTGCAGCACTTGATTTGGCCAGAGTGGAAAAGGAAGAAGTAATCCCAGACAATACGGCACCCAAAAAGCTACCTCTCACTATTTGTCGGGAACTACTATTGGGACCCTCAGTACGAATTCGGAGACCAAACTGAAGGCATAAAACTTAAGCCAGCAGAAAGTTTTCGTCATTCGCTTCTTGAATAGCCGATAAACTGTGAAGGCAAGAAGCTTCCCAAGAAATAAAACAAAAATTAAACAAAATCGACTACTAAACTTCTACCAAGTTAAACAACTGAAAGAAAATTCAACCGAGAATTCTGCTGAAAAGAACTTTAAAGAAAAGTTGAAATTAAATGAACACTGAAACATTTAGACAAAACTAAAAAGAAAAGAAAAATACTCAAATTCAATGAACTTTGTTTCCCGGACACCCCCTCAGATAAGTTCCAGCAAATTGTACAAAAATTTATCTTTATCTTTTCTATCCCTTTCTTTCTTGTTTCTTTTGTATAAAATTCCTTTTGAAAAACTTTATTGCTTGTGTTATCTTTTCGAATCAGTATCCGAACTAGAAAGCTGCGGAACTTACCGTTTCAACTTACAGTTTGAATTTACCGTTTAAAATAACACACTAAAGCCCCCTTATAAACATTACTCTGTTAAATACTAAATTTGGCAATAGTGTCATTCTCTTCATATCAAATTTTATTCCCTTCAAAAATTTCTTTATATTGCAAATTTATCCTTTAAAAATTTTCTTTTACTCTTAAGGACCCTTGGTTCAACATTGGACGCACGAAATTCAATTTTCGTCACACTTTGGTCTTTGCACTGAACTTGAACGTGAGCCCCTAAACTACAAGAATTCATGTCTTTAAAACAAAAGCAATCGTGATTCCCTGAGTGAGTTAGAAATTGATTGTTTTTTTATTCAAATAAAACAAGTTTTTTTACCGCAATTAAATTTTATTTCGGTTTAATTCTAAAAAAGACATAGACAAACATGAACGAGTTTAAATCCGCTATGCTCGATTTTCTTAAATTCCAACATGAACAACAAAAAAGAATGAAAGAGAGACAACTTGAGCAGCAAAAAAGAATGGATCAACTCCAGCTGGATTCACAAAAAGAACGGCTTAAAATCCAAAAACAAACTGAAAAAGAACGGCTTGAATTTCAAAAGCGACTTGAAGAAGAAAGACTCGCATTACAAAAAAAAAACCTGAAATCAAACAACAAAAACTCGAAGAAATTTTACTTCCCACTCAACAAAGGGCAAAGAAACTTGCTTGAACTGAAAAACAGGGGTCAAATTAGTGAAAACGAAAATTCGTTCTCACAAAACACGATCTGGGCGCAATAGATAACTTTACATATTCTCCCAATGGGGACATAACCTTTACCTCCTATTTTAGAAGATTCGAGGATTTATACGCCACAGATTGCGTGAATTGGGCAGACTCAAAGAAAGTTAACCTACTACTTCGAAAACTAGGTACCACGGAGCACACCTATTTGTGAACTATAACTTACCCCCTGGGGGTGTCCTTGTGGTGTAATGGTTAAAGCGATGGACTACGGAATCGTAGTAAGCGAGTTCGTACTCCAGTCGCGCTATTACGTTCACTTTCGGGCAAATACCCTTGGGAAAGGTATGAACCCCCTAATCCTCCCAGCTATGGGTTAAATAGTACCACTACTGTTCTTCTTGGAGAATGGCTTTGGCATTAAATAACCTACAAAGGTTGATATGCCATTAAACAAAGAAACCTATAACTTATCCCGTAAAATAAGCGAACTGACATTTACCGAAGCGCTTAAACTTCTTACAGAACTTTTTAGTCCTAAAACTTAACTCTTTCATAAGAGATGGAAGTGTATGAATTTAACCAGAAAGGATAGTGAAGATGGCATTACATTCGCGTTGGTCGTGAACAAGAATTGCGACGATTTCAAACTGTAAGAATTAAGTGCGAATAATTTCAAATGTCTGATATTTGTTCAGGGATTCGTTTCAGCTAAAGACGCTGAAATTAGACATAGAGTTCTGAATAAATTGGAAAACGATCCAAACCTTACTCTCCCTCAAATAGCGGAAGACTGTCAGAGATTCGTAAGCGAACGCAAAGATTCGAAAAACATTTAGGATTCTAGCACAGCACACATAAGAAAGGTACGTCAAAAGAAACAAAACAATCGCATTCTCCCTTTAAATCAAACCAATACAAAAAGAAATAAGACAACTTGCCCCCTAATCCGGGTTCAGGTTGTGGGTCACAACATTGGTATAAGAATTGCCTTTACCGGAATCAGAAGTAGCTAACTTGTAGCCACGTCGGGCATAAGAGCTCACACTGCCAAGCGAGAAAAAAGGTTAATAGCAGTATAAAAAACACAAAATCAGATGAACAAGATGGATTAAACATTAGGAAATACGTGCAAGAACAAATCCTAAATAAAAATATAAAATTACAGTTGGATTCTGGGTCAGATTTGATAATCATAAATCTAGACACTTGGAAAAAGTTGGGAAAACCAACCTTGCTAAGATCTAATAAAATGGCCAGGTCCGTGACAAGGGAGAAAATCAAGTTGAGGGAGAACTTATCACAAATGTAACCTTTCGAAGAAGGACGTTAAAACTAAATACGTTCGTATTAAATAACACAGAAAATTTATTCGCCACCAACTGGATGGAGAAATTTAAGTTGTAGGACATATCAATTAATTCATTTTGCCAAAAACTCGAAAACCTGACCACCAAGGCAAAAAATTTATAAAACAATTAAAAGAATCTTTTCTGGATTTTTTTTCTGGGGGCATTTCTCGGTATAATAAGATGACGGCAAAATTCCAGTTAAAAGATGACATCCAGCCAGTGTTCAAAAAAAAAAAAAAAAAAAGAAATGCGCCCTTCACCTCTTTACCATAAATAAATGAAGAACTCGACAGACTAGAAAGAACCGGGGTCTTGTCGAAAATTGAATGCAGTCATTGGGCTTCAACGACTGTCTATGTGAAAAAAGTCAAAGGTGATCCGAGTCTGCGCCGACTTCTTGACGGGGCTTAATGCTACACTCAAAGACTATCACTATCCTTTACCAAGCCTGGAAGAAATTTTCGCGAAACTAAATGGAGGGTTTTTTTCAAAAATCAACCTCAGTGACACGTATCTTCAAATACCGGTGGGGGAAGAATATTCTAAGTTGCTCTGTATCAACACTCATCGTGGGTTGTACAAAT
Source organism: Sepioteuthis lessoniana (assembly GCA_963585895.1). Taxonomy (NCBI): domain Eukaryota; kingdom Metazoa; phylum Mollusca; class Cephalopoda; order Myopsida; family Loliginidae; genus Sepioteuthis; species Sepioteuthis lessoniana. The sequence goes on along the minus strand of CAUZXS010002925.1, from coordinate 29,231 downwards.
TCGGACGTCTACCGTTCGGGGTCAAGATTGCGCCGGCACTCTTCCATCTAGTAATGGATACTATGCTGAGCGACCTTGACTTCGCGGTTGCATATTTGGACGACATATTAATGAACAATCAAAATGTAGAACAACATAAGGAACATGTTCCTAAAGTCTTCTCAAGAATTCAGGAGTACGGTTTCAAATTGAAAGAATCCAAATACGACTTTTTTTTATAGAGAAGATTAAATACTTGGGATACATTATCGACAAAGAAGACCGAAGGCCAGACCCACGACGGACTACCGAAATCAAAGACATGCCAGCTCTCGAAAACGTCTCTTCCTTACAAAGTTTCTTTGGACTGGCAAACTACGACCAAGTGATTATACCAAATATGCACAACTAACATGCTCCTTTAAACGAACTTCCGAAAAAAGACAAGTACTGGGAGTGGACACCTGAATGCCAGGATGCATTCGTCAAAATAAAAGAAGTCTTGACGTCAGAATTGTTTCTTATCCAGTATAACCTAGACCTTGAAATTATAGTTATCAGCGACGTCAGCTTGTATGTCATTGGAGCATGTATTCTGCACAAGATGCCAGATGGATCTGATAAACTTGTTGCTCGAAATCAATAATACAAAATGACGACAATTTATCCATTGCATCCTGTATAAACAAAGCAGCTAGTACCGTATGAAAGTGAAAAAAAAGGTAAATGTCCTTAGAAATACAAAGAAAATGATAGCAAATAAAATAGGCTTACTCAAATATTTCCGTTGAACAGCTAATTAGAATTTATACACAGTAGAATAAGAATTGTTTATAAGCGTATTGGCGAAGAAGAATGCCGAACAGGTATCTTTAAAGGTTGTTCAGAGTTGGTGTCGTGGAATTTAATTGAGTAAAAGATTGCTTGCGGAGTGCAAGAGAAGCTAGTCACTGGTCCTGTGACCTTCTCTAGTTGTGGGGGCGCGAGTCATGTTGCGTGTCTTGGGTAGGAATAGCCTTCGGAGACCTTCTCTCTCCAGATCTACAACTGGTTTGTAGTCAGTTTTCTTTCTCCGAGCCTGGTTGCTATATGAAAGTTAGAGCCCAGTCTACCCTACTATTTACCCATAGCTGGAGGAGAATAGTTGGAGTCATACCCTTCTTAATAGTATTAGTGCTATGTGAAAGCATTTTACAGAGGTGGGTCACCTTTTTTGGTTGTCCTTCAATAATAACCACTGATTGAGGCTCCCAGTTTCAATCTACACTCCTCGATGAGTTCACGAAATCACTGGGAGTCAAGCACATAACAACAACAGCATATCATCTTTTCACAGACAGCTTAAAGCAGCATCAGCAGCAAATAATGATTCCAGGACAAACCTACCATTGGTGTAATTATCCTTCAGAAATGCCACGAAAGAAGATTTGGGATGCACAGCATCCGGAATGGATTACGAAACATCCTTGACACTGCCGTGACAGTTTTGCGATAACATCTAGCACCAACAACCAACAACATCTTTCGTACAAAATCTGAAACAACGAATGAGTGATTTGGTTTTTACGCCTATCAGAACACAAATAAAAGACCTTTACACACCAAAAGATTGTAGAGAAGAGGAAAATTTCGTATTTTGGTTTGGCGCGCAAATTTAATTCGACACTTAATTTCACCCAATCAGGATGACTTATCCTATTCAGCCCGAACCTTCATTTCCGGCTAGCAAATCGGATAAGCTGACAAACACAGCCTCTTTGGCTGGAGAACGCCGACCAGTGCAGACGTCACACTGGCCGTTCTTCAATAGCGATGCTTTTTAGCTGGACAATGCCGCCCAGTGCAGACATCTCACTGCGGCTCTAGAATAGCACCAGCAGCAGCAGCATAGACAAACGAGGGAACCCATCTAATTTATGGATTCCTAACAAGGAATCCTAGTTGAATATAAATTAGATGCATTCAACATGCCTCGCACAGGCACAACTTTATGTTACCCCAAAATTGGCTATGTCGATCTGAGCGTAATCTCGCTCTCGACACGCAAGCTCAATTCACCTCTGGTCCACCTTAATGGAGATAACGCCTACTCTCCCCAAATACCAGACACGAAACTCACGGTGACATCCAAAGTTCAATTCCTACAACTGCAACATGTCTTTCGTCAAAAATGCAAAAAACACAATTCCTCACACATCCAACGACACACGCTGCCATCTCAACTTCTGATAACTCAATTTCGTCTCAATACTCACAACCCTTCACGAGTCTTGCAGCACCAAAAGCAAACCCAATATTCCATGCTGCAACTAAAAACCTATTCATAAAAACACCTTTCGACTATCGCCATCTTACTTCTTCATCATCATCCTTAAATACCTAACTACAATTAGCGGGGGCCTTACACACTTAGCGAGGAAACAACTCAACGTAAACACACATACGTTACAACCATCTTCCTCGCGAACAACAACCGCTTTCCCTCGCTACTAACAAACCAACTTCTCCAGCTAAAATCATCCTACAAAACAACCGCTAAAAGATCTTCACAATGAATGTTTCCTACGAAATGACGCTGTAAAAAGGTGTTATATGACCGAAAGAGATCTCTTTCGAATTTATCGTACACACAAAATACTGATTGCAACAAGCGCACTCGAGAGCATTCACCGGAAGTTATCGGTGCTGAGACTTTCTTCGGATGGGAAAAAAAGGAGGTTCTGGGCATAGAATCAGTGCATAGCGAAATGCTGATGAAATTTGTCAAAAAATAGAAATAATTAAAAGTAATTTTTCGGCCAAACCGTAACCTTCACGGTAAAAAAAAAACAAAACAAAGAGGGGCAGATCAAAAGAAGGCAGACTCAGTACTGCAACTGAGAGAGAGAGAGAGAGAGAGAGAGAGAGAGAGAGAGAGAGAGAGAGAGAGGCAAAACTCGAAACCACGCATCACCCACATTAACCTTCCTCTTCTCCGCTTGAAGGAAGCGACTAACTCATAAATCAACGAACACCCTTCTCGTCTCCGCACCCGTAACATCTAATTGAAAAATACGCTTAAGTCCAACAATCCTACCACTAATTAATTTTTTCTACTTTTTAATTCCATATCAACACGTTTTCACAAACCCAGCTATTTGGACTTTTTACTCATTTGTTTCCAATACAATTGTTAAAATTTTTACGTACCTTCATATTCTTTGTTTTTGTAACTGTGCTTTTTGTACTTTCTTTACAACCATACGCTGATATAACAAAGGCTTCTTTCCCCTGCTTACTCAGGACCTTTTCAAGTAGTTGACTGGAAACCGAAATATTTTACAGTTGTTATAAAAGGCAAACAAGACATTGTCTCTATTGACAGACTAAAAGCGGCGTACTTGGATTTACCTATAAAGAACAGTACGATGAAATGTCCTGTACCTTAACCGAATACGAAAGTGAGCGAACCACTTTCCACACTGACGCATAAACCTGCAAACATTACTACAAGATCGGGCTGACACGTACATTGGCCAATCCATTTTAAAACATATGTTAGATATTGAAAAATATCTTCAATATTTATCAATCTGCGGGGTGGGTATATAGGAGGGTAAGTGTTTAAATGGCTGTCGATGGCCGCGTCGTACCAAAAATTCTAGAAAAATAGGATACATTATGGGATACATATTTTTTCTAGTCTTAAAATAAGCAATAAAAACATACTTAAGAACATTCTAGAAATCTAGGATCAAAACTGCATTAGCATTTAAGTTACATTTTTATATTTTTCAACCAATTAGCTAAAAACATAGAATAGAACATTCTAGAAAAATAGGATCGGAAGTCAACTAACAGAAAATATTTAGGCTCTAAAATAAAATAATAAAATACAAATCTGATTGGTCAATAAATGTCTACGCGCCAAGATTTTAGGACGATTCTTTGATCCACCTGTAGGATATAAATAACACAGAGTTAGGGAGCCATTCTCTTACACGAAGACTAAGACGAAGACTAAACAACAAGCCACTAAGCCAGTAAAGCAGTAGCCGATACTATGTCCGGCAAATTCCTTTCCTTCCTCAACTAAAGTTCATGACCTAGCTTCAGATGGCCGCGAATCACATTCAAAAGAAAAACACGGCAAACTTTCTTTCATCAACGCGACACGCTGTCGCCACAATCATAAAACCCTCTATGAACCTAATGTAAGTAAGAACGACCTATTTACGGACTCCGTTAACATACACACATCTTTAAACAAATTTATTTTCTTCTTGCCAAACTTTATTTTCCAAAAGGCCATTTACACATCAGGTATTTTATTTGTTTTCATATTCTGTTATATGCATATTAAATTGTTTCTTGTTTAATGTTCTTTGTGTTCTATTCCATTTCTTTTACGCGATTGTAAAGTTTTGTGTTGTATTTGTGGTGGAAATAATTTAGAGAGCAATACCCGTAAAGTACGAATGCACATCTACTGAAATAACCAAATTAATACAACCCCCACAACATGATTCACTTGGTCCCGAAACAAAAAAGTTATTGGGCTTCGGTAAATTAATTAGTTTCGGGAACCTATTGGACAAAGAAATCCCGTGCCTTGTATCTCCAACTGTGTCCGCGCATTTTATCTTGTCCCGCGCATAATATATCTTGTGTTTGGAGCCGGTCACGTGACACGGTACTTCTATGTATTCTACAATTTCGATAGCTCGTTTTCTCATTGCTTCGCTCTCCCAACTAGCAACATATGGCTCAAGACACGTAACATGGAAGCCTATATAGTCTGTGAGCTCTTTCCTCTCTCTCGTTCTGCCTTTCGGCTAGACGCGTTCCAGTCTCACGTACGCGCGCGACCTCAGACATTTCGTCACATCCCTATAGAGACAAACGACCCACGTGGTAGAACACACGGCCCTCAAAAATACATTGCTATTCTCATGTATACTAGTACTTTGCGTGGAATACTAAGTCAACTTACACGTATAATAGCAATGGACACTCTTTAATATTTCTCGCATACATTTACATAATAAAACATAAACAAACGTACTTAAGGATTTTGACTTTCTTACCCTTCGTTTTAAGCAAAAATACTCATTCACCGTAATCGTGTTAGTTACAGATACACACACACACACGAATATTCTTCATACTGTTTTTGTTATGTTTCCTTTTTGCTAGTTGATATATGAATTAATTTTGTTTATATTGCCCTGTTGTAACAATTCTTTTGTCTACGTCGTCTTTATTGTTTGCCTTTTAACAACATACCCCCACAACAGCCTTGTTCAAGTTTACTTTCTACGACAATGACCGTTACGCCACGAACACCTTTCTTAACCGTCACAAAAATCGACGTCTTTCCATTTTGAATTGTTTATTTTAAATATATTGCGTTAATGTTCATTGAAAGAATATTTGCTTACTTAAGAGTCACAAAAATCAACGCCTTTCTACTTTTAATTGGAACTTTATTAAAGGGTTAACTAACAAAAAACGACACCGGGTTTGGTCTTTAAACTTCTGCAAATGAACATGGCCGTATCAGCCGTTTAAAACTTTTGCCAAAACTTCAAATCGCGATGGTAAATCACGGTTTCATTGAATTCATATCTTATTGTCACTTTCTTATTTAGTTTCTTTGTTTAAATGATTATGTAAATTTCTCCACATTTTATTATCAAACTTTTTTTAATTTTTTTATTTTTACTGAGTTTTTCCTTTAAATTTTAGTTATGTACTATCAAAACACTCAAAAAGTTTTCCGACATGTATTTTGATTTATTTTATTTTTTGTTTTGTGAAAATGAACGTTTTTTTTTTCCAAACCCTCTTTAATCAAAATTGTTTTATTATTGAATTGAAATGTTTCCTATTGTTAAAAAAAACTTTTTTCCGAAAAGCTAAAAATTCCAGTGGCACTTGTTGAACAACTGATATTGTTACAGAAAAAAAAAACATTTTCTTGATTTAGTGGGGGGAAATTAAGATTATTGTAATTCTTTCATCTTAAATGAAATTATTACTTTTTATTCATTCTTTAAAATATGTTTATTTCTAAAATATAAACCCCTATTTTACTCACGCAACAAAACAACTTATTTCATTTTTTTTACTCCAACTAATTTAGAAACCATATAATTGCTTGCAGATTATTGGTATTAGTTAAGAATACTTGAAACCACAAAACTGTACAAACAAATCATGATTAATATATATATATATATATATATATATAGCCCTATTTTACTTTTTAATTTTGTGAAACCACAAAATTGTACAAACAAAGCATGATTAATATATATATATATATATATATATATATATATATATATATATATATATATATATTTCAAATATAAGGGCCTATTTTACTTACACGACAAAACTTATTTAATTTTTTATTGTAACTTATGTATGTGTGTGTGTGTGTGTGTATGTATATATGCATTAATTAGAAACTATATAATTGCTTTCAAATTATTGGTATTAGATAAGAAAATGTGAAACCATTTAACTGTGCAAACATTATTATTATCATTATTAAATAGGAATTTTTTTTTTTCATTTTAATAGATATGAAACCCAATTTTACTCACAACAAAACAACTTATTTCATTTTGACTGGAAGTTTTGTCTTATTCTAAACATCAGGCACATGGTATAACTTTATTTTGTTTATTTGATTTAAAAGATAAACCCCTGATCCCTAATCCTAAACTGGTGTCCATTACTAGATTTGTCGTTTAAGACTACTCAGAAGTGAAAATTTATTTATTTCTATTTTTTTTTTTTTGTGGGCCATTCGCATGCTTTTCTTCAGGGAGAGAAGAATGATAATGTCTTTTTCTTAGAAATTATCACTGTTAAGTTAATAAATGAGTGTGTGTCTGTGTGTTTTTTTTAGAATACTACATTATTTTAGAATTAATTTAGTGATAAAAAAGGCAGATACATTGCAAATACCCAGCGATAAGTACAGACATATATATGAATTTTAAATGTCCTTGACACTGAAAATAAATGATTGTTATTTTTAGAAAAAGTCTTTCACTTCTTATTTGTGTAAAATAAAATTATTTACCAATTATGTTTTGTGTGAAAGTCTGTCTTTTTTTTTTTTTTTTTTTTTTAAAGGCAAAAAATGTGATCAGCCTATCATTTTGTAAAGTTAAAATTAAAACATAATAGGAAGGCCTTGAAACTATTTATTAATTCTGCAAATTAATGATTTCAGGACCTTAAATCAAGGCTCAACATGAGTACTACTTTTGTAAAGTTGAAATTCAAACTATCTATCTAGAGAATTGAAAATCAAATTCTTCAAACCAGCCCTCAGATGTGTATTACAATCTGGCTTAGAGATTTAGATATTAGGATAATACTTGTCAAAAGTATTAATTATTAATAACTATTATTAATACTTTTAACCAATATGACAATAAGATATGAATTCAATAAAATTTTAATTCTTCTCTTTTTTCCAAAACATGCCAAATATCATTCAAGTTCATTCTAAATAAATTTTGATAACTCTATTTTTATTTTTTAGGATTTATCCTCATAATTGCCGCAGATGTTTCTTGATGATCAGTTCGAAACAGTAAAATTTTAATTTTGCTTGTGAATGTTCTTGACTCTCTCTGCCAAGTGTCTCCTGAAAATCTGAAAAAACTTCTAATACAATGAGACTTCTATGTGCAGCTTCTAAGTTTGTGATAAACTATTTAAATAAACCAGATGGTTAAATATTGAATAAAAACTACAAATACTCAATTGAGTATTGTTTGTTTTCAATGCTCAAACTGGGTATTTAATCTTATCACATAGTAGCTACTGCTTCTTTGATGAACTAGCTAATGGAGAGATGCTACTAAGAGCACTGTGAAACCATGTAGGGGGCCAACAGTACCGTTCTTATTTTGGCACAATGAGTCTCAGGCAAGAAAGCAGTTCATATGAGGCATCTGATGAATCATCCGAAAATGAGCTGCTTGATCGTAGTCTATCCTTGTGGCGAGGCTGGGTGGCTGTTGACGACGATGATGATGATGAAGATTTTACTCCTTATCCACTCGACCTACATACAGCATCCAGTATTGGGCATTATGAATGTGTTAGAACAATTGTCACAAGGTAGGTAATCATTGGCAAAAGCCATTGGTTTTTTTTTGGTTTTTTTCATTTTATGGTTTTTATATTTTTTTCATAGTTATTACACTAGTAATAGTAATAATAAGCAGGGTATTAATCCAAAGTATTGGAATAAGATGCAACAATAATCAGATGGTGTTAGTGCCAGATTTATTATGTCTAGTATGGGCTGTAGCCCCAAGACTACAAGGGCCCTCAAAGGCACTCTAGTTTTGAGCTCCTGATAAAGCTAAAAAAAATCAGCATCTAAGAACAGGAGATTTTTTATTTTCAGATTTAGTGGGATTTTTTAAAACTAATTTAAAACAGTTCAGAGTAAATGGCCCCTTTTATTTGGAGTATGTCTTTTAAATTTGATAGGGTCTTTTGAAAAGGCCCCATTTATATTTTGATGTGTCTTATATTAATTTTTGATGTAGTTTTTTTTTTTTTTTTTAGTTTTACAAAATTTTGTTTATTTTGCTCAATTTTACATTTCATGTTGCACCAAAAAAGCATCATCAAAAAATATCTTTTTTTTTTTTATAGAGATGGTAAAGAGGGTCAAACATGCATGATTAAGGGGCCCAAAATTCTTTTAGCCCAGGATCTTCTTATGGTTTAAATCTAGCCTAATCATGATAGGGCAAAACTGGTGCCTTTTATTGGACTTTTTTTTTTTATTGGACTTCTTTTTTTTTTTCTTTTTTTTTTTGTAGAAAAGAAGTTGACATCAATACTTGTAATAAAGGAGGCTGGACCCCTTTAATGTATGCCAGCTACATTGGTCATGAAAATATTCTGAACTTTTTACTGAAAGCAGATGCAGATGTGAATATCACAAATCTCAAGGGACAAACAGCACTGATGTTGGCTGCAAGCTGTGGAAATGATAGAGTTGCACATTGCCTTTGTCAAGTTAGTAATTGTCATTTTATCAAAACTTGCTCTACATGCAGGATTTTTAAATTACTTAAGTGAGTCAAGTTTTGCACTATTTGGGTAACATGAAGCACAATTTGGCAGCTTATGCCAAAGTCATGAAGGTGACACTCCATACTGGATTCTGAGATGTGAAGTTCACCTGATACTCAGTGTTACTCACTGGATTTGTATTGGAGATGCCCGTGGTGTAATGGTTATTGTCGTAGGAAATGGACACAGTGACACGAGTTCAAATCCTGGACGAGATTGATTGCATTTCACATAGCACTAATACCCTTGGGAAAGGTATGAATCCAATTATTCTCCCTCCAGCTATGGGTATATAGTAGGGCAGGCTGGGTTCTTCAGTCTTGGTGAGGCAACTAGTCTAGGAGAAGGAAAACTCTGAATTCAAACCTGTTAAACTCCACTTAAAAATTGACCTTGTGTCATATCCTGCCCAAGCGGAGGAGTTGGTAAATATGGATTTGCATCTATGGCTTGGTGTATGGCCCTGGAATCTAGTTTTAAGCCTACCTAACTTTACCTGATTGATGAGGTTCTTGCAACCCAAGGAAAATTTCTTGAGCCATCTGGTTACTTTACTGTGATCAACTGCACCTTCACCTTTCACACAACTAATTTTTTTGGTTGCTTCCTTGGTTTCCTTGAACTTCTTCAAGTGCATGTGTCAGGATCACCATCTTTTTTTTTCTTTTTTTTTCTCAGATTTATAGACAGTATCACTCATAAATAGATAGCCTTGTGCTGGACTAAGTATTGTATACATTTTTACTCATAAATAAATACATTTCTACTAAATGTTTATAAAATTAATTTTCTTCTAAAACAAAACTGCCAATATTTCAAAAATTTCTAGTGGAACATGATACAACCAAGATGGATGTTATGACTTATTATTATCAAAATCTAAAACTACCACAGCCCAGTTGGCTAAGGCTGAGGAATACACCGACTGCATCTCTGCAGAGGGGTAAGACTCCGCCAACAAATGTTCTTGATATGACACTAAACAATCTGATGGTAAGGTTTCAGTAATGCTGGAGCTTTGAGGAAGAAGAGTACCCCTTTATTGCCATCACTCCCAGGTCCACTCTGACCCAGAATGGTAGCTCCTGATGGGGTCCAATCTATGGGTTAAATATAACTGAACTGTAGGACAGACTAGGTTCTTCAGCCTTGGTTAGGCAACTAGTCTAGGAGAAGGAAAACTCTGAATTCAAACCTGTTAAACTCCGCTTAAAAATTGACCTTGTGTCATATCCTGCCCGAGCGGAGGGGTTGGTAAATAGTAAATATAACTGAACTGTGTATGCTAAACTGAATTGTTCACAATAGAACTGTTTTTACATTTAACTGTGTGTAAACAAAATCTCGTTATGCTAAACTAAATTGTTTGAAATAGGACTGTTTATAAAAATGGATTTGGCATTAAATAACCTACAATGGTTGATATGCCCTCAAACCAAACTAAACAATACCAGTAGTATTAGTAGTAGTAATAAAAATGGTTGAGAAGACTTCATCTAAAGTAGAAATAAGAGGTGATTTCTATTTGTAATATAACTTTTAAATAACTCTTATTATTCTGCTAGAGAGGAAAGTAAGTTAATTTATACTATTATTGATTGGTTGATATATGAAGTTAGAAATGCAATTGATTTTGTAGTTTCTCCTGCCACTTAAGAAAGTCTTTTTTGCACACACAGTCTACGTCAACCTCTTTAGCAACAACATATCACTTGATCTGGTCATAAATGTCTGTGTCAGTAATTAAAAATAATTATTTTGGAAAGCAAAGCAGATGATCTAAAAGTAGTGGTAATAATAATAAATCTGGTAATATTTAATAATATAAATAATCTTCAATAATAATACTACATTAATATTTACATAAAAATTGTAATACAACAAATTGAAAAAATAAAAGTTTGAAGAATTTTTTAACTTTGTTTTTTTTTAATTTGGTAATGTAATACATAAAAAAAGATTTGTTTTCCTATATATTTTGTACTTCTTCAATATGTGTCTCATTTTGAATATTTAATCATTATTTATACTGTGTTGAGTTGACAATGACTATTCAAAGGGTAATCAGTCTCCATATTTATAACTTTCTCTTATAAATGAACTTCTCCTTCTGCTAATCGAAGAAATTACTTTCAGCCGTCTTGCTTTGTTGTCAAAATTGAAGTTTTACTCATGTTCTAAATACAGAAATACTCTCCACAAACTGGAGAGGTATAAAAATAAATATACCACTTATATATATATATATATATATATATATATATATATATATATATATTGTGAAGTTTTATTTTTAGAGTTTGGTACTAAATAATATCTAATATTTTTTTATAATGTGCTGCTAGAAATTATAAAATCTTGGTATATTTGATTTAGAAGAAAATTTTCTATAAAAAATTGGTAGGGATATTTTTGATCAATACTGAATACAATACTTACTTTGACACAAGGCCTATTCTTTATGGGTGATGAAGTGTATATTTTTTAAAAAAATGATGATCCATAGAATCATTAACTGCCTTGTTGGCAAGGCTTAGAATATGCTGACTGTATCCTCTGCAAAGGAAGGACTCTCCCAAAATGGGTACCCTGGGTATATCTCTATACTATCTGATGGTGAGGCTTCAATTCTGAAGCTCTAGGGAGTATAAAGTACCTCTTCATTGCTATTACACCAAGGTCCACTCTGATCCAGAGTGATAGAGCCTGTTAGGGTTCAACTTATGGATCAAATAGGTTTGTTTGAAAGCTATTAGTATTAGATATATTTGTATTAGGAGTTGTTACTTGAAGCTATAAATGTTCACTAAGGATTATTATTTGTTTACCTGAAACCATATAATTGTGTGCTAACAAATGATTATCATAAAATTGAAATAATTACTTGAAACCATATAATTGTGTGCAAACAAATGATTATCATTAAATAGAAATAATTACCTGAAACCATATAATTGTTTGCTAACAAATGATTATCATTAAATAGAAATAATTACCTGAAACCATATAATTGTTTGCTAACAAATGATTATCATTAAATAGAAATAATTACTTGAAACCATATAATTGTGTGCAAACAAATGATTATCATTAAATAGAAATAATTACCTGAAACCATATAATTGTGTGCTAACAAATGATTATCATTAGATAGAAATCATTACTTGAAACCATATAATTGTGTGCTAACAAATGATTATCATTAAATAGAAATAATTACTTGAAACCATACAATTGTGTGCTAACAAATGACTATCATTGAATAGAATTAATTACTTGAAACCATATAATTGTATATGAATTTTTAATATTAGATTGGTATACTTCTTATCATATAACTGTGCGGAAAAAACAAAAAAAAACTCTTTTACAACTACAGCAAAAATGTGAATATAGACATACAATGAATGTTGTTACCTAATCTCAAGGTATAAAATGACCCTAGATGGACTGACATGCCATTAAAATCAAGCTTATAAAACAATGAAATCTGAGGGTTGATATAGAAAAATATAACATTCTTGTTGTTGGGGGCTCAAAGCAACCCCATAATGCTGGTTGCCTAAATTTATGCTAATGTTGATAAGTATCAGACTTGATTCATTGTTTTTTTGGGTTTTTTTTGTCTTAAAGTTTTGATCTCTTTCTAGAATGGTGCAGAATTAGAAGGACAGGATTATCGAGGCTGGACAGTACTATTTCATGCTACTTATGCTGGTCATCAAAACATGGTTAAGTTTTTGTTGGAGAGGAATGCAAACATGAATGCCAGGTAAGCTCTTTCAGCATACACACAGTTACCCCTTGATAACTCTGAGTAACTATGTGCTTGTAAAAATTAACAGGGAAAGCAAAGTATTTTTGATACAGTTATGAAACCTGTTGAGAAAAATAATAATTCCATATCTATTGGATGAGATGAGCACATGGACTTCTTTGCAATGAGGTCTATAAAATAGGTAGGAAACGTCACTGTAGGCTGAGGGAATATTTTTTAATGTAAATCTGAGATAATGTTACATAAGTAAAGAAGATAGTGCTGATGGCATAATGGTTATTGTAGAAATTATACACAGTGGCCCGAGTTCAGATTCTGAAGGGGTCTGTTTGTATTTCATATAGTCTTGATATCCTTGGGAAAGGTATGGATCAAACTATTCTCCCTTCAGCTATGGATAAATAGTAGGGCAGATTAGGCTCTAACCTTGGTATGGTAACTAGTCTAGGAGAAAAAAACTCTGAATTCAAACCTGTTAAATTCCTCTTAAAGATGACCTTGGGTCACATCCTGTCTGTGGCCGAGGGGTTGTGGTTATTGGATTATCACTATGTAGTAAAAAGAAAAAGGTTCATTTGCACATTTGTTAGAGAAGTGAATAGAGATGTAGGGGTCATCGTTAAGGTGTGCTGATAGCACAGATTCCCTTCGCTCTCACTCATCATCTGTTCCAATCAGTCATCCCTCTTGATAAGTCCTCTTGACGGTATCCAGTGACCGTACAGAGCTGATTAATTTAAGTTTTTGCTGGTTAGCTATCACTGGTGTATCCATGTGTTAAAGCCCAGAGGAGAACGTTACTGAGTTAGTCCTAACGACTTCAGCTGTACCCAACATGTCTTAAGAGTTACTTGCTCTTGGCACTAGCAGTGGTAAAAGTTATCTCCCTTCGTCTTTTTTTTTTTTTTTTAATACATTATTTCAATTTTTATTATGGACATTCAAAGAGCGCAAACAAATTTTTCACTCCATCAAAAATGAAGTGAATATTTTTATCTTATTTCAATGAAGAACCAGTCAATCAATATGTTATCTTTCTATGAATATTAAGTAACTTATTGGAACAAACCACTCTGTTGTTAACTCTAGAATATGGCGACTATATCCCCTGTAGGGAAGTAAAGCCCCCTCCCCAAGTAGTGTATGCCACTAAACTGTATCTGGTGGTTAGGCTCCAGTTCTGAGTAGAGTATATTACCCTATCATTGCTGTTATTCTCAGATCTTGTCTAACCCTGAAATGAAGTACCTATTATAATCCCATCTGTGGATCAAATAGTTCTGTTTAAAAAAGATTTTAACATTATGTGTATAAATTATTTTTATACTATATAACTGTGTACAAACCTTATTATTAAATAGAAATAGTTACTTGAAACTATACAACTATATGGAAATTATTTGTATTAGAAATACTTGATACCATATAATTGCTTGGGAAAAAAAATAATTTTGGCATTAAATAACCCAACAAGAGTTGATATGTTATAAAACCAACCAAACATGACAAACCACACTACTTGTCTAAATCAATTTTTACAACTTGCTTACAGATGATAAATAAAATGTAACCACATGGGAATGAAGATACAAAAAGAAAGATGTGAATATGAAGTATGCTTGTAATGGAAATAAAAACATAATTAAGTTAACAATCATTATTGCTTGTATATAACAGGCACCCTAACTTTGGATTACAAAATTCTGATGCCCAGTCGGCAGTGACTGTAGAATACACTGACTGCTTCTCTGCAGAGGGGTACGCCCCCCCCCAAGTGTCCTGGATATGACCCTAAATAATCTGATGGTGAGTTTCCAGCAATGCTGGAACTTTAGGGAATGCAGAGTACCCTTTTATTGCCATCACTCCCAGGTTCACTCTGGCCTGGAGTGGTAGCAGCTGATAAGGGTCCTATCTATGGGTTAAATAAAACTAAACGGTGGTTGGTGTTTACTGTTTTTATACATTTGAACTGTGTATTTATGCTGAACTAAATTGTTTAAAATATAACTGTTTTGACATTAAAACTGCATACTAATGCTGAACTTAATTGCTCGAAATAGAACTGTTTTGACGTTTAAACTGTGTACTTATGGTGAACTGAATTATCTGAAATAAAACTGTTTGACATTTAACTCTGTGTCGGCTGGGGCTGTGGAATACACTGACTGCTTTTCTGCAGAGGGGTAAGACCCCCCCCACCAACGAGTGTCCTGGATATGACACTAAACAGTCTGATGGTGAGGTCCCAGTAATGCTGGGGCCTTGGGGAATACAGAGCACCCCTTCATTGCCATTGCTCCCAGATCCACTCGGGCCCGGCGTGGTAGCACCTGATAGGGCCCTATCTATGGGTTAAATAGAACTAACAGCATACTTATACTAAACTGAATTGTTTGATTAAACTGAATAGCTTGAAATAGAAATGTTTTTGACAATTAAACCTTACTTACATTTAAACTGCGTGCTTATGCTAAACTGAATTACTTCAAATAGAACTGTTTTTTGACATTGAAACTGTATTTACACTAAACTGAATTCTTTAACATAGAACTGTTTTGACATGTGTTTAAACAAAATCTGTACTTATACTAAACTGAATTAGCTGAATTAGAACTGCTTGACTAAACTGAATAGCTCAAAATAGACATGTTTTTCACAATTAAACTGTGTACTCATGCTAAACTGAATTGTTTGAAATAGAACTGATTATTTACATAAAAATGGATTTGGCGTTAAATAACCTACAAGGGTTGATATGCCATAAAACCCACCAAACCAAACCAAACAAAATTCTGGTGAAAAATCTTTTCATGTATAATATGCACTGACTCTTTTGAACATATCGTCATTAGATTTTATTTAAATTTAAAATTTGTTCTACTTTTTATCAGCTCATTCTGACTAAAAATAAGAATGAATACAGTTTACATTGTCTTAAAATACAAAATGTACACATAACAAATGCATGGATAGTTCATACAAAAATGCAACAAGTTTACTGGGAAAATAAGCTCACATTTGGAGAAATGGAATTATAAACAATCACATATTTTAGTAGATATTTTTCTGTAATGGTATAAAACATTAGTTTTGACTATAGATATAACTTAGTTTTGGTCATCCTGTCTTTGATATTGTGAGGCATGTAACCAGAAAAAAGTTAATTAGTTCTTATGTAGAATACACATCCCTAATTTTGGGGTTGAAAAATCTGGAAAAATAGTGTGTATTATACATATATGATTATGGAACTTAATAAAGTTTCCCTTGGTTGTGAGACTCAAAACCACTTCTTTATAATTTAAAAAAGCCGCCAGCATTGTATCATGTGCCCTAGAAGAGGGGGTTCCTAATGGATGGATGACATTTTTCTCCTAAGGCATATCAAGTGAAAAAGGAATTATTTTTCATGCTTTCTACTTAAGTATCTGAATATATTTCTATGGCAAATAATTGTCATTTCCCTAGTGGTCAGTAAAAAATAAGTGATCCTGTAGACAAGGGTAGGAAATCTAAGAAAATTGAGTTTTTATTTATTTTTACCCTATAAAAAGTAATTTTTATAATAGAATGTAGATTTTCCCCACTCTCCAGTTTTATCATTTTTTTTTTTTTTTTTTTTTTTTTTTTTTTTTTCAATAAAATTCTAGGGACCCCAGCACTGGTCTGACTCCTTTCATGGAAGCTGCTGCAGGAGGCCATGAAATCATTGTACAACTATTTCTTCAACATGTAAGTGGACATTTTTTGCAACCATTGCCAATGTATATTTCATTCAATTGTAACTAAATAAGATTTTCATTTTATCGAATTGCAATTAAGATTTACCTTTTATTGGATTGCCACTACATAAAATTGACATTTTATTTGATTGCGACTATACAAGTGTAATGAAAAAAGGGATTGGAACTCCTTCACGCCAACTATGCTGCTCGCACCAACTTTCAGAGTAACACGACTCTATAACTTGCACCAACTCCTCTTAACTCAATGTATGCTCACCACTCTCAGAATAACATGACTCTGCAACTCTCATCAACTCCTCTTAACTCAATGTCTGCTCTCCGCTCTCAGAATAACACGACTCTGCAACTCGCACCAACTCCTCTTAACTCAATGTCTGCTCTCCGCTCTCAGAATGACACAACTCTGCAACAACTCCTCTTAACTCACTGTCTGCTCTCTGCTCAACACATCCTGCCTCGCCAATTTGGTCTTTTTATAGCCTCTTCTCCTCATATTCAAATTACCGCTACTTGCATATAATGCGTCCACAAACACATTCCTCTTTTTTTCTTTACCCGACGGTCAAACGCAGACACAATGTAAGTAATCTATTCCATTACTTTTTAGACCACAACAAGATTTACATTTTATTCCTTGTGACTATGTAGGATTTACACTTTACTCAATTGCAACTGTATAAGCTTTACATTCAAGAAGGATTCCCATGGTGTAGTTGCTTACATGCTATACTGCAGCATCACAGTGAGTTCAAACTCCAGTTGTGCTATTACATTCACTTTGGGACTTATGTTTTGAACAAGATATGAGCCCTCCTTATCCCCTCGCCAACTATGTGTTAAATAGTACCACTACTGTTCTACAAGGATAGTTTAGCATTAAATAACCTAGGAAGGTTGATATGCCATTGAACAAAGAAACCAAACCAAACGTATTCAGTTGGAACTACATACTACCCAGTCAGCTGAAACTGTAGAATATGCCGACTGCACATATGCAGAGAGGTAAGACCCCCCCTCTCCCCACAAACGAGTGCCCTGGGTATAACACTAAACAATCTGATGGTGAGGCTCCAGTCCTGAAGCTTTGGGAAATGGGAAGTACCTCCTCATTGTCATTAATCTCAGGTTAACTCTAACCTAGAATGTTGGTACCTATTAGTGTCCCATCTAAAAGTCCAATAGAACAGTTCAATCATTTACTACAGGATTATCAATTATAAAGTTGCTTGAAACTATTTAACTGCATACAAACAAATGATTAATATTAAATAGATTTATTAGTGTTGAAACAAGTCATATCTATAAAAATAAGACTTGACATTAAATAATCCACTACCTAACATAACTTGGGACTATAAGTAGTCCAAAGTGGTCATGTGACCAGCTACAATCTGCTTTGGCCTTGAATTGGCTAAACAGGAATTTGCAAAGGCCTGATCTGATCAATCAGCTGACCATGCCGAGCCCTAGCACTGATATGATTGTCCCAGCTGTATTCTTTAAATTGCTCTTGCAGCAAACAAGTATCCCACTCTATTTTATTTTCTGAGTATGAGAAGGTGGTTGTGCAGTGGTCAATTGCATTGAGAGAAATATAACTTTGACCTCTGTTTAAGGCTCTAGGTTTTAGTTACTAAAAGAAGCTTAAAATTCCCCTCCTGACACAAGTATACTTGTCAATGATTCCATCACACCCAAGGCAAATAGATATGCCTCTTTGTAAATTCTCAACAAAAATTGGACTCCATGGTGAGCACAAACTCAGAGGGGAAAAAAAAAAAGCAACACATATGGCAAATAAAAACAAAAAACCACAAAAAATCTCTCTGAATCCAATTCAGGCAATGAAATAACAGAATTCCCAAGATTTGTTGTAATTGAACTACTGGAGAAAACTCCTTTGGTTAAACAATCGCCTTTCTTGATTGTGTGACGCGGTATAAGATATTTATTCCCTGGACGGGAATTTATTTTTCGCACGTGTGAAGATAGGGCAGCCTGGTACTTGATCCCTCTCAGAATAAGTCCTAGTTCAGAGTCCTTTCTCAGGCATATAGGAACTGGCATATTATGTATGTGGGGGGTTAATTTGGGGCTAGACTGACCGCCAGTGGCAAGGGGTTTCCAAATTTCACGTTACACACACACCCACCAGACCAATACCTCTTCCTACCCATAGGATAATGGAATATATGGGCCTCTAGGTTTAGATACAATAATACTATTTATTGTAGTCAACAATTCCAATTTCCTGTGTCATATTTTTAAGGGTGAATAGGACAATTTGGCGAGAATAACATGAGGCGAATGAAGCTGAAAAGGAGCATGCAAAAGACAACTTGATAGGCAGACCACACAATGAATAAATTTCAACTCAAGGAGAGATATAAAATATAACAAGGTTTTTAATACATGCGGACACACATATTTAACGTATCGGCTATATTATCTGCGGATGTCTTTCTTCCTTCTTTAAATTGAGAGAGAGAGAGTATGTAATTACAGTACTTAGGAAGGGTGTAGGGAGAAATAGTTTTAAGGTTTACTTAGCTTTTTGACGGGTTCCTTCTGAGAGTATTTTCTCTTTTACAGGCTAGCGGGATTCTTTTACAGTTTTGGCTTGAAGGCATCAGTTATCTTCTTGGCCAAGATTCTTTCCGCTTTTCCCCGGAATTTTGGTGGCAGTTTCAATTCATCTTATAACATCAACTGCTGTCTGGAAAACCCCGGTTCTGCTTCTTTACCCGGAGTTTGGCATGAGATTCGACCTCCATTCACGGCGATCTCCATCCACTAAACTGATTTCCTTATCCCTATTTCCGCTGACGAAAAGGGTGCTACTTCCGCTTTAGAGTACTGGCCAATCATTCGGCCTCTTTCTTTAACCATCCGGTCACAGAGTGCAAACATCGGTTGGCTTTCATTCTGACCTGGATTTGTTACTTTGGCTGCGAGGAATTGACCTACATTCCAATTCCTCTTTTTAACGGTCAGTCTTTGGCAGCCTGTTAATTCAAACACGGAGGGGTAGGGGAAATTCCTTATTTCTCTCCTCTCAGTGGTAGACCAAGTGACAATTGAAAGAGTGTTCTCCAGCTTAGAGAACCCATGATCTGTGAAAAAATTTAGTGACAATCTACTTGTAGAAGTAGATAACAAAAAGTATGCAAAAAAATTAATTAAAATGGAAACTTTCTCTATTTGAATTGCAAGGTCTACTCACATGAAAGACTGAACACCTCAAAGGAAGATATAAGGAACAGGGATTTATCTTTAGCTATAAGTAACTAAAATTGGTGACCTCAGTCAAGGATGACTTGAATGATCCCTTTTCAATAGCTACTACACCAAGGTGTAGGAAAAGGCGTAACTCCATTCCCTTGATTGCTCCACTTTACCCTTGATCTTTACCCTATAATGCTGAGTGTTAAACAAGCAGGCATCAAGTACCATTTTTTAAGTCTTTGGTATGACTTGACCTGGGATTGAACCCCAGTCTCCCGGGCCATTGGCAAACTCTCTACACATTAGGCCAATATACCAGAGGAAATAAAAGCAGCCCCATAAAGCAAGGAGTCTCAGACTACAAAAGAATAACTATTAGATGCAGTGTTGAGGAAATACAAACATACATCCATTATGACATTTTAATAAATCAATAATTCTCAAAGAAGTGAAAATTGAATGCTGCCATGAAAGGGTAAAACAATTCATTCCCATATCCTTGAGGTAATTTAAATGTCATAAATATGGATACATCAGAGAGAACTGCAGGAGGCATCTGACATGTGGAAAGTGTGGCCAAAGGGACCCAGGCCACATGAAGGAAGATTGTCCAAATGGGACTGAAGGGTCCAAACTTACCCAATGCTAAGCATCCTTGATATTTAATTTGTTCTATCATGGCCGCCATTTGCAATACCGTCACTGAACACAGGTGGAACAAACCCTTTTAAGACCATTGGTGATTTGCATGCATGAGCAAGTACGTATTTACCAATCTCTCTGCATGGGCAGTTTGTGACATAAGATCTGTTTTTTAAGTGGAGTTTAACAGGTTTTAATTTAGTTTTCTTTCTCCTAAACTGGTTGCCTAACCATAACTAAAGAACCAAGTTTACCATAGCTGGAGAGAGAATAATTGGATTTATGCCTTTCCCAAGGGTAATAGTGCTATGTGAATTGCAATCAACCTCATCTAGAATTTAAATTGTCGACATGTCCATTTCCTACAACAGTAAACATTACACCATGGGTACCTCCTTTTTCTATTTTTACTTATTTTGAATAGAGTCAGTCGAGCATTGAGTCTCAATAGATTGCAGTGTGGTAGCTGCTCTACTAAGTATGACCACCTGAACCTAAAGTCAAGTGGTCTATAAGCGATCACTCATCTCAAGCTCCACAGGGGTTTCAAAATGAGTTGGTGATGGCAAAATCCCGCCTATCTTGGATATCAAGTCGGTTGACCCATTTGCGCATGCCGCGACGGCAAGCTACATAGTGGAAAAAGAGGGGAAAAAACCTCAAAGTCCCCCGTTTCCAACTACAACCGCTGCTGCTACGAGCAACAAAAAAGATGTCCACTATGGCAGGCTCCAGTAGAATGAAAAGTGACACCTTTTGTAATACCATGGCAACACCAGTCGCAGTTCCAGCTTAGAGGCTTGCATGAGTAAGTTACTCAAAAAAAAGCAAGCCACGTGAATGGAGGGTAGTGCTAATTTTGAAGCAAGATGAGTATGATGGTGGATTTATTGGTGAAGTCAACTGCTGCAATTTACAGAAATCAAATAACCAAACAGCCAAGAAAAACTTCCCATATTTTCAAGATCTTGTGATATATATAAAAAAGAGAGGGGAAATAATGGTAATCAAATATAAAAGAAACATAATACTTTTTGAAACTAGGAAATTAGTGGAGTTTTACACAAAGGGACATCTGAATTCTTTGGCCACTATAGCACAGAGAGTAAACCCAATCAGCAACATTAATCAACCAGACAATTACTGAGCTCTCATTGAGAAACTAGTTTAATTAGGATCAAACAATTGACCCAAAATTCCAGGAGCAGCTAAAAAACCTACACTCAGCCAAAATCTATTACACAAAACTACAAATTAAACAAAATGAGCTTACAACAAACACCCGTACTACTACACAAATAACTACAGATAACCCCAAAGCTTATGAGACAATTGAGGAGATGAAAGAGGCTGTGACGAAGGTCATTGACACGCTCACACGAGGACTTCCATGGGGCCTTCTAGGAGTTGTTGGAAATGTACAACAAGTGCATTGCAGCTGGAGGAGATTACTTCGAAGGGGACTAGAGTTTCATGTGTGTACTATCAATAAAAGTGCCCATATGAAAAAAGTCTGGAACTTATTTAATGAGCCTTGTACCTTGCAAACAATTATTATCTAATCTGATTATTAACTGAAAACTTATTATGATGCAGAAATTATTTGTGTTGAGAATAGTTACTTGAATCTTGTTTACAATAGATTATCATTAGTTACTGGAAACCATATATTTGTAAAAGACTGATTTGGGTATTAAATAGCCTAACAAGGATTGTCATGCCATTAAACCACCCAACCAACTTTACCACCTAGATATCCTTCCAGGCCAACCCCAGAAATGAGGTTCTATCTTCTCAGAGAAATGTGGTTCAAAGCTATTGTGGAAACTATTATTTTCAGATTATAGCTCTTTAAGCCAATTGTCTGAAGAATAGGAAATTTCAGTTAACTGCTTATTCTAAACCTGGGTGGACACTCTTTCATCCAATCTCTATGCATTGTCATGCTTCCAGAGGTGAAATTGATTTTGGTGCTTTCTTTGGCTGTGTGTAAGTGAGTGTTTAAACAAGTATGTGGACCCTATACTTATTCCAGCTCAGAGAATACTGTTTATGCCCAGAGGTCACTTTTTGGTAAGTGGGGGGGGCATGAATTTGAGGGGTGCCCCAAGTGATATACGCTGTAGCTATGCCACTGCATCCTTCTCAGTCTGTTATTACCTTTATCTTTTTTAATGTCCCAAGAAAGTTTTCTTGTCTATCCATTAATAGTTTTTTTGTTGTTTTTTTTTCCATCTCCAGGGTGTCAGCCTGAATGCAAAAACCTACAGTGGAGACACAGCTCGATCCTTAGCTTTAATGAATGGCCATATGAACATTGTTAACTTGATTAACCAATACATAACATCCAGAGGTCAGTCTTTTTCTCTTCACTTGTTGTTGAATGTTTGACCAAAATTTAAAGTTGCCCTGTAAAGATAGGGGAGTCCCTACCGCATAACAGCGAAAGTGCTGAATTGAGACCTCAAAGTAAGCAAGACCTCTGTTTTAAGCCTTTGAGCACTTTTTGATTCACCACCATTTTGAGCAACCTCATAACAAATATATTTGTAAGATTTAACATAATTTTTGCAATAAACTGTATGGCTTAGAATTGGTTTATCTTCATAAAAAAAGTCTGAAAAAACGTCTTTTTTCTAAACTCTTATTTATTGAATGATCCTCTTATTTACAATATAAGTAAAATGTTGAAATGATCTGTGATCTTCCAAGATGCTTATACATCAATTTTTTGTCACAAAAATTCTATTTACAGTATAAATACAATATCAAAACTAGTTCTGATTTTCCAATTTGCCTATACATAAATTTATATTGCAAAAATTCTATTTACTATATAAATACCACCCTGTTGGCTGGGGCTGTAGAATACACTAACTGCACCCTGGGAGAGGGGTAAGACTCTCTGATGAGGCTACATGGTAGCTGTGGGCAGTGACCTGTAATACTTGAGGACAGGATCTTGGTGGCTGAGTAGTCCATGACCCAGCAACTACAGTCAGAAGACCTGCAACAATCCACTTTGGTCCTTACTAGGCTAGACAAATAGCCAGAGTCCTTATCCGATCAATCAGCTGTTCATTTGAAGTACTGATATGATTATCCCAACCATATTCTTCAAATTGACCTTGTTACAAACAAATCATCATCATGTCGTGCCACTAGCACAGATATCCCTGACCCTCTTCCGCCACTTCTCCTTATCATTCATCGCTTTTGGCAGGTTTTCAGGGCTACATCCCGTATCCTCACATAGCTGCTGTATGTATGTTCAAGCTGGTCGTCCTGCTTTTGCTTGGCCATATGTGGGGGACCTGTTCAATATTGCTCTCAACATTCTTGTGTAATTGCCGTCTAGCTTCTTCTTCAGCCGTTTAGTTAGTGTCCAAGTAGTGCATCCATATAGCAGTATCACAACCGCTGCCTGGAAGAAACTGCGTTTCATTTTATCGGTCAAGTCTGATTTTCTATAAACAAATACCTAACCCTATTTTTTTTATCTTAAAGGTATTAGAAGTCGGTGGCTGAGGGTCAATTGCACTGGTATTAGAATACTTGAAACCATTTAAACTGTATGCAAACAAGGGATTAATACTAAATAGAATTATTAGTATTAAATAGCAGTACTTGGAACCATTTAGCTGTATGTAAACAAATGATTAATGTTGAATAGAATTATTACTATTAGATAGCCATACTTGAAATAACTGAATAGAATTATTAGTTTTAATCTGTATGCAAACAATGTTAAATCGCAAACCTGAAACCATTTTACTGCATGCAAACAAGTGAGCTCTGCATTGTTTAAAAATAATGTTACTTAAAAACTATTTGCTTACTAATCATATGTGAATATATAAACAGGATTTAAAAATTAGTTACTGTTATATTCCCTACCTGTGAACATTAATGGGTATGTCCAATTCCTCATAAATATATTTGGGTGGTATCCTCATGGTGTAAAGGTTAAAGCGCTGGACTGCGGAATCGTAGTAAGCGAGTTTGAACTCCAGTCGCGCTATTACGTTCACTTTCGGGCAAATACCCTTGGGAAAGGTATGAACCCCCTTATCCTCCCAGCTATGGGTTAAATAGTACCACTACTGTTCTTCTAGAAGAATAGCTTTGGCATTAAATAACCTACAAAGGTTGATATGCCATTAAACAAAGAAACCAAAACCTAACCAAACCATCATAAATATATTGTACATTATTGTGAAGGGGGGTATTTTTGCTAAGTAGTCACAACTAGCAGTGGGTACCTTCTTTACGCTGATAGTGAGTATTGTATTTTATTAATGTTATAAAGATTTCCATTTCATTTCAAACCCATTTTGGTTATTTCTTATTCAGTAACCTTTGTTAGTTTACAACAGTTACTTATGCTAAAAAAACAACCAACCAACCAGATTCTATGAACAACACTCTTCTGTTCTGAATTCAGTCTTTTCTTCTCCTAGACTGGTTGCTCTACCAAAGCTAGAGAACAGTCTGCCCTTCTATTTTACCCATAGCTAGAGGAAGAAGTGATGGATACATTCCTTTTTTTTTTTTTTTTTCAAAGGGAAATGCAAATGGCAATAAAGAACAATATCGATAGCAAGTAGTATTTATAATGGTGTGTCATTAAATCTAAAAATAGAAAGACTCACATGTGTCATGCTTTCTAGAAAGAACTTTCCCCTATTTTATCACAAAAAAACTAGTAAGTATAAATAGACAAAAATCCTCAGCCAGTAGCGGCTCCAGCAGTCCAATGAAACAAAAGTATTCAGCCCCCAAATCATCACATGACAGTTAATAAGTTTCATCTTCTGAGGAATTTCAAAATGGACAAGCAAGTAAGCATTTTAAAAAGAATATTAAAAACATTTATGTACACTGTATACATACAAAGATTAATACTCACACAACATATCCTCAGTAACCTGTTGCTCATTACTAAAAATGATATATATAAAAAGAGAACATCTGTTTCAACTCAAACTCCTGTTATATGTTTTGCTGTTTGCTTTATCACTGATTCCAGCATTAAACTTTTTATCACAGAACCTAGAAAACTCTTCTGCCTCAATATTCAGTTACATTCTGTTACAAATTTCCTACAACATTTATGTTACCCATATAACCTTACTGAATGAGAAGAAAATGGTTTTGAATGGTATCAGCTGTTAAATCTTTTATTCTTCTCTTAATTTTTTCTTTTTTCCTGATTAGATAAAGATTTGACATCTGATGAGACAACAGCTTTTCCTACTGGACACCGTCCACTGCATCATCCAATCATTGGTCGGCCAATAAGAAACAAAATGGCTCGAGGTAAGAAATTAGACTAAATATTTATTCATGTATTAATTGATGCTTCTTGATTTTGAACTTGCTATACCTCTGCAATTCAAATGCTATCAGTTGTTTTTTGGAGGTGCCTATGGTGTAATGGTTATCGTCGTAGGAAATGGACACGGCGACACAAGTTCAAATCCTGGACCAGGCTGATTACATTTCACATAGCACTAATACCCTTGGGAAAGGTATGAATCCAATTATTCTCCCTCCAGCTATGGGTAAATAGTAGGATAGACTGATTTCTTCAGCCTTGGTGAGGTGACTAGTCTAGGAGAAGGAAAACTCTGAATTCAAACCTGTTAAACTCCGCTTAAAAATTGACCTTGTGTCATATCTTGCCCGAGCGGAGGGGTCGGTAAATATGATAAGTTGTTTTTTTCTGGGTTTTTTTTTTTTTTTTTTTTTTTTTTTTTTTTAGAAAAAATGATCCAAATTGGTGGGGAGGAATGGGCTCTGAATTTTTTTTTTTTTTTTTTACTTACATAAAAATGTCCAAATTAGAAATTGTTTTTTTTTTTTTCTTTTTACAATTGTCGAGGAAAAAGTGGGGAGATGGTTTCTTGTTATATTACACATAAAAAAAAATGGAAAATATTGTGAATGTGTAAATTTCCATAATTAGTTGTGTATAACATGTATTGATGTATTAGACACATTCCTGTATAATACGCACCTCTAATGTTTTGCTACCAAATCCTGTAAAAAAAATATCTCATGTATAATTTGCCTTGACTTTTCAGAATTAGTATCAGCTAAATTTAAACTAAATTTAACATTAGTTCAAGGTTTTTTTTTTCTGGTTTGTATTGACTAAAAATAATTTATATAGTTTATTTATATGTTTTGAAACATAAAATTTACACAGTATTTAGGGCAAAGGCAAGGACATATTCACAGGAAAATATAAGAAACTTTTGGCAAAAATAAGTTTACGATAAAAACACAAATTATAAACAAACACACATTCCTCTGTAGTTGTATAAAACAAAAGTGTCAGTTACTGATTAGTTAGTTTGGACAATAGATATAACTTTTAGTCATGCCATCCCAAATATGGCAGCACACATGACCAAAAGAAAAAATAGGTAATATTTACTTCTCGTGTATAATATGCACACCTAGCTTTTAGGCTTAAAAATTGGTGCATATTATTATACATGAGTAATTACAGTAAACTAAAAAAAAGTATATAAGAATAATCTCTCCTCTTAACCATTTGTTGTCAATCTGAAATTATTACACCACTGAGTAGCTATCTTAGCATGTGTTTTTTTTTATTTTCTATCCTTTTTTTTTCGTTGTTTTTATTTCATCCTTTTTTGATATTTTGTATAAATGAATAACATACTCATAAATTGTGTATGTTTTGCATAATTTAGACAGTTTCTTCTGTCTTCATTTTTTCATTTAACTCAATTAGAAAATTTGAGAGAACATAATGTATCATGCGCAATGCTGGGAAGCCATGTATGAATTAGTAGTTTTACTCTTGAATATCTGAAACTGCTCACATGGTGAATAACTACCTCGTCAAGCATTATTTGCTGTAAAAAGGGAGACAATCATTTCTTTCTAAAATAAGGGCAGATAATTATATTAGTATGTCTGTTGACAAAAGTTTTTTCTATAGAAGAATCAAATCCTTTTTTTTTTCTGTTGAATATGAGCAGTGAATTTTTTTTCTTTTACTTAGTAACTCAGACTTTTTTTTATTTTGAATTCAAGGTCCCCCTGATATTCGTGATGGGCCTGATGCCTTTGCTCGTCTTATTGAAAGATCAAAATCTTCTGAACTTAGTAATTATCCAAGTAAGTGTATTTTAGATATTTGTTTCTTTTCTTCTCTCTTTCACTCATTTTTTTTCTTCTTCTTTACAGATATATCACATATGCATGTTGACCTACATATTTTCATTATTAGGTTGATGCATGAATAATTACAGTTTTTAGCCAACTTGATGGTCCAGTCATTTGTGGCTGTAGAATACAATGACTGCATCTCTCCAGAGGGATAAGACTCCCTCAACGTGTGTCCTGGATATGACACTAAACAAACTGATGGTGAGGTTTCAGTAATGCTTTAGCTTTGAGGAATGTGGTGTACCTCTTCATTGCCATCACTCTTTGGTCCACTCTGGCCTAGGATTCTATCTGTGAGTCCAATAGAACTAAACTGTGTACTTGTACTAAACTGGATTGTTTGAAATAGAACTGTTTATATGTATAAAAATGGATGTGCCATAAAACCAAACCAACTTGAAAGCAGTATATTGTGATACTATAATCTCTTTTGCCTCTGGGTGCACATAGGTACCATTATGCATTTGTGTGTCTGTGCAAGCATGTCTATGAGTATGCTTATAGATGTAGCATATGTGTGTATATATATATATATATATATATATATATATATATATATATATATATATATATACCTGTGTAGGTGATTATATCTGTATGGTTGTGTTTGGAGGCATAGGTAAAATCTATGTATAGTGGTATTAAAAGGATAGCTAAACAAGTTAAGGTAGATGGCAGATTTTAATAGATGATCAAATAGAAAGGTTTCTTGATGGGGATGGAAGAGTTAGTTTTTGAATGTCCATAATAAACTCAAGTCTTTGATGCTTGTGCCATCAGAGATTAGTAGATGAGCATTTAATTTTTCTTCTTTTTTTTTTTTTTTAAGTACTTTAGTTTTCACTAGCTTATGCAGGAAAGATATATTCAAGTAAGCAATCAAGAGATAGATCAGTTGCAAATGAGAGGATTTTGTTTGGTTTCTTTATCTAATAGTGTATCAACCTTCATGGGTTATTTAATGCCAAAGCCATCCTTGTAAAAGAACAGCAGTGATACTATTTATCCAATAGCTTGGGGGATAATGGGGTTCGCATCTTTCATAAGGGTATTAGTTTGAAAGTGAATGTAATTGTATGACTGAAGTTAGAACTCTCTCACTTTGAGGCCACTGTCCAGCACTTTAGGGGACTCTCTGCAAGAAAGAGGGGTTATGGCACTGAGCAAAGGGAGTTCAAGCCTTGGGTATATAAGCAGCAGTGAATCTCCAGGTACAAAAAAGTTAGCAGTCAGCTGTTTAGATACGATGTGAGATAGGGAACTGACCCGCTTTTCATCTGCCATCTATATCTCAATAGTGAGGAATCAGTGCCCACATCCATATGGTGAAGTGTCACATGCACTTCCCAACAAGAATAAACAAGAAGTGAAATTGTCATCAATAAAGAAAGCTGCACATGTGTATTCAGAAATTCGTTTTTGCATCTTTTTTTTTTCTTTTGTGAAGCTGACCTATGGCTTGTATGGTTTCAATCAAACCTGGTGGTTTGATAATCTTTTTGAAAACTAATCACAATGTAGAGGAAGAGACATTAGCTAGACACTCTATT